>MU391949.1:0-437534 GCA_022578705.1 Xylariaceae sp. FL1019 | reverse complement strand
ACGACGGTCGGAGAATCCCTGAGCAAGCTGTGCGAGAAGCTTCTCTTTATCACTATCTGGTTCATCATCATAATCATCGTCGTGGCTCTCGTCACGATTCTCCGGATAGCTTTGCGGATGGCTTTCGGATTGTCGAGTTCGCATCATACTGACAGCCTGTGCTTTATCACGACGGTCGGAGAATCCCTGAGCAAGCTGTGCGAGAAGCTTCTCTTTATCACTATCTGGTTCATCATCATAATCATCGTCGTGGCTCTCGTCACGACTCTCCGGATAGCTTTGCGGATAGCTCTCGGGAGGCCTTTCGGGAGGGCTTTCAGACTGCTCGGCATGGCGAGCCCGCAGCATGTTGATAGCCTGGGCTTTAGTACGACGGTCGGAAAATCCCTTTGCAAGTGCAGCAAGGAGTTTCTCCTTGTCACCATCCGGTTCGTCACCCTCGTCCGGATAGCTTTCGGGCTGACTTTCCGGATGGCTTTCCTGATAGCTTTCGGCGACAGACTTAGTATCGTCCCCATCAATAGATCCTGATTGTTCCGGTCCTTCGTGAACAATGGTGATGTCTAGGCGTTGCATGGCATCGTGGAACTTCTCCTGGAGGGTCTGGTCGGTCTTGATTCCGCCGATCATGAAGACCAGCTTGCTGAGGTGACGCTCATGGGGATCGAGATCACGCTCGCGGATTACTTCGCCGTAGGCGAGAAAGAGAGCATGGGTGTGAAGGCGGGAGCTGGGCGTGAGATCTTCGGCCAGAATAGTCTCGGCCCGCTGGATGATCTCCCACACGATGCTGATGTCATCGTCGGAATAATCACTTCTAGTGAGATTATCACCTCGGAGGAGACGGCTGAGGTGGACGGAGGAATTGTCCATCTCGACGGGAAGGGACGCATCAGCAGGGAGAGACTCGGTCGCAGCGAGACTCTCGGTCCGGGGAATCCACTCGGCGCCAGAAAGAGCCCCAGACTCGGTCGCAGTGAGAGACTCGGTCGGGGGAATGGAGCTGTCGCCGGAAACAACCCCAAGGATGGGAAGGAACCTGCCCAGAGCAGGAGGCAGGATGATGGAAGCTGAGTCGTCGTCGGATAGATCTTCGGCGGCAGGAAGGGGCTCGACAAGTGGACGAGCTGCGATGGCGGGAAGGGGGGGAAGGGACTCGTCAAAAGAGAAAGACTCGGTGACGGTCAGTTCGAGAGGGAACGAGTCCGTGACAGAGAAATCGTGAGTCAGAGTCGGGTCGGGTGATGGCGACTTCTAGTCAGCCACACTCCCCGAGGTCTGCAGGTAAAAGCGCGGGAATGCGATTCTCATGATGAAGAAGGTGCGTATGATGACGGTTGTTCTGGATTGAATTCTTGTGTTTGCTCGATGGTAAGTGCTTTGCGCGATGCAAGATTGCGGTTTCAATTCGAAGTTTCTGATGAACGGTGATGGCTGAGAGGAGGAAAGAGTACCTAGAGGTAGGCAGCCAGACGCGTCTCCGTCACGATTGAGATGTAGACGCGCTGGGTGGGGCTGTGTCACGGGTGCTAGCCAATCCCGAGGGCCCGTTCTGATAGGTACACGCAGCACCCTAGTCCACTATCAATCCGCGCTGTGATTTCCGCTGTAGGCTGTTTAATTAGGTGCAGATCTAGTGTACCTCTACGTACCTAGGCTAGGTACCGGATAGGTGTATGACGGAGATGCGCGTGTGAAGTCATCAACACATTCTAGGACCATCGGCAGAACGACGATAGTCATGACTATCAGCGCTATTCTACGGCTTCGCACCCAACACATATAATGAATATTATCAGAATAGACTCTCCAGCGATCATCCCAATAGATTCTCGACGTGTCATCGGATAGGTGCGCGACCTCCGTTGTACTGAAGTCGTCGAGATTGTAGACCATTACAGAACAACCACATCCATGATCAACATCATAATTCTACGACAAACTGCCCGATCCACTCTATACCTCACTATCAGCCGCTGAGATTCTCACCATATCACACCTAGGCAGCTTTTCGACCTCCCGTCAACGAAATATCACAACTTCAACTCACCCGAAACAATACCAACAACCTCGCCCCAAAACGCCCGTTAAGACACACAGCAAACCAACATGCAACCCCGAACCCGACCAATTCAAAAATTCGCCATAGCGGTCTCTAAGTGCTCCGCAGAGGTAATAATCCATACCAATCCCAAGTTCTGTTGCCCTCTCAATCCTCCATGTCCTCCCTTCTCGCACAGCACTCTCGGGTGAGGACCAAAGTCTGACTTTCAAGCCAGGCCTCCATTTACGGAAAATGCATCGTAGCAGATTACAACTCTGTCCACAAAGATAAATGTGCCGCTGAATTCATGAAACTTAAAGACTGCTATTTGGTGCGTGCGCGAACCCACACCGAGTCTACCTTACACCTGTCTGTGACTGACCACTTCGCAAGAAACACGCCAAAGCAAGGTGATCCGTCATATGTCTTATATCGCCAGTCGAACCGCCCCACGACGGCGCGACGAGTTCTTCATGTCAAAATCAGAGAAGCTAGGCAAGATAATAAATAGTATAACGCATTGAACTGAGGTCTTTTCTCTTCATTCAAGGCGTAAATTCCCAATGGTCGACCTGTCTACGTGAAGCTCACAGTGTTAAGAGTCTCAACAAAAACGTCGCCTTCTGTACCTCCTGTTCTTCCTCTGCGATAATCCCGTCTTGCTGCGGCGTTGCGCCCTGTGCTTCCAGAGGCCGCCGGAGTACCTTGACAAATGCCTGTTCCTGGCTAGTGAATGCCTTAGATAGACCAATCTCATCAGGGTCCGAAATGACCTGATACTCCATCTTCACGTCGTCGGTCGCCTGAAGCCCTGCTTTCTTCCGGAGCCTCTGGACACGATTGATGATTTCGCGACCGAGTCCTTCGTCTGCTAGATCGGCGTATTTCTCAACGTCGAGGATGGTGAGCACGTCGTTGTCTGTGTTGGTCTCGAGGTTGCCCGATTCCGTCTGCTTCAGGTCACGTTTCACTACCAAATCGCCTTCTTCCAGTGTAATTCCATCTACCACAATGGTCTTCGTCTTTGAAAACTCCTTCACCTGGTCGCTGGTGACACCCGGCAAAGCCTTCTTCACCCTGGCCAAGTCCTTCTTGAGTTTTTTGCCGAGTACCGGCCAGTCTGCGACGACGGAGTATTGCACGTTGTACGATGCCTCGTCTGATGATAACACAAGGTCTCGGACGTTTAGCTCCTCAGTGATATAGGTCTCCAAAGACTTGACATCCGACAAGTACTCAGGATTAGAGTGAAGGACGACTAGTGACTTGAGTGGTGTCTTCAAGCTCAAAGTCCGCCGCTCACGAGACACTCTAGCCAGCTCGATGACTTTTTGCATGCGGCTCATGCGGCGTTCGATTTCGGGATCAAACAGTTCTCTTCGTACTTCGGGGTAAGGTAGGAAGTGCACACTTCGGGGATCAGCACCCTGTAGCTCCTCAGGAATGTGTGGTAAAAGTTTGGAGTAAATAGTTTCGGTGATGAAGGGTGTGAATGGCGCGAGACCCTTGCAGAGGGTGAAAAGGATTTCGAACAAAGTGTTGAGAGCGTGAATAGTATCGTCAACTCCATACTCGCCCTTGAGTCGTCTTCGATTGAATCGGATATACCAGTTCGTCGTGTTATCGATTAGTTCTAACAACTTGGGGACGACGGTGTAGAGTCGGTATGCAGCCATCTCTTGGTCAACAAACTCCAGCAAGCTTTGGCAGCTAGCAAGAATCCAGCGGTCCATGACGTTTGAGTTGGAACTCTCCATCTTGGGATCCCACAAATAGTCTTTGTCCTCAACCTTCTTGAGCAGAGCAACCTGGCCCTCGAAGAACTTATAACTGTTCCAGAACGGTAGAAGCACTTTTTGGACTACCTCCTTGACCCCGGATTCCTTGAACCGTAACGGCTCGGCGCGGACGACGGGCGAATTGATCATGTAGAGTCGGAGCGCATCAGATCCGTACTTGTCCATGACAATACCCGGATCAGGATAGTTCTTTAGTCTCTTCGACATTTTCTTTCCATCTTCTGCTAACACAATACCATTCACAACGCAATTCTTGAAAGATGACGTGCCGAACAAATGAGTTCCGACCACCAACATGGTGTAGAACCAGCCTCGGGTTTGGCTAGAAATCGGGTCAGTATAGATTTGACATGTAAAATAACAATATGTCGCAGAGACAGCAGAGCCCCATATAGCATTTTGTTGGGAGTCGCTTGCTCTGTGGCTAGCGGCAGAAAGATCACTTACTCTAGACCTTCGGCAATGAAGTCGCCGGGGAAGCCCTCGTGAAACTTTTCCTTGTTCTCAAAAGGATAATGCTGGCTAGCGTAGGGCATACTTCCGGACTCAAACCAACAGTCGAAAACTTCTTCTACGCGACGAAGAACACCTTTTCCGGATTTGCTAGGGATAGTGATGTGGTCGACCTTGTCTCGGTGGAGATCAGTAAGCTCGCCCTCATAGCCGCTCAAATCTCTCAGTTCCTGAATAGAGCCAATGCAGACAATTTCGGACATGTCATCGCTGACCCATAAGGGAATAGGAGTACCCCAGTAACGATTTCGAGACACATTCCAGTCACGGGCGTTGGAAATCCAGTTGGCAAAGCGGTTTGCCTTGACAAAATTAGGCGTCCAGTGTTGTCCCTCAATATTCTTCAACATTTGGGGCACAATTTCAGGAATCCTGATGAACCAAGATGGCACAGCGCGGTAGATGAGAGGGGTATCGGACCGAGGACACATGGGGTACGAATGCTTCAGTTGCGAATCAACAACGAGGCGACCTTTCTCTTTGAGATGCTTGATGATGGGTCTGTCTGCTGCCTTCACGTGCATGCCCTCAAAGTCCTTGACCCTAGCGGTGTAAATACCACGATCGTTGATTGGGTCTGGCGGTGCGCGCGCTTTGTCGATGATGCCCGCCTCGATGGCAACAGCATAATCGTCCTCACCGAATGCTGGGGCTTGATGGACAATACCAGTACCAGAATCGTCCGTGACATACGTCGCATTCAAGACCTTGAAGGCGACATCTTTGAATTCCTCGTAGTAATAGTCGAAGAGTGGCTCGTATTTCCATCCTAGCATGTCTTTGCCTTTCACCTTCTCAATGATCTTGAACTTTGCCTTCTTTGGATCCTTGTAGAGGGTTGAGAGTAGCTTCTCTAAGAGGATGTAGTGATCGCCAGACTTTTCGTCGAGAACCTTGACGTATTCAAAGTCTGGATGGGTCGCCAATCCCAGATTAGACGGTAGAGTCCACGGCGTCGTCGTCCAAGCGAGGAGCTTGGTTTTAGGGTCGGACACCAAGGGGAAGGTGACAACCACGGCAGGGTCGTTGACGTCTTGGTAATTCTGGTTGGCCTCGAAATTGCTCAAAGACGTCGTCAGTGCAGTGGAGTACGGCATCACTCTATGGCCTTGGTAAACCATTCCCTTGTCGAAAAAGTTCTTGAAGATCCACCACTCGCTTTCCATGAAAGTCGTATCCATAGTCTGAGATGTCGTCAGTAGCTTGGTACATTTCAAAGCTGTGGCCGACCCACCTTGTAGTCGTTGTCGAAGTCAATCCAGCGTCCCAATCGCTCGATAGTGTGGCGCCATTCGTCACGATATCGCATGACAATAGATCGACATTCTTCGTTGTACTTGGGCAGTCCAAACTCCATGACGGCTTCCTTGCCCGAGAGACCAAACTTTTTATCGATTTCGTGCTCAATGGGGATGCCATGGGTGTCCCAGCCGAAGCGTCTTTCGACATGATGGCCTTTCATGGACCAGTACCGAGGAATGATGTCCTTGATGGTCGAGGCGAGGAGATGGCCATAGTGCGGCAAGCCGGTAGCGAAGGGAGGGCCATCGAAGAAGGTATAGCGAGGCTTCCCCTCGGACAGCTCGACCTGTGCACAGGGTCCTTGTTAGAGACAACAAAAGCAGAAAGTCCCAGGAACAAGAAGCCACAAATTAAAGGATGAGGAGAGGAAAGAAGAGAGGCGAGAACAAGGACTAAAGAAGGAAGAAATACGAACCTGGCGCTCGAAGGCCTTGATCTCCCGCCATTTCTGAATAACGTCCTCTTCAGACTTGGGGAAGCTGATGGACATCTTGAAGGCTGTCAATGGTGTTCTCGGAGACAAAATACCATCAGCGGCACTTCCAGCGCCAGCGACCAAGGACCTGGTCGAAGAAGAACTTGAATGGGATGGAGAGTATGCAGTGCGAATCTTGGTGGACTGAGTCACAAACACTCGGCTAGTTGACTTGAAATAAACCCGACCGCGGGGCACCTTTTTCTGTCACGTTCTAATCGCGGGGTCGCGACTCTTACTTCGGGGCGGGCAGTTAGATGCGATGCGAGGCAGGGTTACAGCTTAGTCGGGTGCCTACATATGCACATTTGAGCAGTGGAAGGAAACAGTGGCACGTTTCTTGCTTCCATACCTAGGTACATCTAGGCGAGCTACCTAAGGTACAATCATACAGGTTTGCATTTGCTCTCGTATTTACTTCCCTTGGGGGAAGCTGAAAGGCATAATATGCCCCAGTAGGATACTTGAGACCTGACATTAATCAAGTATATAGGTAGTTAGCTTCGAGAATTATGATTACAAACTGCATGCTCAATGGTAGTCGCGTTATACCCAAGTTTGCTGTGAGTGAGCTGTACATGCGGCTTACATAGGGTGTCAGTATTATTATCAATACCCCATCAATGTAATACTCCATTGGGATTAAGGTGGTGTGCATGGGCTCTCTTAGCAAGACCAGTTTAGACTACCTACGGTAGATATAGATTACAAGACCCTTGAAATCGTTGTCTCGTTCGTTCCAATGAAGGCCTATTCAAGCAACCAGTAGACGAATTCTAGATGAGACTCCTACCAAGCAAACAAGAATGCAACGTAGAAGAGCGACTTGGATGGGAACCCGACGGATACCTCTAAACCGTGACCAGTATCTTTTTCAACCAGTGTGACCAGATCACATCTGAAGACATGTTGAAATACCGAGACGCAGAGACACAACGGTTTATCAAGAGCCAGGTACGTTTTACCTGGGTACTGTATTGTATACAGCGGGGTCGTCTCGTGGCATTGAATTGAATGCGTCGTGACATGCGGATTGGAGCGGGGATTGGCGGTTGGACAGGAAGAAACGGCCCCGGTAAACAAACATTCCAACGGGCTGGCAACGGCCACTCCAGGTCCCAGGACCTGAGCAACGTGGGCAGCCCCTTGACGACCAGAAACAAGAGCCCAGGCCGAAACACTGGAGCCGGGCAGGAATGAGCTTCTCTCGACTCTGCAGCACGTTGAATTGTTACGCCCTGCCTTCTTTCAAACTAGGTCATCTTCGAGCCTGGGGCCATGACGTGTGGTATCTGAATTGGCTTGTTTGCGTAATCAGTATGAGTGTTGCCGTTCTGCAACCAGACCTCCACCCCACGACCGCCGTAGTTGAGCAATTCGACCAGCAATTGCTAAGGTGATCCGTGTATCAGACACTCAATTGCGCCGGCTTCAAAGGCCCCCTTCTCTCCCATCCGAATTTACGACAAACCACACGGCGAGCGCCAGCCGCGGGAGCATCCCATCCAAGCCAGCATGGCTTTTCTTTTCGGGAGGGGCAGAACCCGAACAAACACCATCGACCTGTCCAAGCAAGCCAAGGACCATGTATCTAAATTGGATGGCCCTGGCGGCCCTGCAAAGGTGACCCGCCACCACATGCAACTTTGGTCGTACTCAGACATTAGGCACTGACCGTCCTTACCGACCCAGGCCGAAGAATTGGCCAAGGTCTTGACACAGATGAAGCTCATCCTCCAAGGAGTGCCAGGTACGGCAGCCCCTTATGTGATACTCCCGTGCTGGCTTATGTGTATCTTATATGTGTTGCTGTGTGCGACTTGCTGACACTGGAACCACAAAAGAGTATGAAAGCACACCCGAACAGGTATACGCACTCGTCACTGGCCTGATAGAAGAGGATCTGTTGTTCCTCCTTGCCCAGAACCTCCACCGTCTCCCCTTCGAAGCCCGCAAAGACACCCAGGTCATCTTCTCCTACGTCTTCCGCTTTCGACCGACAACGGCATCGCCCAAGACCGATCCCGTCGCATTGAGTTACGTTGTCAACAATCGGCCCGAAGTCCTGCTAGAGCTATGTCGAGGCTATGAACACAAAGAGAGCGCCACACCCGCCGGCACGGTTCTCCGGGAAGTCCTCAAGAGTGAGGCCGCTGCAGCGATTATCCTCTATGACGATGGAGAGCAACCAGGTTCGAGTTTGAAAGGCGTTACAGCAATTGATAGAGAACGACCGCAGAGTGGGAACGGTGTCTTCTGGAGATTTTTCGACTGGATTGACAAGAGCTCATTTGAGGTCGCCGCTGATGCCTTTACCACGTTTCGGGTACAACTCCTCTCTGTCGCTCCAGCACAATGAGGCCCAAACACTAACAAACATTCATTTCAGGAACTCTTAACTAAGCATAAAGAGCTCGTACCGCGGTATCTGAACGTAAACTTCGAGCTGTTCTTCGAAAAGTACAATAGCGTTCTGGTACAGTCCAACAGCTACGTGACGAAACGACAGTCCATCAAATTGCTCGGCGAGATATTACTCGACCGCTCAAACTATAATGTCATGACTGCCTATGTCGACCGCGGCGACCACCTCAAGATATGCATGAACCTCCTGCGCAGCGACCGCAAGATGGTGCAATACGAGGGGTTTCACGTGTTCAAGGTCTTTGTGGCTAATCCACACAAGTCGATCGCTGTTCAGAAGATCCTGCTTATGAATCGGGAGAAGCTTCTCAACTTCTTATCGCACTTCCTGGAGGACCGCACAGATGATGAGCAGTTTGTCGATGAGAGAGAGTTCTTGATTAAACAGATTCGCAATATGCCTCCTCAGCCAATAGCGCCCATGAGGCACCAGCCCCAAGCAGCCCAGCCCGTTTGAGAGCAAGGGTTGGCAGGCGGGTATTGAGACATCGTGGCGTTGGTTGATTGGGAGGGAAACATTTGCTAGACGCCATTCGAGCCCCGAGGCTTGATGGGTAGACTTCTCGGAGACTGCTTCTGTCTTCGCAACAAAGATGATGTGCATGTAGCTAGGCGTTAAGGTACTGCGCTTTCTGACAGACATAAATACATTATCATGACTCAGAACTTTCACTAACCCATGAAGCTTGCGAACTCATTGAAGCCTCAATTCCTACAGGTCTTTCGCCATCCACCCCTCAAACTCCCCCTTATACTCCTCCCTCCACCTGCTCAATGGGGGACGTCCCACCACTGCATCCTGAGCACTCCAAAGCATCCTCTTCTTATCCATATCCTCAGTCACATCATTATCGGGGCAAATGACCCAGAAACTGCCCTCTTCCATCTTCTTCTCAAGATAATCGGCAACCTGCTCCGGCCACCACGCACCACTCATCTTCTCTCTTCCACTCGCCGCGCCCGCCAGTTGTGTCCACGTCCATCCAGGAACAAGCAAATGCACACTGATATTCTCCTCGGAGCGCATGTCGTGGGATAAGTGCTCGGCGAGAGATTTCACCGCAGCTTTTGAGGCGTTGTATGCTGGATTTCCAGGGGGGTTGGTGATTCCTTGTTTTGAGCCTGTTATGACTATGGAGGACGAGGAGCTAGCAGAGGCGGTTGATTTGATGAGAGGTACGAGAGTGGTTAGACCGTTCACGACGCCGAAGAGATTTACGTTGAGAATTTTGTGGAAGGATGAGGGGTCTGGGGTTGTGAACGAAGTTGGTGCTGAGACGCCGGCGTTTAGGGATAGTAGGTTGATTTTTCCTGAGAGTCTGTTAATATTATGTTTACTTGAAGGGTCAAGATGATGTAGAGTTGTGAGAAATGTCAAGTGAATCGACAGACTCTCAGTGAACAAGGGGCTCATCGTGTGTAAGACAATTGAGTCGAATCGGATGTAGGGAACTACAAACCTCCAAAGTCTTTTTCGATCTTTTCTGTGACCCTTTTCCAGTCCTCAAACTGACTGACATCCACCTGGACCGTGCTTGCAGACTCTCCAAGCTCCTTTTTCGCAGCTTCGAGGTTCTCCGTGTTCCAGTCTGCGATCAGCACTCGCATGCCGTACCCAACGCATTTCTTCGCAAGCGCCAAGCCAATTCCCGAGGCTCCGCCCGTGATCACGGCTGTGTGATCTTTTCTAAATATTTTCGACATCCTCGCTGGCTTGAGAGGATATTGGGTATCTGATCACTTGGGTAGTGTAATATTTAGTTTCGATTGTTGAAGTCCTTTGTCGAAACGATGCAGCTTAATTTATAGTTCAGTCACGGACGAGACGGATTTAAGGTGTGAGGGGCCGTCTATGATGTAACCTCGAAGTACTATATTGTCCTGGTGAACTGCTCGTGGGTAACTTTCTGCTTCAAGAGTGAAGGATATTTTACCGCCCGAGGATAAACTTTGAGGGTCTGGGTAGTATCTCTAACTAAAACTACCAACTTCTTATGTTAAAACTATGAGCGAAGCGATACTAAAGATGCCTATTCAAATTTTTGCCCATATTGTGACATAATGACATCCGGCATACAGCCACGTTATGAAAAATGATTGTATACTCGGGTTTACACGTTCACCTTGTTAAATCGTCGTATTCGATTTACTACACCTGTTATCGTGAAGGGGCACTATTCCAAAACGTGTCCGCTGCACATCATGTACATGGAAAACTATCCCTCGGTAGAATTTACTGTCTATGATATGGCTTGATATATCATGAGAAGAGAACTACAGATCGCAGACTACGCCTTGAGTTTCCACTCAAGTCTTCCTCGTGGCGTGATTTCGGATGAAAACTTAAGAGCTTGCAATGCATTTGCTTCCACCAAGTCATCAAATGGCGCCTGTGCGTAAGGTTATTATGAAATTAAGGCAACTTTACTGGTATAGAGTGACCCCATCTGGCACATTTATCACACGTTTCAGTACTTGGCCCAACATGAGACGTGCTCTTCCCTATCGATTATCTATTCTACATTTGCTGCCAATTCCCACTCCAAACCGCTTACTCAATTTCTATGCCAGCCTTGTTATCAAGTAGCAATGTAGTCAAAGGAAGCGACAATCGAAGAACCTAAATAGTCATTTTGTAATGGGTTTGGAAATTTGAATACCGAGTACTGAAGAAACATCTGTGGGCGTGACTTTACTCTCACGAAAAGTCGAGTTTTCATGCCCATGGATCCATTCCCGAGTCTACGTCTCTGTCTGAGAGAAGCCAACGCTTTACGTCCTCGATCTTCTTTTTGACGTACTCCAAGCCACACGAAATGCCCGGGCCTAAACGAGCAGCACCAGCAGCGCGGATAGGAAATATGTTCCTAAGGGCACTGCAAGCCAAGTGATCAGATATGATTGAGGCCTCGGAGCATTTCGGTCGTCTTTTCGTACGGGATCGCCCAGCACGCCTGAGCAATATTAGCCAATTGGAGCTCGGTATGGGCTTAGGTGGATTGTACGTACCGAGATGAAACCAAGAGGAGTGAAGATGACGGTTACGACAGTGAGGACGGAGATGGATATGTTCAACGTCTTTGCTTTATAAGCTTCTTGAGGAGATGCGTTGAAGAGCTATGCAGTCATGTACATTGGAAGTCAGTATGCCTATGGCACAACGTATACAGAGGTAATGGGGTACTGACACTGTCTCGCAAGCTTTCAACTTCTTCTATTTGTTGGTCGACTCTTCTCTCTATGCGCTCGATTGAGAACTCCAAATGGTCTGCGATCGTATCTCAATTCTCTTCGAGGGCCCTTAAGTCAATATTCTCGTCTTTCGACTAGACATCCATCTTTATCTTCTGGAAAACCGCTCTAGAGTCAAATTTGGTGCCTTGCACCCAATTGCGATAGACTCTAAGTATTTGAAGTATCGTGAAGTACTGGCGCGAGAGCTGAAAATCTGTAGCAAACATATATCCATCCATTTTCTGCTTGTCGTAAGTATCAAGAAGCCTGGGATAACCGTTAGCTACGACCTCAACTATACGATTTCAGATATTAACACGTATTCTAATGGTCTGACCAAGTTTGTCATTGGTTTCCGTCCAACAAACGAGCCACAAATCTATGGCTCTTGCAACCATAACGAGGAACTGAGCGTAGCCGACCCCATCTCTCCCACACGACTTGATCTGATATTTCCCAGTCTTCTGGACGCGGTGTGATTCTTGAGTCATACATGCCTGCATGCTGGTGCGTTGTTGTGCGTTCTCTGTAGTCTGTCCATCCGCTCAATGTATACGTTTTCACACCCTCGAACCTTTTCTATGGACCACAGAAGCAGACAGTAGCCATTCGACAGTACGAATCGGTTCGATGACATCGCGACCAGGCACTTTGGCAGTTCCAGAAACCCTAAAATGAAGCCTAACTGCGTTTCAACATAGCATCCCCAGTTTACGTAACCCCTCACACAAGTCCTCAAAGAGTAATGCGCAGTGCGGTAAGCCATTATAAACTACTAAACGCGAAGACCATGGCCTTATTTAGTTCTATAGCCAGCAAAGAGCGTACACAATCTTCTTAGCAGTAGCATCAAGATGTCGCTCGCCCTTGTAAATATAACAGATAACTCAAATACCCCTTTCCTCCTATACTCTAATACAACCGTGGTAACCTTCTCATGAAAACACTAGTTCTGGATGTCTTATCTACGAAATGAGACTGATAACAGCGTCGCAATATGACAATAAGTTCTGCAATCTCTCAGCCTATTCGAGTCCAGTGCGTAAGAGAGGGAACCATGCAACGAACTATATTGCAGTGAACCTGGTTTCCTCGTCTCTGTTTCAGTAGAGCAAAGCTACTATACCTAACCCTCCGTGATACATTTGCCCTCTACGCCTCCAGCTGCCAGTTGAGCCACCCTCTCTTCAGCACTAAGAAGGATATCATGTAAGAGAAACAATAAAAGTACAACTACTCATTCCTTCCGGCGCAAACTATGTTCTCTCTCCCTTTCCTTAACACCCCCAATCCCTCAGCGCCATCCCCACGTATCAAACGCCGTGTGGAATCCAGGCGTAGCTCATCAGTCAATCGCGATCTCAGTTTTGTCTTGGCAGCTGAGCTTGTTGCCTAGCAAGCATAGCGCTGACACTCTCGCGCGCATTGATCGTACCCCAAATACTCTCTGGTCCTCCTTTACGCCACTCGTCTCCGCTCGGCTCATCGCTACCCCTCATGGCCTCTCCTAGGATCACGTCGAGATCCCGCTTCTGCGAGCTCAACCAACTCCGGATGAAATTAGCCGGATCTGTACTGAGAGAAGATAGAAAGTCATGCTTCGCCTTCGAAACGTGGATTGCCTGAATAATGACCGCCAGCTGCTCGTCCAGAGATGCGACTTCCTTCAGCATGCTTGCGTAGCCGGGATTGGTCAAGAAGGCACTCATCTGCTCCCGTAGTGGATCGTCAACAGCAACACGGACGTCGTAGACAGTAGGCTGAGGATTTTTGTGGAACTCCTCATCCAGCCGGATCGTGTAGGGGAGTTGAACGGGAGGCAGGGTCTGGAGATGCGGCGCAACGTATTCAGCGAGCTTAGGGACAGCTCCTGTCTCCATGCCGAAGACCTATATTGAGTGTCAGTGAGGCGAATATATGACTCTTTGTATTTGATTGAGTACTTACGTGACGTAGAGCATCGTCGCACCTAAAGTTTCGCTTCTCCTCGTCCTCACACAAGCCCATGAACTTGATGTATTCCCAGACAGCCATCACGACTTCTTGCCGGGTACCCTCCTGCATGTCTACTATGTCCTCGAGCACTGGGCTCAAGGCATATCGTTCGGGATCTTCGTGGCGGGTGAGGTTGATCGATATTGTGAGGTTCTCATCGCCATTGTGGTTGAATGCAAGCTCATCAAAGTCCACACCTTGAGGTGTTGCGTTGGCAGAGCCGCTGGTCCGCTCAGGCTTCTTCCACTCCACGCTCGATTCGGCATGTCCTTTGGTGGCGGGGAAATCAACCGACATGGCCTTGAAGAAATGGGAGAATCGATGTCTCGGCTGCTTCGTCGGTTTTGACGGAGATTCTGTGTCTTCATCCATTCGGTCCACGTCTTTGGCGTCTTCGTCGCCCTCCGCTCGAGGCTCGTCGTCATCGAGACCATCATCGTCATCGAGCAGTCGACCTTCAATCTTGACTCTGCAGCTGGGTTCGAGGTTTGAGCCGAAGTCGAAATTGTCCACATTCACGTCCCCGCTAGCCTGCCAGTTCTGGTCGTCTGCGGTGTTGGTTATCCATATGCGTAAAGTGTTCCATCGCTGTGTGTGCTTATTGTTAGCAACGGTGTCCCTACTAGCACATATACTGTAGACAAACCTTGACACTGCGGTTGACCGAATCGACAATGTCCAGCCGTTTCCTGGTCATGGAAGCATCCAATCTTCGCTCGAAGTCGCGCAGCTCTCGGTATCTCTGGGCCATATCACCCACTACGCAATCGTCGATACCATCGGGGAGGGTCTTGTCGGTAGGCTTTCGACTCCGGCGTTTGGCCATCTCGAACTGCATCGCTTGTTGTTGCTGCTGCTGGGCCACTTGAGCTTGGGTCAAGGGAACCTGGTGGTGCGGACCGGACGACATCATAGGACCTGTGTAGGAGAACGTCAGAGACAATGGTTGGGAGACGAATGGGTCGCTGCTGCTGGGCAAGCGCAAGCGCGTTGAAGGCACCCACGGTCCACAGCGGGATGAGACGGCAGAGACAGGAAGGAGGAAGGCCCAAGGTCAAGCACCAGGCAAAAACCGTGGCGCGGCGTGATTCGGCAATGGCGGGCAGCGGCGACGCTGGCGACAGCAACAATGATGATTCACAGGCAGAGACACACTCAAGGGATATGTCAGACCACTGACACGCTGCGCGCAAGCATGACAGCACGGGCTCTCAGATAGGAAAAAACGACCTGAGCACTTGAGGAGCCAGGCCAGAATCCAGGCGAGCCAGGCCGGTGGAGCAGAGGGTAAGGTTATGTGGGGATCATGGCGAAGGCAGTTAGGGAAGATGGAGCACTGGAGCGAAGATGGAGCTTGCCATCAAACCATCGTCGACCTAGCCAAGCCCCGGGACGGAGGCCGGCAAGGCCCCAAGCGCGCCTATAGTATGAAGTAGAAGTACTTGTAATCTATTTAAATTGAGCATACATACCAATGCCTCCTCGGCGCTGGCCACTGGAATGTGGAGTGCGCTGCTGCTGCTGCTGCTGCTGCTGCTGCTGGTGTTGCGCCTGCTGGTGTTGGACTTGGTGGTGCTGGTGTTGCTGGTGATGTTGCTGGTGATGTTGTTGTGCCTGTTGTGCCATCGGCATGACCTGCGGCGGCGGCGGCTGCTGCTGCGGGTAGGGACGGTAGCCGGGCTGCATTGTGGTTGACTCTGGTTGCCTTGTCGCGATACGTCGCTGTTGTATTGGGGTCTCTGGTTTCTGTAAGACTCGATTGCCCCCCTTTGCTCCTAGTTCGGTGGCAGCAGCGTGCGACGCCAACCTTGACGTGCGGATCACAGATTCACAGAATGCCTGTCCACCGTCTGCACGGTTCGCAGCAGGATGGACTGGGTTCGCGAGCTGACTGGGGCTGGCTACGGGCTGGCTGGGTACCACAGTGGTCTGAACTTAGCCCGATTGATTACTTCGGTTCGCAAAATTACCAGTCGTTAAAAAGTCGCGTCTGCCTCGCGCAACTGGAGCTGTTAGGATTATCATTAGTTTGATGGCTGGACGACAATCTGCTTGTGTGGAGAACAGAGAAAACCCCGATCGCTGCCACTTTTATCTCTCTAAGCCGAAACAGGCATATACCCAGATGACATCCAGGCTGCTGCGTCTGAGGGTCAGCTTGCGTTAAAGACTGAATGTAAGGGTATGGAGCATCTTCAATCATGTTATTAGACATCGAGATCATTACTTAAGTTCTATCCTCACGTGGCATCTCATGATCTGAAGAGTTAAAAACGTAAGCTCACAGCTTAAGCTTTTTGGAGAATGTCTTGTTACAGAGTTTGACACATCCTATATTAGTGTAAGGTAGCGTGCAAAGTGAATGCCAAAGTGGCGTCACACATTGCACACTCTCTGT
Organism: Xylariaceae sp. FL1019; assembly: GCA_022578705.1. Taxonomy (NCBI): domain Eukaryota; kingdom Fungi; phylum Ascomycota; class Sordariomycetes; order Xylariales; family Xylariaceae; species Xylariaceae sp. FL1019. The sequence continues at coordinate 421,350 of MU391949.1, read as the reverse complement.
CTAAGCTGTCTAGAAAGCCGCCATCGCTGTTCGACCAACAGCTTCCATGCTCGATGCATATGCATTCTTTGTTGGTGTCAAAGTAGAATGTGGGTGATTACGGATGCAAATTTCCATCTTCCATGCGTTTGCCTACTACGAAGAAGAACAGTCATGAAAATTCACCATCAAAGGAAACCTGAGCCGACGCCTCGCTAGAAAATGCCACAAAGGAGATGAGAATAAACCGACTGAAAGCCTGTAAACTGTGGCCAGGGCGGACTGAAGCAGGGGGGGTGTGAGAAAAAGAACATGTGGTGAGGGTCTGTCCGTGAAGCTTCTGTTTTGATAGGATTGTGGTATTAAAAGGCTGCGCCTAGTCCTTGCTTAGATTGCCGCTTGCTAAATCGATGGCGTTTGTTGCTTGATGGGTCTTCCAGGCTTGCTTGGCTTCTGCCCATATGGTTACGATGGCGGTCACTCATGCCGTAGCCCTCGGGACCAAATGTACTAGCAGGACTAGACATGGACGAGGCATCCCCAAAGCCGTTGTCGCTAGCGTAAGTTCCTGAAATATTCATAGAAACAGCCAGATCTTTAGCTCGCTGGAGACTCTCGACCCAATCTTCAGGTGATGGGCCGGGGGGGTCGAGAGATGAGGGTGCTTTAAGCTCCTCGAATGTATAGTGATAGCCAGCCTAGTGCAAAGTAAGTATAGTGCGCGGGAGACCACGGAATGGACAACATACCGAATCGACACACCAGACAGCCTGGCCCTTGGCATCGGTTTGCGTCTTCCAAGAGCAGTCAGGCACGAGCAAGGATATCTCCTGTTTGGCTTTCTTGTCTTCGCCACCAGTCGGCGCAAGTATTATCCTCCCACTTGAAGTGATCAAGACAAGTCTCTGCCTCTTTTTCGTCGTGCTGCCACCGAAGAATCGTGCAAACTTCCGAGGTGCGTCGTCGCCTGATATCGCAGATGACAAGACCAAAAGGTCGCCTAGGCGCAGGATCCTCTCGTTCGTTTTAGTCAATACTGGTGACCATTCGATGTCAAGTTGGGATGGGGGAGGAATATCGGTAATAATGCGTCCCGGTGTGCGGTTGCCACCATTCATGCCATTGCCACCAGTTTGAGGACGGGCATTTGCATTAGACTGCTGGGAGCTGGACATGCCACTCAGTTGGATGATCTTCGGGTCGTGGGAAGGAGGCACGTAGGGTCGCAGCCTGGGCGCTTTCATCTTCCATAAGTTCTTGCCAAATGGCTGACTGTCGAAGAACTCATGATTCTTTATGTGCTCAATGGTCAACCTCAAGGCAGGATCCAGCACGAGGCATCGTTCAACGAGATCCCGAGCTGCGGGAGGAAACCCGGCGGGGAACTCATATTCAAGACTAACGATCTTTTGGAAAGTGAGGTACTCCGAACCACCTTTGAAGGGGGGTCGGCCTGCCAATAACTGATAGATGATGCATCCAAAAGCCCAAAGATCACTAGCCTTGCAAGCATTCTTATTGGTAAGCAACTCCGGACTGACATATTCAGCGGTGCCAACAAAGGAGGCGGCACGGCTATCGTCCTGGGTTCTACCTCTAGAGCTTGTCCCTGTATCTTCGATACGCGGTGGCGCCTGTGGCGCTCTTGGGTCACTCAGTAACCTGGCTGTTCCGAAGTCTGTGATTTTGACGTGCAACTGATCGTCTAGAAGGACATTCTCGGGCTTCAAGTCGCGATGTATCACACCACGAGAGTGCATGTACTCGATGGCATCTAATATCTGGGCCCCGAAGAACCTCGTGCACTCCACATCAAATGTGCCTGTTTTCTTCAATACGCCGAGAAGCTCACCTCCGCTACACAGATCCAGCACATAGTATAGAGAGTTCTCGTCCTGGAATGTATAGTATAGTCGAACTATGCCAGGATGCTCAGTCAGACGATTTAGTGTGTCCTTTTCGATATTGACATATTTGATCTTTTTCTCCTTTATGATATGTCTCTTTTCCAGAACTTTGATTGCGTATTCCTTCAAAGTCTGTCGATCCGTTGCAAGGAAAACCGTGCTGTAGGAACCTTCTCCTAGAATCTGGCCAAAGGTAAAGTCTCGAACGCCTTTCTTCACGGGTTTCATGACCGTCCTGCCGTTAGCGTCGACTTCTTTTCGCATGGCTGTGGCAGCTCCTCGGTCTTTCCACTCCTCGCTGCCGGTGGTACCGGGAAGTGATCCCGATAGCTCTAGTCCGCGGCCTCGGGGCTCTGGTGCAACGGGTACACCAGGTATGGCAGCGTAACTCCCGCCCATGCCTTTTGAGCTCCTCCTTGGCGGTGCAGGCCCACTTCCAGATGTAGTAGCAGATTGGCGGTTCTGGTTATAAGACCGGTCTCTGTGGCTCGATTCTCGCGAAGGGATGTCGGGTGCGTACTCTACAGCTGGCGCCGCCCTGCCAGAGTCAGGGTACATGGGTGTTGGGGCGGGTTCTGTTCTGAAGAGGTGGTAGGAATTTGCAGCTTGATCGTAGCCTGGGGCAGCAGGCATGGCATTGTAAAGCGAGGACATGGGCCGTGAAGAGGAATTAGAGTATTGTGAGTTCTGATTCCTCATAGTACTCGGCGAGCTGTGTGTCCCAGATTCCACCTTGGCGAGGGTTGCGTTGATCGATTCGTTGGTGTGGGATCTGCTCGGCCGTGTCTGGGGTTCAGGGTCGGGCCCGGGCCTGGCATCTTGAACTGCAGACTGGGTGGTCATGTTCAGATCGGATGGGGCTTGGGGCTCCGGCGGTGGACTCGAAGTACCATCATCTGGATTTGCGATACGCAGGCCGCCCAAAGCCCTCGACAGGCTGAGGTCGTTGTTCATGGTGGATATCGGGTTGAAGGAGGTCGGAGGTAGTGGCTCGATTGAATCAGGAATCGTGTGCAAGTGGAATCAATCGTGAAGAGAGGTAGGCGAGTGTCGTGTGAATGTCGTGGAGTGGAGTTGGGCGACGATGCTGCAGAGACAACGAATGAACCGGCCAAGCCGTGCGAACCTCTTCAGATCAACATGGAGTGAATGCAAGCAGCAGAATGAATCGCCAGTCGTGGGAGACGGTCGATGGGAGGGGCTCTGCCCATGGAGAGTAGCTAGAACGGAAGAGAGCGGGTTGCCACACTGGAGGTCTGCATGCACGGGAGACGGTGACGAGCGTCTACACACGAGGATGTCGGGATGGTGATGGGCGAAATGACATGCCGGTGGTGCCGTGGGTGGTGGTGAGCGCAACACGGTCCTGGACAAGCAAGCAAGAGTCACAGACCAGGCATCAGGGGGGACAAGTGGGGGAGAGAGGAAGATGAAGATGCGCGTTGCTGTCCGGCACGGAGAATCTGGACGTGTCTTGGAGGATGGGAAATTATCGCCGGCTTAAGGTGGTACTGATGTCAGTAGTGCACCGCACCGTGGTCCGCAGTTAATTTCAATACCGGTCGCTTTGCGGTTCCATGCGATCCCAAGTCAACAACAGACTGTGCGCTGATAGGTGAATGTACAAGTCCAGTTGTGTTCAAATCAGTCGTTATGAGATATCTGTGCAAAACAGCTGGTTTGAAACAATGGCATGCAATCTAGCAGCATTATAAAGCGGACGTCGTTGTGGTCTATGGGCCTTGCGGAAAGCAGAAGCGTCAATACCTACAGGTACATGTAGGTAGGTAGGTTGGTAACTTCTGAAAGCAATGGGAGACAATACGAACTTCAAGTTGCCGTACATTACTAGGTATGGATCAAAGTGCCCAAATGGACACATGGAGGTATTTCAAGGTTCCGTTGCCCTACCTACCACGTTCTTCATATCAGAGTTGTGCACATCCAAGCTGTCATTCACCCATTTCACGGGCATTCGTCGAGGTCGTGTCTCGTCTCCCAACAACCGGAATGGCTGTCCCCCTAAGGTTTCGCAAGCCATCTGAGATGAATTTGTTAAGGTATCGTCAACGGGTAAGGTAGTCTGCCAGTTTTCCGCCCTATAAGCGTCGGCTTCCATGGGCCACACTTCAAAGTCCCTCATTCACTTGAATGAATACGTGGATGATTACGAGAGAGCGACGGGTCCCGTTTTAGATGCATTCCTTGGCCTCACTGATTGAAGCAACGACGTTAAATTCTGATGTGCAGCCACAGTCGGGAGCTTACCACCGTTTCTATTTTTAAATCCGACGAGAGACTGCATGTGCACGCACATATTGGTCAGACGGATCGTCTTCTCGTACAATTCGCTGTTCTACCTTTTGTCCACAAAGAATTCTTCCATCTGTAGAGAGGCGATCTCCATCTCGACACTTGAGCTCCCATTTGGCGAAGACTGGTTATTACCTGGAAAGAGATCGAGTCCAGCGTTGGACCTCTCCAGTCGACGCATTCAACCCAAATTCATAAGGCGTATCTCATCGATAACAATTCTCAATAGCACATTCTTCATCAGACACTTTCTAAGAACTCTACTACGGAGAGGAGTAAGGCCACAGAGGTGTACGTGCCAATGATTGTTGAGGTGGTATAGGTACAATTATCGTATCACGCATCTGAAGGCTGACAATGAAAGGAAGGGTGGCAAGAGTTAAGACAGTGTTACGTCGCAGCAGCTTAGAAGTGCTCGATACAAAAGGTTTGCGAGGCTGAGATTATACGTACCTATTGCCTTATTATCGTAAGTTACAATATAAGTTATCTGTCTGCTTCGATGTGGCTAAACGACCACTTCAGACACAGACGATATTGTCGATATCATGAGGTAGCCCCTGTCTTGTATTTCGCGTGCCGCGCCATGGGATGGTCGATGATTCACCTGCATGATCTTCTGATACGAAGGTTTCGACGGTCTCTCATTTTGGGTACATCATTGCTACTGGAGAAAGAACGAACTGCGAATTCCTTTTAGTAGGTCGTCACCCGTGGTTGCGAATGCCACGGGCAAGCTGCTCAGCACATGAGCCTTCCGAGCTATACTCTTGGAAGATTTTCTTGTATCAAGCTGCACTTTCGCATCAAGTTGGGAACAGCGACCTTCAAGTTCAAACCTTTCGATTTCTTGGTCATCCATCGTATGATACTCTTCAGGAGTACTGACTGGCTCATTTCTCCAATTTCCACGCCCGGTCGTCCCTCGCGAGATGCTTCGATTACCACCAACCACCATTTCCTTGACCATAACAGAGGTCAAGGATTTCGAGCGGCGGCGGCGGTTCAAGAACTATCTTGCTAAAGGAAATGACTTCAAGCAGCTTCCTATTAGACCCAAACCACAATCACTTACGCAAACAAGTCATGAGTCCGACGTATGCATTGAGCAGCCACATAGAGCCCTCACTTCCAGACCGATCAAGGCAGTCGAATCCGATGACAACTTGAAGCTTCTCCCATGTCCTCCACACGGGCAACCACGAAGTATGAGATCTTTCGAGGGTGTTGACTTTCAAGCCTCAAGCTCCTCGCGAAGTCGATTGTCAAGCTCTTCGGCCGTATCCCAGATGGGCGAAAACGTACTGCCATTACTAAATCTCCCACCGCCGTTCTCGACGGAAAGACGAGTCGTCTCGGACGCGCAGTCTCTTCCATCGGTGCGCGCATAACGCATTCATTAAGCTTTTGATCCGAAGTGTATTAACGAATGAAACCTGCAGACCCGCGCGATCAGCCAGACACACGTTGCGCGTGACGGTGTAAACAGAGGGCCGCCTGTCACACCAGAGAGGAGCTCCTCTTTGAGAAGAGACATTCAATCAAGCCCCAATCAAACTCCTCAAGTAGGTTTGCTACCAAGCACCGCAAGGGAGAAGCATTGCTGATGCCCCTTAGTCTGATAGCTCACGCACAAGGCTGTTTAGCTCTGCGGCGAGATTCGTCGAGTCTATTGTCCATCCGTCAAGACATGATGTGCGATCCCCGGTCTCCCCTACGCCTTCTACGCCTTCAGCACAGAGTGCCGATTCGGGCACGGGATCAGATGGAGCCAGGTCCGTCAGTACGGTCATCGACATACCCAGCTTTAGAGTATATAACGACTCTCTTCCAGCAGCATCGCAGCCACAAACTCCGCTCAACCTGCCTGAGGCCCGACACCGTAGTCGCCTCCACGAGCCATTCACTGCTCCAGTTCAGCGGGTTTCAAGACAACCTGCCCGACGGCCAGGTAGCCGTGATGGGCCCAGCAACAGCGGAAGTCCGTCTGGGTTGACAACACCCGGCTTCAGAGGATTATACGGGGGTCGAGAGAATTCAAGCGAAGCCAGCTTCTAGCAGGGGCCGGAGTGATGCCGTTTTCCTGCTCCGAACCCCTGGAGGTCCTCTCGATCATGAGATAATCGAGATATTTGTATCATCAGCACATAAACCGGGCAGGTCATGCCGTGTACTAGCCACACATTCTACACTTATGTCGTGAGTTTGTAGAGCTTTCATTAACTCCCAGTCTGGGGCAGCAACAGAGTATACAATTAGAGGGGTAAATAAAACGCAAACCCGGTGTGTCATCCTGTGGTGGTGCTTCTCATTGTTCTCTGGCGAGCTAGTCAACGCTTAATTACCAATGATAACGTATAAAATAAGTCGCAAGTGGAAAGCAAAACTCCATGAAACCAACTTCACCAACATTGCACAAAGAGGTCTCTAAGCTACGAAACTGAGAAAGGCTCTTCAAAATGAAGGCTGAGACATGATTCTCCCCGTACTCTGAGTCTCTTTCGCTCCCAACGATGAGTTTTCCGCTTTCAAAGGATCGGTGGACCGGTAACAATCTGGCTAGAGACCCGATGGCAATCATGGGCATAGTGATCGCTGCTTGCCGCGGCTTGCTATTGCCGAAATGAACTGCATGAGTTCTACGTATCTCCGGCGTGTTGGTCGGGCAATGCGTTCGGGAGTATAGTTATTCCCTGCCGAAGTCCTACTCCCGTATGTATCACGCGGCCAACAGTCTGCCATCCTGGCAACGGAGGATATCTATTTCTGATAAAGCCTAGCCGAAAACGAAATCGGACATGGCAAGAGGAGAGACCAATCACAAAAACTTTTTCGACTAACCTGCCAAGACGAACCATCTCAGACACACGCGGCGATTGCAGCATCGGCAGCCAATGATGGGGCAGGATCTTCATGTTTGTCATTGGTTGCTGAGATGCCCGCCGCAACTTGCGTGCATGAGCTCAGACGCTTTTTGATTTGTCCTCGACGCTCTGTGGGACGCTGTCTGACCTTTTGCGTCTGTGGCGATGGTCTGTGCTCTATTCCGCACGATGACGCGCGTGGTGTACAGTACTGCCAAGGTAGATACGAGTCGTGTGATCGAACGGTTGAGACTTGGTCGTAACATGTGCCCCATCCGCATATTGGCTTTACACCCAATCGTAACAAATATGGCATTTCTGTCTTTGGGTGTGTGTCTCTGCATCTGGGGGCACATTTCCGACGGTCTGGCGGTCTGCTAGAGCCACACTTCCAGCCTAGCACTTGTCAGCTTGTAAGTCACCTCCAGAGTCGAGTCGAACAAGCGAAGGTGAGGCAAGCCGTGGAGGCTGTTGGCTGGTAATTGCCGTGGGTCTGCCAGGGATGATGCGAAAACAGTGCAAAGACAGTATTCGTAGCACGCGAATCACTGTCGTCCCGCGCTGCCCCTGCCAGAACCCTGCCTTGCTGCTGTAAGCTCAAGCCAGAAAGCAATCCGAGCCCCCTGGATGAGGAATGCTCCGGCTGTGGCCCGTCCGTCCCTTGTTGAGGTCCCCTAGGTACTGTCCTAATAAAAGTGGTTGTGAGGTTGTGTGCAGAGGCAGAGGCAGAGGCAGAGACGCAGAGGCAGAGGTTGAATGAGGTCCTGGCGGCGCAAGTTAGACCGTCCCGGTCACGCCGTTGGGTGCTTCCCACTGGGTGGTGGACTACCTCCCATCGCGCCTTCTCTACACTCACGCACTGCGAGAGCTTCTGCAGCTGCTTCCCTGGTTGCCTTTGCACTTCCTGCTCTACCATCTCTTTGCCTTCTCTCCCATCCCAGGGCTTTCTTCTCTCTCTCTCTCACTCTCTCACCACACATACGAATGTGCCCCCATCCCCATCACATTCTCACGTCCTCTCTTACATCTCCCGTTCTATTTATCTCCTCCCACACCTTCCTCCCATCCCTTCTTCAACTTACTCCCACACTGCCTCTGGACTTACACCAGAACTACCACCTCCATCAGCCTCACCTGTACTCTATCTCACCCACCCACCCACCCACCCGCCTGCCTGCCTCTACCTGCCACCTCTACCATCCCCTCCAAAGCCGAACTTGGTTCTTATTATCGCCCATTTCATCTCTTTTGATCCCGTTGCACTTCAGAGTATTATTTTCCGCAGCCTATCTAGACCAATTGCCTCTGGGTCCTTCATCTATTTCATGCTAGTTGTCAACCACCACATTCTCCAATAGTAATTGACAGCCAGCCTTACCACATCGCCGGTCGCAGCGTAGACTGATCTAACCACTGCAGTTGTTGACATCGTACCTGAAAGTTACTGCTAACAGATCAGACACCATGTCCTTCTTCCAACGCACAGCTTCACCAGTTCTCACCATGCCCCCAAGCGTGCCGTCAGGCGCCTTTGGCATGCCTCCCTTCCCACAACAGTCATTCCCACGTAGTCATGCCAGTACCCCAATGAGATGGCCCCCAGCTCCTCCCGTTGCACCTTCTTTGAATATGAGCCGCAAACGCTCGAGAGACGAGGCAGGTATCAATCTTGATGTCGAAGAGGCCAAGCTCGAGACAATCGAACCTGTCAAAGAACCAGAAGACGAATGGGTCTACGGCGAGGGAATGGTCCTCATCAAATCACCATCAGCGTATGTCGCGAATGCTGGGAGCCAATCTGGTACCTGGCTCGAGGAAAAGGCTGCTGCAGACGAGGCGAGGAAAACGGATGACACCCGAGCAATCAACCAGCAAGATCGGCCATCTCTTCGCAGCAACAAATCCCAACGCCTGGACATGAATGCCGTTTCCATACCTGGCATTAGCAGTCAAGCCTCTTCACGAGTCAGCCCAGTTCGCGAAATGGACCCTACATCTTCATCTGGACTCTCAGCAGACATCAGCAGCCAGCCCATCATCGACAACTTCACACTCCATCTCGGTATAGGATGGAGCCGCATCAGCGAAGACGAGCATATCCAGGCCGCTGCTCGTGGATGGGCGCGCTACATTGAGAACCATTTCCCTCTCACGAATGCTCGGATACAACTAGAGAGCAAGGGCCTTCAGTCTTATCTCGTAGAAGCCTCGGAGGGCTTTTTCCTGTTTGCTGAAAACCTACGCCAAGGCCAATTTGTCAGCAAGGATGCCAATCAAACTCTTGCAAATCTAAAGACATCGCCTCCAACATTTGAGGGACTTCAAGTCATGACGGCTGCTGAATCTCCTCGACCTGCTGAGGTGGACATGGACATGAGCTAAACCGACCGAAAACTGTGGATGACTGTGGTGTGGTGGGCGAGGTCATGACGACGACGTCCTGACTGGCGCACTTGGGGGTTTGTGTGAGAGCTGGGTGAAGCACCGATGGCTTTTTTATCTCTTTTCGTCCGTGGTGTTTTTTACGTCCTTTTAAACATTCCAGGGGGAACGGCGCCAACAAAAAGTGGTTAGGACACGGGGCGCAAAGTCATCAGCACCATGGCTCAAGCTTGTACAATATAGCAATTCACGAGTCAATCGTGGTGAACATGCACACATTCGAGTTCAAATCCAAAACAGGAATCATGACTTGAAATGGCAGGGCATCAAAAGGCTCCTCTATGTTTGTGATGTTCTGAAATGGCGGAGACGTTGTCCAACCATTGGGCCACGTTGTAGCAAGTTGGGGAGTGGTCTCCACCGTCTTGACCATGCACTGGACCTCTAGAAACTCCATCAGTCGAACGGCTAGGTTTGGACGTCGAATATGTAGGTAGACGCAAGAACGCCGATACGTAGTCTATGGACGTGGACTAATGACGAGATAACCTGTGTAAAATTCTGTAAAACACATGGTCCACTGCTCGAGTAGCTGTTCTTGATGCAAATACCTAGCTAGGTACCTAGGTATTGAGTCAGGTGGTGCACCACTGAATCTGTCCAGGCTTCTCCTCAAGCCTGTACCTACCGCCTACCTACTAATCAGGCCGCCGAGGGTGCAATTCGAAAGAGGACCTGACTGGACAAAACATTGCATATCAGATTGCATGTCTTGTACCTTCTAAGGCATACCTAATAGATGAATGCTATGAGAGGTAGTGTAGCGAGGTGCAGGAAGCAAATGATAGGCTCCGGATTGTGTTCGACCTAGCCGATCGCTGCATCCGGAAACCCCTGCATCTCTACATGTTTCTCAAGTGTGCTATATTTGCGGCGTGGTAGGGGCATAATAGAGGAGGTTTTATGCCGAGGGTTTATGGTGTGGCTACTGGTTGGTGTATCTAAGGTGAGTAATCTGTCATGGAGGGGATGAGACTTGCTTTCGAGCTGAAAGCAGACGCATTAGAGTACTATGTAGGCTTGAGCAACGTGATTATACAGATACCTCCTTGTCTTGTCCACAGCGAAGCGCGGCAGCCTACCGTGTTGAAGAGAACATGGCAAAGCGCGACCAAGAAGCTCAAAGGTAGTCATATCGAACTAATCTGTAGATGACTGTTATAAGGGATGGGATCATTCTGTTGTCATTGCTTGCTTCCTTTGGACGTTCTTGCGAGGGGATTACACACCTCCATCTCTCTTTCATGGTTTCTCCTCCCTATCCTCTCAAAATCTTCGAGCTCCATGCAACTAGGGAATGTGACAGGATAACATTACACTGTAAGCAATACTTTTCGTTAGTCTCAACTTGCCATTTTCATTTCTCCGTTCAGTTCAACTTCAGAGACTAGAGCCGTTCCCTGGGTTGCCTTGCCCTACTGACAGGTCGACTTGTAGCATCAGAAGCCAATTACTGTGTCGATTGTGGCGAACACGAAAGCACAGCCTCCAGACTTCAGCTGTTTCCAGGTTCTAGCTAGGTTTGGCCCGCTGCCACAAGACAAGGAGACTCGACTTCCTCGAAGCTGCGCTTACTTTGTTGTTGTTGACCGGTTCTGTTTTTCGAGGCTATTTATTCATGGACGTGCAATACCAGCTGTAAAGAAACGTCTTCACATGGGCTCAGAGCTACTACATCCGTAGTTAGCTACCGCTAACCTAAGCATACCCACACGCTCTTGTCATTTGTGCTTAAGGGCTAGAAACAAGCAGGCGACGGGCAACTGATTGTCAGTCGTGAACCCCTATCGACTCCAGTAGGCTGCCGTAGGCTGCCCCGCACATCAAGGCAAGGTTGCTCGCTCAACGTCGGCTCTCCCGCCATCGGAACACAGCACCGCAGAGCAGGCAGGCTCGGCAGGGGTGGGCTCAGAAGCAGGAACGCCTTACACACACCATCGACACGCAGGCGTGCACGCGACGGTGTTGACGCCGTAACCATTCACACATTCTTCGATTCCGTTGCTCCTCGAACTCTCAGAGCTTCCAATACCGGGAGTCAACAAGCACGCAGCACATTGACAATTTAATGATCACCATCACCGCAGGTCCAGCCTCACAACCCTCTCTTCCTCTCTCGGCGCACATTCATGCTACACACCAGCAGGGTCCGCAGCTGAGGTAACCCATCCACCTAACACTGTAACCGATCGAAACTCTGCATTCATGGTCTCGCAACCCGACTACAACCACTCTTCCCTTGCCTTGCGAGGCCCTTCCTCCGCCGTCTCTGCCCGCACTTCCTCTCGTCCTCATGCCTCATCTCGGAGCAAGCGGTATAATCGCTCCCATACCGGCGGTACCTCGTATGTCGCCCGCAACGAGTTCCCAGTCTTCAGTCACTCCGGCGATGTCGAGATTATTATAGCAGTTGGCGGGAGAGAAAACCGCTATCTTCTACACAAGCATACCTTGACGAGGTGTTCGGGATTCTTTGAGGCTAGCACGAGCCAGCAATGGTCAAAGGCGACTGTATTGCCTCTCCCCGAGCCGTCAACGAAGGACCTTGTGAGGATAGGGGAAGAGACTGGGAGTAATAGTGGAAGTGATATTGGCCGGCCCGCTGTATCGTCTCCGCTACCCAGGAAGCGCTGGCGATACGAACTGGATTTTGGTGTCGATTCGAACGATATCCCCATGTTGATGCAGAAAGAGGCGTCTTCGGATCTCAAAACAACCAAAAATCATATCGCCTCCGCGAGCACAACGTCTCTCTTTGGCGGCCCGAGCAATCACGCTCCTCCACCCGTCACGCGGAGTGAGGGCGGACGGCATGGCCATACGAACTCGACAAACTCATTCTTCCGCTCCGTCGCAAACCTGTCCCTCGTACCCTCGAAACCCGAACATGATGCGCCGCTTTCGCAAGCTGATGAAGACCTCTTGCGCGACTACGACAATCTTTTCCGCGTATGCTATAACTACCCACCCGTTCTTGATGGAATAAACATCGCGGATGCGTACGTGCAATGCAAATCGCTCTTGAAACTTGCAGACCAATATGATGCGCTCGCAGTCGTTGGACCGCGCGTCGACCATCATTTGTTGCAGTTTCAGTCCCGGCTATGGAAACAAATCGCAAAGTACCCCATCAGCTACCTCCGCTTGGGTTACCTGGCACGGAGTAAAGTCATCTTCCAGGAAGCGCTCATCCACGTCGTCGGGCAATGGCCAGCAGGAGAGCGCAGTATTCGAGATACGTTCCCGGAGACTGTGTTAGATATCATCGAAGACAAAGTCGATGAGCTCGAGGAGACTGTGAGTCGGATTGAGGGGCGTCTCTTCAGGCTGAATCTCACCAACTCCAGAGGTCAGCGTGTCTCGCCTCAGACTTCGTATCTTGACTGGTTGGCTGTGTCGCTCTTCCGGCAATGGCTAGCAGACCACACGAGTCCGCCTCCGCCGCTTCCTCCCCCATCCCTTCCTTCATCGCGGAGTCATGGTGGGAGCCGACACTCGCGCGAAGCGTCACGGCCTTCTGCACCACCACCGCCCCTTCCAATTACCGCCCTCGGCACTCTCGCAGCAGTGGGACGTACATACCGGATTCTTGGCTCAGCCTCGGGATCTGGATACCTGGGACGAGACGAGTGCAAAAAATTCCTCAAACTCACGCCAGAGTTGTACTCGAGGGATAATCTCCGACGGTTTGAGAAGTGCATCGATGAACTGAAAGATGCTGCGAGGGAGGTCGTACGACCTCTGATGGGCACTGGCTTGGAACTGGAACTTGTTAGGGCGAATCCTGGCGCGGGCGCTGGGACCCCGAGTGTGCCGGTCAATGGTGTGATGAGCTATTTGACTTGTGTCAAGGTACTGGAGAGGGATTTGCCTTGGGATGCTGGGGAGTAGGGGGGGGGGGGGGGGGGATATTGGGTGTTGGGGAAAGGGGGGCCGATTGTTATAATGAGATGATGTTGTGTTGGGATGAGGTATATGCATTTGGTCGCATATATTGAAAGATGGGCTTGCGAGATCGACCAAGGCTGGCATGGCATTAAGACGAGCATGTGGTTGACATTTTCTGGTTATGATACGACACGACGATACCCCCTAAAGTCTCATATCCTATAGTATGACAAAACAGATACCAAATATGAATCATCAGTTCCTTTTTCTTCGATTCTTGGAACTGAACACGGACGTCTGCCGCCTTTCCCTGTGAAACTGCAGAGTAAGACAGTTGTACGGCCCGAAAGTGCTGTTGATTCGAAATCGAAACCATCGATTGCATTTAATCTCTTTCCTCTCTGCGAGATCGGATATACAATGCATTTGACCTTTCGCTGTAACGCCAAACCATGCAACTACTCATGTTTGCATATCAATAGACCAAACATCAGAATTACCATCCATCACCTCCATTCCCCACTCCCCATGTGAGACTTAATCCTCGCCGTCACCAGTAAGATCAACACAAGACACATCACTCTGTCTCCAAACACTCTTCCGTCTCCCCTTCCCACCATCCTCGTACCGCTGCCTAAGCGCATCGACTTGATCCACACTGACCTCTACCTCGTCGAAGAAACCAGGTTGGGTATCGCGAGGTACGTAGAGTTTCGTCATTCGCACGCCGAAGGCGTCTAGCGTTGCCTGTTTGGTCGCGGTCGCCTTCTTGGGTGTTTGTGTAGAGATGAACTTTGATGGAAGAGTTGGGGTTAGGTTTGTTGATGGGTTTGTGTTAGTGGTGGAGTTGACTGGGTTTGTAGGGTGGCTTGGTGTAGATTTCGGAATCTGCCCAACGAGACTGGACAGGGGCGGTAATTCGAAATCATCTTCCTCATCCGAATCTAAGAGTACGGTTTCTACCGCGACTGTCTTTGCCCTTGTGAACCCTCTCGTTCGACCTTTTTCAGCCCGGACAGGCGATGTTGGGCCGGCGGGTAGGGATTCTGTCCTAGCTAGTTTGCGCTGCGGTTTCTCGTTCGATGGCGGTATGGGAGATAATTGTCTCACGGCAGGAATAAGTGAGCTGCTTGATCCGCTTGTTGTTGGTCTCGAGGGTGTCATGGAACCCCTTCTCCTTGGACTCAGACTCAAGGGTGGTAATGAGAAAGAATCGCCATTATCTGAAGCTTCTGGGTCTGGGACTCGGCTTAAAAAAGTATCCTTGGCAGGCGCCGTAGGTGGGCTAGAGGATATAAGAATCGGCTCGGTAGCCTTAGAGGCCCTGGTTTCCGCTTGTGAGCCGGCGATGGTCCAGGGGTTGGTATTGGCGTCCGCCTTGGGCTCCGCTGGAAGCTTCCGGGAGGATCTCGTAGGCCGGGATTTAGAGGTAGGTTGCTTACTTGGTCTTGGATGTTGGGATTTCTGAGAGACCTGGCTAGAAGGTAGTAGGGATGAGAGACTTTGTGATGCGTTTGGTACGGGCTCCAGTGGTGTCCGGGATCGGGCGGGCGGTACTGTCCCTTGTGCTGGCAGAGGTGATTTGGCCTTTTCAAACCCGGCTGGGTCTGCCATGTTATTCTTTGTAACCTTGACGAAGTGATTCAAAGCCCCGGCAGCCATGCCACCAGCTTTCGACTTCGTCCTTGTGGTCTTAGCTCGGGGACGAGGTGCTGCCTTAGCTGCAGCCTTTGCCCGTTGTGTCGCTTCCCACGTCTCTACCATCAATGGTACGCCCAGCTTGGCTATTGTTTCTGGTATCCAGGCCAAGTCCGCTTCCGTGGGACTGAAGGGTTTTCTCGCTGCAGATTTGCCAGTGGAGTCTACATCTCCAGCCTCATCCCCTAATTCCTCTATCTCATCGTCACTGTTAAGTGCTAGGCCATCCCTCCCGAATTCGATAACCTCGTCAGGCTCTTCCTGAAAGTTATACCCGACAATGTTTGTTGGGATGAACGACATGCGCAGCTCTGAGGTGGCATCGGTACTGAAATGGGCTCTTCGGCTTGTGATGGATTTGACGAGCTCGGATTCCTCCTTTTCCGTCACATCGACGCTCGCAGATGAATGGTCGCTTGTGCTACTCCGTTGAATCATCTTTCGTATCAATAGACATGGCGCGAGGACCCTGATGTATTTGATTGCTCCTATCCTGTAACTCCAGTCGAATGTCTCCCGAACGAATTCTCGCAGTCCCTGAACGTCTATCGGCCTATCCCATTCCTGCTGCTTCAATCTTTCCATTGCAGTTGCAGATGAGACGACAGGATGGGTATAATATCTCAGAATATCCATATTCGGGAAATCGTCTGGTATGTTTAAGGCCTTGTGTCTCGTTCTGAAGAACCCACTTTCGTTATGTCGTAGTTCGTATATCAGCCACTCCTTCCAACTCGCAAGTTCCGAGGTATCGGCTCGCTTGAGTTGGCAAAGTGACTTGCCAAAGCCAGCTTTGGCTGCTTCGCAAGCGAGCTTGACACCAGCTCCAGGTACGCCTTCGGGGAGATAGTCTCCACCGCTCATTAGGGCGACAAGGACCATGCCTTCGCGGTCCAAGCCGGACGCCCCTTGACTCAGCTCTGCACTGTCGTACATGGAGACATGGGTTGGCGCCTTGCTCCCCTTTGTCCCTTCGGATGACCAGTTCCGTAACGTCCTCGTGCAGCCGAACATTATGGTATCGACATCTTCACTCAGCACAGCGTCCACAATACCGTTCTGCTGCAGAAGCGCACACTCAGCTTCTGCCTCGCCCGGTGCATCGTGAGATACGAAGCCAAAGAGCCTGATAAGCCTCTTGGCCATGGCTGTGGCAACACCATCGCCTCTGCCTGAGCGTTTGTTCCGTTTGAAGGTAGGCTTGTTGGGCCCATCGAAGACAAAGATGGGCTGTATAGACGAGCTGAGTAGGCGAAGCAAGCGGTAAAACAGAGTCCGGATTGCTGGGTTTGAACCACCCCTGGCCGCTTGTACTTGGAACTGCCATATTGAGATGTCGATGGCAATGCGTAGAGGTCTGCCGGATTCCTCAAGTTTATCGACAGCTAGCTTTGTGAGAGAGATGCGCTTTCCGGCGCCGATCTCTTTGTATATGCTAGCAAGACGTGAGTAATTTGACCCGTACATGGAAATTGAGTCTCCAGAACTTACCCTTTAATACCCATCTTGAGACTTAAATGTTGAAGCTACACAAAACACTGGCTACCTGGCGCAGGTCATTGAAGAATATGTGCTGCTAACATTCAAAATATGCTATAAGTGCATATTGGAAGCACCTGTTCGAATTTTGGTGAAGGCTACCTCCTGGCTCTTTCTCCGATGCCGTGAAGGATGATTTACGTCTTGCAATTAAGGTTCATTGTTGACTTTGAGATCCCAAACACCCGGAGCTCTGGGGGGTGGTATCCGGTGGCAACGCCGCACTTACAGGGGTTCCTCGCCAATCGCGGGGCGCTCTCGGCGCTATCCAGCGTGCAGCAGCCCGTCATTACAGCTGTGTCTGGGGCTGCATTTTCATTCCATTGGCGCCGTGACAAAGGCCGCCGCCTGTTTGCCAGACATCATCTTGATCTGGAAGAGCTCTACTACCTAGGTTCTGAGTGCTTACATTCTGGTCAACATGCTTGACTGATTGCAACTACCTTCTCTTGTCACAGCTCGTTTTCAATATGTGCAGAGCTTCTCTGAACACAAATATTGTGTTACAAAATGGCGTCTAGCGCTGGCCCTACGACTCTCCCACATCGCGCCGTGACCAACATTCGAGGAGGAACTCAGCCTTCAGCTGCCGTGCCCCAGACGCCTACACGGCCTCTTTCCGCCTCCACCTTTGGCTCTCCCTCAGGCGTTCGAGCCGACGACGACACTATAGTTATCGAACTGGGCTCGCGGAAATTGCGTCTGGGTTGGGCTGGCGATAACGCTGCCAAGAGAATTGTCGCCTTCAGTCCGGACCAACACCGACGAGCCGGCGACTTTAAGGCATGGGACCCGAATTATGCCGCCGATTGGCGTGGTAGGGCTTCGGGAAAGCCCTGGGGTGCTGACTACGAGCTATGGCAGCTAGACGTTCGAGGGCAAGATGTTGGTCTAGTCGAGGATAAACTTGAGCGGGAACTCAGAGATGCATTCTTCAGGTGTGTGATATGCTTTTTGGCTTTCGCGTTGAGTACAAGGACTCTCTAGCTCTAACATATCCGTGGTCATAGATACCTACTCATTGACTCGAGACCGAGGAAGATTAGTCTAGTTCTACCGCCGACAATGCCCTTACCTCTGCTATCGTCCACGCTCGATACTCTGATGGACCGTCTCCAGGCCCCTACGGTTTCTCTCCTCTCCTCGCCGGTCATGACGGCTATGGCAGCTGGCCTTCGATCCTCCCTCGTCATTGACCTTGGTTGGCATGAAACCACTATCACTGCTGTGTACGAATATCGTGAAGTGCAAACCTGGCGAACCATCAGAGCCGGCAAGTACTTGGTGGAAGAGACTTTTGAGTTCCTATCGCAGAGAATACAAGACCGCGAGGCGGCGGAACGCCACGAGCGAACCCAAGATCGTCTAGCGGACGATGCCATTAGCTTCGAAGAGTGTGAGGAGGTTGCCACGCGTTTGTTGTGGTGCAAGAAAGCAGCCAAGAAGCCACGTCGAGGTGCCGCTGAGGAGGGTCTGACGACTGTTCACGAAGATGAAGAGATCGAAGAGATACCTCCCACCGAGGACCAAACGGCTATGCCAATCATGCTAATGTCCTGCAGACCTCCTAGATCTATCCATATACCATTTTCGCGGTTGGCCGAGCCATGCGAAACCACTTTTTTCGACACGCGGATCTCACCATCATGCTTTGATGATCACGAACTCCCTGTCCATCTCCTTGTGCACCGGGCTCTTCTCCAGCTTCCCATGGATGTGCGTGCTGTGTGCATGTCACGTATCATATTCACGGGAGGCTGCTCTAATATCGTTGGTCTCCGGAGCCGTATTTTCGACGAAGTGTCTGTGCTGGCCGAAGAACGTGGCTGGGATGCCGTGAGCGGAAAGGCATACGAACAGCTCAAATCAGAACCACACCTCAGATCAAATGGCAGTGTGCCAACAGGAGGTGTAGCTACGCCATCTGTAGTAATACAGCCTGATGCGGCAGCTGGAGAGAGAGAAACACCGGAAACTCCCCTAACAAATGCCGCTCATGCGCCCCAAGAAGTTGACCAAGTGGAGAAACTAATTCGCAAGGAAAGAAACTACAAAGCTCCCGTAGAAGGAGACCTTCGGGTGGTGGAATCCTTGGGCCCATGGTGCGGCGCCAGTTTAGCCACGCAGCTTAAGATTCCTGCGCTGGCGACTATTGAACGCGAGCTTTGGATTTCGAGAGGCATCAACGGTGCCTCTCATCCCAACGAGGTGGATGTGAAGACATCGCAAAGGCAGAGCATGGGACCTAATGGGTTAATACGAGGCCAGACGACGTCACCTAACAGCTGGACGTTGGGCATCTGGGGAGCACTTGTTTGACAGTGTGAGGACGCCACAGAGACGGCATATTGCTTGTGACGGTTGTTATTTATCAAAAAGATACCCCCTCCGCGTAATGCGTTGACGAATATTAGAATTATAGATTTTGTTTGTTTTGATTGTTTGAGTGAGGTTTTGTTTGGCATGAGAAGGATAGGTCATGCTGTTCCTGGCCTGTACTTAGAATACCTACACAACTTGCTAGCTCATCGCTCATCGTATGGAAAGTCGATTGCCACGTTACGAAGCTTGACCAAGAATTAGCAACATGAGGTGATGTGTGCGGCATGAGACTCGAGTCGATACCACCACGAAGCTGCCCAATGCTGATGATGCAGTCCTGCTGGAGAGCTACCCCTGCAATTTGCGGGGAAAGTGTAACTCTTGGCTGTCGAGCTGTCTCGGCTGTCCGGATTATCTGACAGCTCGATGCGCCAAGATTTCCATTTGTTCATTCTCATCAACGCCAATGATCAAGCATTTTCCGTCTGTCCTCGTATTCCATGTACCATTACGACATATGGTAGTCAAATCTCAGTCCCAGTCATGAGGCCCCTTCGGACGCAGTTTATATGTGCCCAATGCCGACTCATAAAGCCCAGATCAACCCGTGTGTTCCCCCGGTCGATATCGCGTCTCTACTCCAACTCAGCCTCCAACTCTAAACCCGAAGCCGACGATGTATTGTATCAACGTCAGCAACGTCCAACAACAGCGCCGCGACCGATAATTGATATCAAGAGTATCCGTACCAGCCCAGATATCTACGCTCAGAACTGTCTAGAGAGGAACTACAAAGCCCAGGCTTCGTATCCAGCGCGCATTAAGACGCTCTTCGAAGAATGGCAGGGACACCAGGCACAGGCTCGCAAATTGCGCGAGCGAAGCAATGAGATCCGGCGCGAGATCGCGAATCCAGCCACGATCCAACATGAAGATGAAGCGCGGGGCACAGAAGAAACGAACGACGTCAGGAAAATGACCAAAGAACAACTCCTCGCCGAAGCCCGCCAACTCAAAGCCTCCCTCTCCGGCATCGAAGAAGCCGAATCGAACATCCAAAACACCATGACAGATCTCGCCCTCGCCATTCCCAACACCACATCGCCATCCACCCCCATCGGCACCGAACCCGAAGTACTAAGCTACATCAACGAGGCGCACCCCGCCCTCACATCTTCAAGCACCGATCGCATCTGGCGCTCACACGTACACATCGGATCCGAACTCGGCATCCTCGATTTTGCGGCTGCAGCCAAGACGTCAGGATGGGGGTGGTACTACCTCCTCGACGAGGGCGCCCAACTCGAACAAGCACTCATCCAATACGTCCTCGCAGCCGTGACGCGCGTGCCCGGTTGGCGACAAGTCGCACCGCCTTCCTTAGTATACAGCCACATCGCCTCTGCCTGCGGCTTCCAACCGCGGGACACAAACGGCGAAACACAAATCTACGCCCTCGCACAATCCCCCGACGATAAATCGCGAGGAAAGCCCGAGCTCAGTCTAGCAGGAACCGCGGAGATCCCCCTAGCGGGGATGAAAAGCGACACGATAATGGAGTCCTCCGAACTACCTGCAAAGCGGGTCGGTGTTTCCCGGTGCTATCGCGCGGAAGCGGGTGCTAGGGGCGCAGAGACGAAGGGCTTGTACAGAGTGCACGAATTCACAAAAGTCGAAATGTTCGCCTGGACGCATCCCGACCACGATGCTACGGAGGACGTCTTCGACGAAATGGTCGATATCCAGACGGAGATCCTATCCTCTCTCGGCTTACACTGTCGTGTGCTGGAGATGCCGAGTACGGATCTAGGGGCGAGTGCGTACAGAAAAATAGACATCGAGGCTTTCTTCCCCTCGCGCGCAGCGCAGGGTCTGAACGAAGGGTGGGGCGAAGTCACCAGCGCGAGTATCTGTACGGATTATCAGAGCAGGAGGCTGGGGACGAGGCTTAGAGGGGACGGTGGGAAGGGCATGGATTTCCCCTGGACTGTTAACGGGACTGCTATCGCTATTCCTAGGGTCCTTGCTGCCGTGCTGGAGAATGGGTGGGTTGAGGACGAGGGTTATGTCAATGTGCCCGAGTGTTTGAGGCCCTGGATGGATGGCTTGGAGAGGATTGAGATGAGGCATAAGTCATGAGCGGGTAATGTGAGAGGGTCGTTGTGGAATACGGCAGTGTTTTGATTTGCGTGTGTGATGATTTGGCGAATGGCTTTCTCGTATGAGTATCATACTTCGAGGGTGCCGAGTTTCTACTGTGTTTATGCAAAGTGTAACACCGATTGTACAGACAAGGTCAGAGGGCGAGGTTTTCCTCACTTGTATCATAGGAACATCGCCATCACAGGTTGACATCCAGACAAAATCCACTATATTAAAATAAGTCACCACTACAAGACTCACACGAAGGTTGGCAATCACCAGTAGAACGCAGCATCTAATGTAGCTAATAACCATCGAACTCCTATCTTTAGCATGCCTATCAAGCAATATCTAATAATCCAGACAGAGACACAATCTCAAAGGAAATCCCAGTCCTCGTCGCCTCCAACAGACAGGGAACAAGAAACATGTTCATCCAGTCATAGCCCAACTCCAAACTCACACAATACTACAATAGACTCAAACAACTCTCCAACCCCTCAGTTTTCACTCCTGACTCAAGCAGCATAAACAACAACCTCACCCTCCCCAGCGATAGAGTCCGTATCAGCGATACTCTCGCTGACGAAACTATCGCCCTCATAGCTCGCGCCGCTCTGTCCAGAGACCGCGCTCTCCGTCCACTCGCTGCCCTCATACTGACTCTGACCATCAAACTCCTCACCCTCGCCGCTGTACTGCGAGTAAGCCTCCGACTCCGT
Source organism: Xylariaceae sp. FL1019 (assembly GCA_022578705.1). Lineage (NCBI taxonomy): Eukaryota > Fungi > Ascomycota > Sordariomycetes > Xylariales > Xylariaceae > Xylariaceae sp. FL1019. Next base: position 399,534 of record MU391949.1, on the reverse strand, counting down.
CTCGGCAGACGTGATAACAGTAGTCCCCAAAGAACCACCGCTAGAACGCCTCAACGTCCCAGTCTCGGAGTCATCCTCCAGCTCTTCTTCTTCATGCTCCTCAAACCTCTCCTCTTCGTGTTCAGGCTCGGGGTTAGGATCGGAATCGTGCGTGTTAACATCAGTAGCAACATCATCCTCCTCGGCAACCGGCGTCGGAGCATCCTCAATCTGTCTAGGCGTCGCAGCATCTTCCCCAAGATACTCTTCATCGGCCTCCCTAACAGCCTCGACATTCTCCTTGTCCAGATCGCCATACGTCTTGCTGCCTCCCCTACCGGGCGCCCAGGAGCTCTTCCTCAACGCCGTCGCAGCAGGAGCCCTGGTGCTCTGACTCCTCTTGAGTCCGCCCGTGGGCACGTTGCTCGTGATCTGGCTCAGGCTCAAAATGCGTCGGCTGGCTCCGGCAGGATTCGGCGGGATGAGACTCGCTCGAGATCCATTGCCACTGACCACACTGGCGAGAGCGCGCGACTTAGCACCGGCTGGCTGTTTGGTGGTAAGTTCGGGGGATTCGGGACCGCCGAGGGAGGATCGAGCGACGCGCTTCCTGCTCATGGCTTCGCGACCTTTGTTGCTGGATTTGGTCATCAAGAGAGCGCGGGAGTGATCCAGCACACCCTCGAGAATCCGGCGTTCCAGACCTTCGGCTCGGACATCCATGGCGTGGAGTTCCTCCTTGCGGATGTGCAGCGCCGTCTCGAGTGACGAGACATCAGCTGTCAATCTTGTCTTCTGGCGAGTGAGGAATTCCTGTTCTGTCCTCAGCGCCTGGATAGACTCGCGAAGCTGCGCTTCCTCGTCCCTCATAGTGACCAGATTGGCCGAGACATGTTCCTGCTCTGCTCTTTGACGCTCAAGTGCAATCGTCGTTTCTTGCAGTGTCTTTTCTCGATCTTCGTATTCGTTCTCGATCCTTTGTTTCTGTGAGGAGAGGAATTCACTGATGTCTGCAGCTGTCTGAACGACTTGCTGGTGTACCTTGTCGAGCGTATCAAGCTGCGCATAGGCTTTGCCAGCTGCGTGCGTGTGATCAACAAGTTTGTCGAGCTTGGTGTGAACTTCGCGATCCATGTTGTCTAGCTGTGCGCGGACTTCGCTATCATCGTACTTCTCCGGCGGAGGAGGGAGTAAAGGCGGCTCGTCGTTAACGGGCGGCTTTGCATCTTCAATGAATTGCTGAATATCAGTGACCGACGTCTTGGAATGCTCGTAATGTTGTCCGACAATGAGTAGCACATCCTTGACAGCGTCAAGAATCTGGGGCTGATACTCAGTCACATGGCCTTGGAGACCTTCAACGACCGTAATGGCTTGCTTGACTTGATCGCGCGTCAACTGGTGTTCGTTCAAGCCATCGGAATGATTGTCTTCGGCCTTGCTGTACAGCATCTCAACTTTCTCGAAGACGGTCTTAGAAGCTTCTTCCATCTTATCCAAAGAGTCGGTGACAGATGAACCAAGAGTATCAATTAGAGACTTGAGTTCTTCGGTCACTGCTTTGTTGCCAACGACGGCAGCCTCCATGTCGGCGTCTCTGGCCTCTCCGGCCTTTGTTCGGTCTTCCATCACCAGTTGGAACTCTTCGTATTTGGCAACGAGCTCGCCGATCTTCGTCTCAAACTTCTCGCTGAGGGTATCGGTAGTCTCATTGAACTTGTCATCCGTGTCGAGCTTGGCACCGACGACACTGTTTCTCGTCTCTTCAAATTCAGACTTCATAGACTCGAACATCTCGTTGAGGTCGCTTCCAACGGTGGCGTTCTGTTTGATCGTCTGGCCCAGGTCTTCCAATACCAGACTCAAGGACTCTACACCGTTGGTGCCGGACTCAAGTTTCTCCTTGGCCATCTGCTGGAAGTCGTGGAGGAAAGCCTTCACCTCTTCAACTCTCTCGTTCACAGTCAGGACCTCGGTTTGTCGCTGTGTCAACGCGGTGGCGTTGGCTTCGGCTTGCGCAGTGTTATACTCCTTGATTTCTCTCATGATGCCTTCGAGTTGGGTGAGATCGTCCTTCGAGGGTAGCTCCGCAATACCAAGGCTGGCAGCGGAGATTTCCTCGACCAGAGACTTGGTGTTGTGAACAGCGGCCTCAATGGCGTCAACATCAGTTTTCGTGACCTTCTCAGGGTCTTCGAGAGACTTCTCAGCACGGTCCTTCATCTCATCTAGAGCGACGGTGACTTGTGTCACCAGTGATTCAATAGCAACAAGGTCCTCCTTACGAGTGACGGTCTCCAGTCCAGTAACAATGGAAGTTACAGATTCCTTGGTCTCCAGGATCGCCGCCTCAACACCATCGACTTGATCTTTGCGAACTGCTTGCTCGCCATCAATGAGGTCGTCCAGACGAGCTTTGGTGTTGCGGGAGATAGTCTCAATCGCCAAGATATCTTCCTTAGTAGCAGCGTCTTCGAGGTTAATAGGTTTCTCTTCCTCCTTCTCTTCCCTTACGACTACCTGCTGCATTGACTGCTGCATGGATTCTTGTATGGTAACGACCAGGGTCTTCAATTGCTCAAGATCCTCCTTGGACGCTGCATTCTGAACCAATTCGAGCATGGGTTGAAGATCTTCCTTTGATGCTCCATTTTGGATCATCTCAATCATCTGGTGAACATCTTCTTTTGACGCTCCGCTTGCAAGCGCATCAGCCATTTGGCCCAAGTCTTCTTTTGAAGGACCGTTTTGGAGAATCTCAATCATCTGGTTGATATCCTCCTTTGAAGCTCCGCTTGCAAGAGCATCGGCCATTTGGTTGAGATCGTCCTTTGAAGGACCGTTCTGAAGAATCTCTCCGATCTCAGTGAGGTCGTCCTTGGAAGCAGCCTGTCGGAGCATTGCCTCTATCTCGCTAAGATCTTCTTTTGACAGTCCTCCCTCAGGTGCCACAGGTACAGCAGATGGAGCAGCTTGGGATTCCATCGCTTCCAGCTTCATACTGAGCTGCGTCAACATGACTTCGAGATTTTGGATATCATCATGCTTGACCAAATTCTCGATATCATTCTGTCGGACCAAGTTCTCGATGTCGTCTTGTCGGACCAGGTTCTCAATATCATCTTGTCTGACCAGATTGGGAGGAATGAGCTCCATTGAGGGAGCAGGACCAACTGTTGCAATAGCACGGTCGTTGTCAACATGGCTGTTCTCTTGACTTTCACGGAGTGAGTCAATATCAACGCGAACACCATCAAGACCAGACTTAAGGGCCTCGAGAATTTCGTCGTTGGCAGTAAGATCGGCTGGCTTGTCGTTGGCACGCTCAATGCAGGCACGTATGTCGCCAAAGCCTTCCGACAAAGCATCCAGAATGTCCGTAGTGCCCGCATGAGGACGCAGCAGGTCGCTTCTTACTCGATCAAGACCTTCCCGAATAGTCTCAAGAGCTTCTCTGTAGTCAATGGGCGGCGCAACGTGAGGAACGAGAGAAGAGTTGACAGCGTCTCTGAGGGATTCGATCTCTTGCTTTACAAGATCTCTGGAGTTGTCTGACGTCTTGTCAATCATCTCAGTCAGGTCATCGCGGAAGTTGTCAAAGCTGTTGACAAGATTTGCCATAAGCTCTTCCTGCTCGCCTGGGCCGGTGTCTCTGGATACGCGGTCGACATACTCCTCCATATGAGCACGCAGGTTCTCAAATCCATCTTTGGTAGCGTCCAATACTTGCTCTGTGTCTCGTCCGTTCGCAGCAACATTTTGTTTTGCTTCCTCAGATACTGCTTTGAACTCATCACGCATAAAGCCCATGATGTCATGTAGTCTCTCCATGATCTCGGTATTGTTAGTAGCATCGTGAGGGACCAAAGCGGCGCTTGGGTTGAACTCGAAGGAGTCAAGTCCTTCTTTGACGGCGTGAAGCATGTCCTCCCGCGAGAGATCGTTGCCCATTGCTGACGGTGCAATAGGAAACTCAAACTCCTCAAGGCACTCTCTGACAGCCTCGAGAACCTCATCGCGGGAGAGAGTAGCTGGCGTATCAATTTTCGGTGGAACATAGTGTTTCATCCCTTCCACCACGGCTTGAAAGACTTCGTCCCTTGTTGCACCTTCAGGGATCTCTTGGCGAGGAGCGTATTCATCGAGGCCTTCTTTGATACAAGCAAGAACCTCCTCACGCTCCAAACCAAGTTGTTGAATCTCGATCTCGGGCTTGTATTCTTCCCATGCCACTTTGACGGCGTCCATTACGTCGTCACGGCCGAGCTTAGGCTCTTGTGGCTTGCCCTCTTCGGATTCGGTGATGGCAGTCCTCACAAGATTGTATATCTCTTGGTAGTCGATCAACGATTTTGTTGATTCAGTCGACTCGCGTCGGTGCTCTCTAAGACGCTGTTGCATGTAGACCTTCATCTGTTCGAGGCTTTCTTCGACGATCTGTGAAAGCTCCGCTCTACTTCCCGAGTCACTCTTGCTGTGAGTGCTCTTACCTCCGGACTCCTCGAGCTTTCGGCCTAGTTCTCTTCCCATGCCGAGCACTTCACCTCGCAGTTCTCGTACAAGGGCTTTGACCTCTGCTGTCAGCCCGCCGCCTTGCGCAACACAGTCCTTTACAGAGCGAATCATACTGATGATGTCGTCACTGAGCACATCCTTGGAACGAGCCGGAACGGAAGCATGACGACCGTTGTGCTCTTGAATCAGATGCTCGACTCTTCCTCGTTGAGCCATAGTACCATTTTGTTGATTCCACCCGAGATCACTAACTGACGTGTCATCGACACTGTCGAAGCTCAGACTTCGTTGCTGGCTTTTGGAGACAGGGACGATAGTTCGGGTGTGGTTGATACTCTTGACGTGTTTCGACAGCTCTTCCACCTTGGCGGCAGAAGCCATACCTGCCAGCCTTTCCGCCAATTCGGAAAGGCGGTCGACCAACGCGTCCTGGCCATCTCGGGTCCCCATATCGCGGATGATCTTCTCGAGCAGCGCCATGGTAGCAGGAGTCTCTTCACCGACCAGCGATGGCATGCTAAGCTCCGATCCAGCGGCGATGGAATCGACAAAACTGTTGGGCGAGGGTATGCGAGGTAAGGCGAACTGGCGGGTCTTGGGTTCATTGAAGGCCTTGTTGTCAAGGTACAGTCCCCCGTTGTAGGTATCGCGGTGATGGCGTGTGCCGTCAGCATTGGTTGCAAGCTCGCGCAGGCTCTTGCGAATGTCTTCATCTCTCGCGTGGGTGGCCTCCTTCAGGCTCATCAGGTCAGTCGCGTTGTCGCGACTTCTTCTACTCAGCTGCGCCATGTCTTTCTGGAGTGCGGTGGCAATGTTGGTGAGGTTCATGAGCTGGTTTGCGAGCTGATCGTTCACTGCCATGGGCTTTGACGCTGCTGTGGCATTGTTTGTGACGTTGGCGAGTGGAGACTCAAGCTCTCGGGCTGGAGGTGAAGACATGTCCCGTAAAGCCAACATAGTAGCAGACTGGGGAGGCGTGTTTTCGCCGAGTATGCTTGACTGAGGCCTTCTTGCCGAAGGTCGCATGACAGGAGTCAGGCTTGAAGACATCGGGGTTGGTGTGCCGCTTGGGAAGTATTCCTTCTCAGGGGACTTGGACTCCTTCTCGTTGTCCCGTCGTCCAGGTGTGGCAGGACGAGGGCCGTACTTTTCCTTTGTGGGGGATCCCCTAGGTGTAGATTGTGCAGAGTCGTGTGAGCCTTCAATCATCAGACTCAAGTCGCGTACAGTGCCGGGCTGGAGGGACTGCATGCGCTTGTGTGGGCTGGGCCGCTGCACGAGGGCTCGCTCAGGTGAGTAGTCAGTGGGATTCCGCTTGTGGAGGGTAGGCACGAGAGCAGCCTCGCGTGCCTTTTCGTTCAGCGCCGCATGTGCCGACTGTATCGCCAGCGACGTGCCCGCCCGCGAAGTGCCGACGCTGGGGGATTGTGGGTTGAGGGGGAGCGGCGGAGGAGCTCGCACAGGATCTGAGCTGTCCCACCTGCGTCGCCAGGTAAGTACTGAGGCTGGAGGATGACGAGGTGGTCGGCGTGGTTGACTTACATTGGGACTAGAGCGTTTGAAGAGGAAGCGGAATGCTGATGTCTTATTAGATGCCGGTCGGGCGGCGCTTCACGCTCGAACGACGGCATCGTGACGATGTTATGTGTGTAGGTGGCCAGGCGAGTACGTATGTTAGGTACCTGTTGTTTGGCATGCGAATGTCTTGGAAAGTGAGGAAAACACAGCAACTCGCAAAGGCGCGCTTCCACAACGGCAACGACGGGACAGTCAAGCCCTCTTAGAAAGGAATTGAAGAACAATGGCAAGTCAAGGCGATGCTTTGTGACGATACGGCTCAAGGGTATATAATGGCAGGGTGCTGGGGGGGTATGCTGGGGGTATACGCGATGGATTGGCCTGGTTGGAGTTGATGCGTCGCTGCGATAGGCGCCAGACAATGCCAATGTCACCGCCAAAACAACAACGGCTGGCGCTGCCCAATCCCAGCTCGGCGCAACCCGCTGCAACGTCACCCGCCCGCTGCCCCGGCAACCGCAGCACGGGCCCATACCTACCTCTCTTTGCCTCCATACCGGTTTACTGCCCTTGTCCTTATCTCAGTGCTTAGACGTTTTGAATGGCTGACTGGTGGCTGGTGACTGGCTGGTGTGGCTGGTGGGGGATGGATCGCCTTTTAAAAAGGTCTAAGGCCTCGATGCGGAAAACGTCGAGTTTTGTATACGTTTCTATATAAAAAAAATCGATACCTACCGTAATACTCGTTTATTTTCGATTTAAATTAAATAGTAAAAATAATCGGGCTTTGTTCGGATGTAATAAAATAAAATATTTATATATTTATTAAGTTTAAAAATAATCGGAAGAAAAATAGGAAATCGGTTACGACTTGGTTGGAAAAATACGATTTATATATACCTTTTATATCGAATTACGTATAACGGTCGTAATTCTTTATTTTTAATCGAATTAATTCGGAAAAAATATTACAACGTAAAGATCGACGAAACAAACGTCCGGGCGTTAATAGAATTAAGTTATTTCGAATATTTACGAAAATATAAATATATAGGCGTTATTTAAGATATATAGCTTAATACTTTTTAGAGCGTATTTTTATAACTATACGAGATAATAATTCGAAAAAAATACAACGATATAGCGTTTATTAATATTTACGTCCGAACGTTGCCCGATTTTTAATATTTCGAAAAGTAGTAGAGTTATTACAATAAAGGCGTTAATACGTACATTACTTAAGCGTATATGCGTGCATTTCGGCCAATAACCACGATACGGAAAATCTAAAAATACCCGGACGTAGCTCTTAACGATTTCTATATCGTAATATTTTTTTCGAATTAATCCGATAAGAAATAATAGAATACGGCTATTATAGGTATATTGCGTACACACGTCCCTAACTAGGCCCGTATCGAGGCCTTAGACCAGTTGTGGTGGTAGTCCTTTCGAGAGATCTGATTGGCCCATTCCGTCACCAGCCACGCAACTGGTCTGAGTACTGAGATAACCTTGTCCCACCCATCCGCTGTTAGTCCATTAGGTACCTAGGTAGGTATGGGACAGTTCAGATTCCACAGAGCAAGTACTTACCGGTAGGTACCTATAGGTATCTTGCTGCAAAGATAACAACACCATCAACGCCCGCATCCAGATCACCATATGTTTTGACAATGGGAATAATTAATCCAGGCTCTGATACAGATGTACGGATGTACCCCGCATACCATTTGGCTGTTCTCTTAAAGTCCATGTTGGGATGCTTAAGCCTGCTCCCCTTATTGCACTCGTGCTTACATGTTTGTTCTATTCACATACAATAGCTGGTGCAGTGCAGATAGGGCAGTATCGTTCACTTTCGGTAGTTTATGCATGCGCTTGTTGTTTTCTACATCTTATATGACCACTCTGTGTTGCTTAGGTACATGTAGTATGGCTGGGTCCCTGTGTGTCTACACGTATTCGTAACGACAATCGGTATATAGGTATAGAGCATGCAGATAGCTTAGTTGTTCTTTGGGAGCATCAAGACCTGTTCACTGTCAGGTTCTGAGTCAACTTTACTAGTATATGTCTCTGTGTAGAGCTTTTAGAACCTGAGACAAGGAGTAATAAGAATGGACGGTCTGATCCATTAGATAAGGCCACGCCTTTTGGCAAAACTCCTTCAAGAGCAGCGATTGCCTAAGTCTTGTGTCACGGACAATAACAAGAAATACAAGTTTGTACTTTTTGTCTTCTTTCTATTTGATTATGGAGTCGAGTACTTCTTATCCTTCTAACTGGCAGTGCTGTCTTTGTTGCCATACACAAGATCCAGTCCCGGCTCTAGCTCTACCTTGCGCTCTTAAGTGTCTTAGGTGCCCCTGTAAAACGCCGGCTTTCTTTCAAACCCAATTATGTACACATACATTGCCTCTAGACCCGGTGCGCCGTTATCTATTCGTACATTTTCATGTTCCAACACCTCTCTGTGACGCTCAGATAGTCTGGCTTATTTCAGCATGCCGTCGAAGGCGGGGATGAGTGTCTGTGCAAGCCAGAACGAGAAGACGAGCTTGGGTCCAGTCATGAGGAGCTGTGCAGTTCCATGTCAGTGATTGTACTTGGATGGCTATTTTGGAACCTGTCTGCCATACCTTGGGCACCAATCCCTTGAAGAAACTGGACATTCCTTCGTGCTTGGCCATGTTGGACAAGATTCGGAATCCACTCTCGGGATTCTCGAAGTTCCTATTCTGAATACGGGTCTTGATGACGTCGAGAGGAGCCGAGACAACGAGCGACGCAGAAGCACCAGCGATCGAAGCGATAAAGTTCTGAAACCAAGAAGCCTTGTTGTAGTCGTTAAGGCCGAAGAGGTACTCCTTGGTGAAAGCGGAACCACCGAAGAGCTGGGATATCGTTAGCTTGTTGGGTACGACACCGACCGACCAAGGTAACATACGGCGAAAGAGCCCGGCGCGTTGCGGGCGGCTGTCCAGCCCCAGCCTCTGTATAGACCAAAGCCTTCGTCGGCGACGATCTTCAGGACACCGCGGCCTCGGAATGCCTCCGGGTTTGTCTGACGCTTGATCTTGAGGACGTCGAGGGGTAGGAGGACAATCTCGCCTATGCCGATCAGACTACACTATCGTCAATACAAAGTTCGGTTGATATTTGATGCTCCTGTATTCACCTTCCGGCAGTCGAGTGCATGATGGCCTTGCCCGTCTTCTTGCCAAAGGCACTCTCAAAGTCCTTGCCGTAATGCGCAGCGAGGTAGTCTCTTGCTACCGGCTGGCCACCGTACTTGTAAATTCTTTGCAGAACCTGTAGACAGCGACGTTAGAAATCTCAGCCTCTCTATAAGCACGGCTTTTGATACGGCTTACCTTGTAACCGGCCGCGTATCCAAGGCCAGGGAATAAAGAGACGAATTTTCTGCCGGCCGGAGCGGTAGCCTTATCTTTGAAGATGACAGCATTTAATTCGGCAGAGTTTGCGATCTTGAGATATCTTAGCATTCAATCCTCTTGTGGTCTTTCCTTATCGATTTCGAATGTTCGTACTTTGGTCTGGTTGCTCATCAGGCGCTTGGCAATTGTGTCGACCTTGGAGAGGGTCAGCGACAGCTCTACTATCGGCGCAGCATTGCACAACGTCGGGGAAGCATACGGGATGGAAGACGGCCAGTTCGGCAATACCGGCAGAGCCTAATTGAATGTCAGGGAACAATGTCAAGCCCGTGGGATTGCGGAATCATACCAGATCCCAAGAGTCGAGCCAAGTTAGACTCGCGCTCCTTGCCAGCGACCATGGGAGGAGACATTGCGGATGAAGAAAAGCGGTCCGGATATCGGTGCGAATAGGTATACACAACTAATGGGAAAAGGGAACGGTCGATATGACGATGATCTACTGATCGCAAGCTTCGACACAGACCGGATTGGTAGAGGAAACGAGTGATAGCAGACTCCGAGACGAAGACGATGACAATGACAATGACAATGACGATGGCGATGGCGATGGCAGGCAAAAATTCAAGACGGGCGCGCTGGGTTCGCAAATTATCGATAATTTTGCGACTCTCGGCCACCGCCCTTCAGGCCCTTGTCAGATGTCGACGCTAGCATGGGTCTCAGCACATGGCTAGCCGGTAAACCGTGCTAGTGGCCGTCCTGCGACCAATCAGGACCCGACGCCGCATGACTTCGGTCTCAAGGTTGGCAGCCAGAGCCTACCTAGTACCTACTGTAGGTACAGAATACAAGTCCAACGAAGGCGTCGAGGTCGAATATGCGAAGACTCCGTAGGTACAGGAGAGAGACAGTAACACGACAGCGGTTTATCATTGCATCGCTGCATTATTCTATGTGACTGTGCCACCTAAGAGAAGGGTGTAGCCTCTGAGAACGCATAGGGCTTTGGTGATGGCGTGAGGTAAGGTTAGAACGAATCTGGTTGTAGCACGACACTTGAGTTATCTTGACACAACCTCTCTAATTTTTATCTACTCGCCACTTCGATGTGGTGCCTTTCTCATATTACACTTTCTCAAGTAGGTAGGTTTTGACGTGGCGTTCTTCCGCTGGAACCTACCTATATAAATAACCACGGAATAGGTATTCGCTGAACAGAGAAGCATCAAACGCCATCCTATGCAACAGTCATGAAACTTGGCCAGCCGTGATCCAACCAACGCCGTCGTACAATGTTATGCGAGCAAGTATCGTTGCTCCTCCCTCGTCGTGACTTTTTTCTGCCTCCATCTTGATGTACACGAATTTCTAGAAGTCCTGAAAGATCGAAACCAGGTCGTCAAGTCTAGACAGAGGGGCGAGAAGCTTCTTCTCGACTTGTACGAACTCTTGGTAGTCCCGGTAGATATCGCCCCGAAGCTTGCCCTTCTCATTGCCCCGTACGTCTGACCGGTTCGTGAACGAAAGCACGTTCCTTGCCTTGTACCGCTCCGCATTGAGACGCTCCAAGAGCCGCACCATCGACTTGTAAGTCATGTCCAGCGTTCGGTTCATCGCACGCGGTTCGTCGAAGAACCAGAAAAACAAGGTGCGGTTAGCAGCCCGGTTGTTGTCTCGGGGCACCTCTTGCGCCTCTAGGAAGCCTGCCATTTCCATCTGCGCCATCTTCACATGCACGTCGGGTTTCTTCATCAGCGCAATGTTGGGTAGCGTCTTGTCGTCTAGTTTGCCCTTCTCTCGGAGAATGCGGGTCAGTCTCAAGCCCTCGTGACCAAAATTCTCCTCGATGATTGTGTCCAGTTCCATGAACCGCAGCTGATGAAGTAGTGTTTCAAAGTCCACAGTCCACCGGTTAGGACCACAATGCCGTATGAAGTACGGCTTGACTTCCGCCAGTATCAACAGATGCTGGCGCATCTGTCGCTTTCTTTGAGCGCGGGCTGCCGGGTCATCTGCATCATAGTCTCGTCTGACGCCATTCGGCAAGTTTGGTCCATCGTGGTGTCCATTAGTTAGGTCGCCATTTCGATGCTCCTCGCTGCGGTCGTACTCTTCATCGTCTACGTCCATGAGCTCATCCTCATCGTCAGGGCCATTGGGTTTCTGAGTATCACGAGTTTGATGAGGATACTTTCGGATCTTTTCCGCATATCGGATATCGATCTCGGCGGAAGATGCAGCACCAACTCCCGTAGACACATCGACATCAGCACTCAATTGGTCAAAGACTTCGTCGATATTCACACGAACGCCGTTCACATAGGCTTGCACTTCATCTTCGTCCATGATGGAGTGCGACTGGAACTGGCATTGATAGATTTTTCTGGTCACGGCAGCCAGTACCGCACCAAGCACTTGTGCTGTGGTCTCTCCAATGAGATCATCAGCATAGTCGACTAGCCTCTGGTTCCGAAGCTCGACGAGGCATTTGTCGAAGTTCACTCGCAGAACTGCTGTGTGGGACTGGTGTGACATTTAGCGAGGTGACTTCTAAACAGAGGTGCAGCAAGGCTTACTTCGTCTTCCAAGATGTTACCTCCCTCAGAACCTGCAAAATCATTGGCGATCCCCCCATTTGCCAGCTTGCGGCGTTTGATGTTTCCTGGCTCGACTAGCGCGCTGCTTTGCAATTTTCTCCTCAGATTCGAGCGACTCGCCCCGTGGCTTTTAAGTTCGTCGGTGACCCTGGCATCAAACTCGTTTGTCAACTTGATGCCCCGAATGCCTTCTGGGTAATCGCTCATGATGTCCTGCTCAATGCTGGTCTTGAGATCCTGGGGGGCTTTGAACATGTCAGGGATGACGGTCTCAAGAATGCCAGCGGCAATCAGTTGTGCCAGGGTGTTGTACAGCTCGTTCTTGTGGATCGGGTCGGGATGCAGTGCGTCCACAGCTACTATCTTCCACTCGAGCCCATTGCTGTCTACACCGCTGCGGGCTGTGAGGACGGGTCCGTCGAAAGGGTCGTCGTCGCCTTCTCCTTGCAATGTTCCTCCAGCATCCTTTTCGTAGATGAGCTCATCGTCATACTCCCGCTCTTCGTCGTCTTCCTCTTCGTGCTTTTCTTCTGCGTGCTCGTGTTCAGGCTCATCGTCTTCCTCGCGACCGGGCTTGGGCTGGTACGTGCGCTTTCGGGGGCAACGCTCTTGGACATAGTAGTTCACGAGGTTGACAGCCTCGACGCTGCCGAGAGCGAGGGCATCGTTGACCAGCCTCTTAGCCATGGGGCCATGCTTTCTGTCGACGACATCGAGTATCTTTCCGATGCGCACGAGGTGGTAAGCAGCGTTGTGGTTGGCTTCATACTTGGTGATGTTGGTATCGGGATCAGTGAGGTAGAAGACGAGGCTGTGCTGGATGACGATGGCCAGTCCATGTCGGATTTGTTTCGGGGTCAGCGAGGTGTGGAGCGCAAGTTCTCTGACATCTGAACGGCCTCTTGCGAACAACGTGGCAATGATGCGCTGTCGGAAGACCTAGCAGTCAGTTTTGATACTTTTGTTTTGTTGCACATAGCGACTGGAGGCTATCAACACTAACCGAGGGAAGCTGGCCGTAGACTTCGCTGACAAGCAGGACGCAGAGCTCTGCAGCGTTCTTAGTCTGTGTGGCAGGATGCGTGGTCAGTCAGGCGAAGACACTAGTAAGACACACGGGATATCTGGGATCGCCGGCAGGGGCTTGACGGCGACATTTGAGAAAGTTGACTCACAATAAGCATGATGGGTTGGATGCCGCACTGGCAGTCGGCGGCGGGCGCTTGAATGCCAAGTGCGCAACGTCGGGGGCAGGGTGCTAATTGGCTTCTAGAGATCCTCTCACTATCTCTAGAGCTCTCGCAGTTGCTACCTCAGCTGCATTGATGTGCCGAGGCGATGCGATCGTGGTGATCGGTGAGGATGCGCCTTGCGGGAGGATTGTGAGGGAAGAGAGCGGCGCGCAAGAAATGGCAGATCAAAGCCAATGATCAGAGTCCGAGATTGGAGAGTCATGCAGCTCGCGGCGCCAGCTTTTTTTCTTCCGGCGGCACGAGGGCGGGGAGCTCGTTCCCAAAAGCTCCGTTCTCAACCCCACCATTTCGGTCCGTCTGAGGGACCTGTTCGCCTAGAGCTGTCTCCACCACCGCATGCATCAAATGGTCTGGTTCAATAGGTATCACGGCAGCGTGCAAAGTCAGAAGGTCACTCAAAACCTTGGGTACTCGAGTGCACATTGCAGGATAGGTTCACCATCATCAGATTGGTCTTCCATTCACCCAATTCAACTTTACAGCCCTCTCAAAGCATGCTGCAGTGGTCCATCTAGAAGCAATATTTGTAACATGTGACATTGAATTCCTGACAGAACCTGGTCTTGATGAGTGAAGTGTGTGAGCTTGTGTCATTTACCTCTGTTGAGAACACAAAGACCTTAGTAAGGAGAGCAAACTTGAGTTTAGGCAACTTGCATTTCTTTGGCGTGGAAATCTTTTTAGATATTACCTAGTATGGATTTGCTGTATCAGATAAGTCGTGGTGCAAGAAGTACGTTTCGCACAAACAATCATTTATAAGTGAGTGATAGACCACTCTCCCTCGTAATGAGATCATTCAGCATCGAATGGCCAAACCATTAACCGTAATGAATCCTACTTCATCTTTAAGTGAGAAAAGGAAATGAAGACATGGTTTAGGTTTCAGCCGTTCGTTGGCATGTACCAAGTTATGGCTACATAACCGGCAAGAAGTAGTAACAATATATTTTCATAATAGAGTGCAGACCCATGGAACTTGTTTTCATCATCCGCAGTTAAAGCCTGAAGACGTGCGTCGGCAAGATATTCCCAACAGCTGCTTTAAAACTCTCGTCCACTATAAGAGAGCAAGATACCTGTACTCACGCCTATATGTATGCCATCTCGGGCTATATTCACTTTTGAATCAGATTGCGTAGCTGTCAGAGCTGCGTGATTATGTAGCATGTTGACAGTATGCGAGATGGGGTTGCAACATTGGTGTCTCTTTTACCCAAGCGAGGCAGAGTCACCAAACCTATTTATTGCACATAGCTACTACTCATCATATTTATTTATTTTCTCTTGGAACTTCATCCTCACGGGTCCAAATGCCATACACAAGTCAATGTCTCGGGTCTGCTTTTGTCTTGAGCAACAGAGCAAAACAGATTGTAACGCAGTCTAGCCATGTTACCTAGGTAGTTGAAGTCGTCAAACGAGTATTAAGAGTATGTATGATGCATAGGTTCACCTGTTTGCGAATGCCCGGCATCCTTTAGAGAGAATTTAGCGATCCAACTCTGGATAAGCAGCACAAATGTTCTTGTTCCATTGGTGACTACGAAGACACAGTCGTGATTTGAACCACACCTTACATAAGCCGTCCATTATGCTGTGATCAGAACCTTGTTGCTCTTATGCACCGGTCCATGAACATCTCTCAGCCATACACCGTCTTCAACGAGGCGTTCTGAAGTCGAGGATGTTGATCTACCTGTAAGGTTCTCAGCTGGCGGTTTCAATAGGAAAACCCAGTTTTGCTGTGCAATGCGTGACATCTCATTGGGTCAGTTGGTGTAAGCTGAGGCGAACTAGGCCAGGGTTAGCAATAGTTTGAAAGGCAGAGCGACGCCAAGCTGTGGCTTGAACGCTGTGGCCGAGAATCTCCCGGACCTAATTGAGCATCTTTTTGCTCCTCCAAGCTTTCACCTCCATCCCGACCCGAAGGAGTCTCCGTCGACTTCAATTGCCATCCGTCGCCGGCGAACCTTCCCTCCATCATGATCGCTAAAACGGCCATCGCCCGGAGCGCCCAGCTTGCTACCAAGCAGGGTGCCTCCAAGCTCGCTCGCAGCTACGCTACTGCCACCTCCGTCCCGTCTTCCTTCAACTACGAGACCACCGACGTTGCTGGCGTCAAGGTCGCAACCCGCGATTCCCACGGCCCGACCACCAAGCTCGCCATCGTCGCCAAGGCTGGTACCAGATACGAACCCACCCCCGGTCTGACCGTCGGTCTGGAGGAGTTTGCCTTCAAGGTGAGCTGCGGCCCGACCACCGATAGAGACAAGTCGCGTTGTGCAGTTGAGCTAATTAGATGCACCCACGACAGAACACCAAGTCACGCTCCGCCCTGCGAATCACCCGAGAGGCCGAGCTTCTGGGAGGCCAATTGATCGCATACCACACCCGCGAGGCCCTCGTTCTCGAGGCCAGCTTCCTGCGCGAGGACATCCCCTACTTTACCGAACTGCTCGCCGAGGTCATCTCACAGACCAAGTACACAAGTGAGTTTCCTCGCGCCATTGAGCATCTACAGTGAACATGTCACTTACCTCGGTGCGTAGCCTTTGAATACCAGGAGGAGGTCGAGCGAGTTTTGCACCTGAAGCAGGCCAGGCTTGCTGGCGATGTCTCGGCCCTCGCTCTGGACTCCGCTCACTCGGTCGCATTCCACACCGGTCTCGGTGCCTCTCTGTACCCTTCCCCTTCGACGCCCCTCAAGTCCTACTTGAACGAGCACAAGGTCGCCGAATACTCCGAGGCCGTCTACAGCAAGGGCAACATTGCCCTCGTCGGAGACGGTGCCACCCAAGCCGCCCTGCACAAGTGGACTGAGCAGTTCTTCAAGAATGTTCCCGCCTCTTCCACCGGCAGCCTTGCGCCCACCTCGAAGGCCTCGACATACTACGGTGGTGAGCAGCGGATTGCCCACAGCGCTGGCAACTCGCTGGTTCTCGCCTTTCCCGGCTCCAGCTTCGGCACCTTCAAGCCCGAGGTCGCCGTCCTGGCGGCTCTTTTGGGAGGAACACCCAACGTCAAGTGGTCGCCTGGCTTCAGCGTCCTGTCCAAGGCCACCGCGGCTTCTCCCGGTGCTGCTGCTTTCGCCACTAACTTCGCCTACTCTGACGCTGGCCTGCTCACCATCCAGATCAACGGTGCTGCTGCCTCGGTACGCAAAACTGCCGAGGAGGCAGTTAAGGCTCTCAAGAGCATAGCTGAGGGCACCGTCAGCAAGGAGGACCTCACCAAGGCCATCGCCCGTGCCAAGTTCGATGCCCTTGAGGCCAGCCAGTCTGGCGTGTCCACCCTCCTCTCGGCTGGCTCTGGCATCGTCCAGACCGGCAAGCCCTTCCAGCTCGTTGAGACTGTGGAGTCGATCAGCGGCGTCACCGCAGACAAGCTTAAGACTGTGAGCTTCTTCCCTCGATGTCTCATTTGTGCCTCATGACATTGCGATACTAATTTCTTTGCTAGGCTGCCAAATCTATCATTGACGGCAAGGCTACGGTCGCTGCTGTGGGTGACCT
This sequence comes from Xylariaceae sp. FL1019, assembly GCA_022578705.1. Classification (NCBI taxonomy): domain Eukaryota; kingdom Fungi; phylum Ascomycota; class Sordariomycetes; order Xylariales; family Xylariaceae; species Xylariaceae sp. FL1019. Next base: position 382,753 of record MU391949.1, on the reverse strand, counting down.
CCATGTATTACCATATGCTGAGGAGCTTGGATTGAAGGTTTAGGTGAGGCATTGGGCCGGCGGATGAGTATAAAAATGTACCAACAGATCAGTAGAGACGAGCCCTAGCCTTGTGCATATAGTCAGCATCTTTAGAGTTCCCTTTATAATCTTTAGAATTCCCACCAAAGTGCCACCCATTTCTTTCTAACAGTGCACAATGCAACGTGCAATTATTCTCGACTAGGTACCTTAGTCAGGTTATGAGGATAAGCCTCGTCATGTCTCTATCGTAGGCACAATCAACACTCGCGACAAGAAATCATTGTAAGGCACTTATCCCCGCGCTGCTCAACAGCTCGTGTAACATATAGTTAGATTTGCATATAGGTGTGTTTACCGTTGCATGCTTGACTCCAGGCAAGTGCTGCTCCTTGTTCAGCGTCGAGTGAGAATCACGTGATTGGTGTACTTGGTGGAGCAGGGTGAGAGTCAGGACTCGGGGGAGGCCGGGGCCAAGGGGGAGCTGCCCGTGGCAGGTGCAGGCTGTCGGAAACTCGGCCATTTTGCCCAATTGCAGCCAGGAAAGCTCTCGATTTTGCTTCAATTCAAGTACCGCAACATCTCACCCGTCCACCCTCATCCGACAACCCAAATACTGTCAAAATGGTTTTCGCGTGGAAGTCCGCTGGCCTCAGGTGAGCTTGATCTGATTCCAGTCCGGCTTTCAAGTCTCTCTCTGGTTGTCCTTCGCAGGGACCCCAATGCGAGGTTTTAGATGCAGGCTTTTCTGACCTCGCGCCATTATATAGCTACAACCGCTACCTCTCCGTCGCCTCCCGCGTCGTCCGCCGAAGCCTGAAAGAGGACAAGAGAATCGCTGCTGAGCGCCGAGGTGATATGGACCTGCGATTTGCCAAGTGGGAGGTGAGTCAGTTCGACTTCGGACAGCACGAGTTGGCAACACCGGATGCGGAATAGCAGTGCTAATTATCATATCCCGCAACCAACAGAACGGCAAGATGGGCGAGAGCAAGAACTTGGCCGATGCCAACGCCGCCGCCGCTGTCGAGAACGCCTCCGGCTCCTCATAAACGACTTCGATACCCGATTGACAAGAAGAGATCCGGTTGGTGACGGGTGCACAAGGGACAGACACCATAGATGCGAGGAACAATACGAGATCAAGGGCCAGAAAGGCGTTACTTATGTCTTCGTGTACAACTGTATAAAATAAAACCCAACAAGCCTATACCTACCAATGGAGGGCACTGCCTCTATCAATGATCCCTTGGTGCTGTCAAATAGTAATGCAGGCATTTGGTATACCGGATGCCTCTGTTACTCAGTCACTGTTTCTTTCGCGGATACACACTCACATGTATCGTCCTCTATTCAGCAACTTAGTCCATATCTCCCTACCTAAACACCTCGTAAAATTGTAATGGACTTCCTAGTTCTCCGTATCACCTATCATTGGTCCTGTCCAAAGTTGGATGTAGTTAAACACTACCTATGCCGATGTCTGGTGCAAGGTTTACCGCTGGTACTAGTTGGCTCACTTAGGTACTACATCTTCGGTACCTAAGCCTCCAACCCACCTCAGCAATACCTACCAATTTACCAAATGCCGGGATAACCCACAGGTCTTACACACAACTTATATGATGTTCCACGCCATAATTGAGAATGTTCACGTCAAGGGCTCTGGCGACACAGAGTAGAGGGGAAAATTCAACATGGCATTTATTTAAGATACTGCTCATTCCTACTAATGTCTGTGCTTACCTGTACCTCGAAACTTGCGCCTTAAGGTTGCAATGGCCTCGAAAATAACGTCACGGAGTAGTCGACCTGGGTAAACTCCACCCACACAAGGGTCACAAGAAGACCTTGATTCTTCACAATCGCCCGTTGCTCACACATCAGACCACATCTCCTGTGGATCAGCGCTTCCGACTTAAGACCAGTGACTCCATCGAAGCCTCACATAGCTCCGCCAAGGGACACACGCGGTGTCGCACCCGTAGAGACGAGCCCGCTTCGTTACTGTTTAGGAACTGGGTCTCGGGGCATAGCTCCATCCCGCCCTCAAAATGCAGTCCTTTGATCCCCCCGTGCCGCCTCCGCCCAACATATCGCGACCGGGCATCATGGCTATAGATATCACTGACAGGTTCAAGTCTGCGGTCAATAGTACGTGATGTTGTCAAGTCTCGCGCATGATTTTTCACATTTAAAACAGACGTTCTAATATCGTCGGGTTTAGCTCTTGCGCCTGGGGAACTCGTCAAAGATGAGCACTTCACCCTTTTCGAGTCGGTCTCGGCTCTGGAGGTACCTTTCAACCTTCAGCTTGGAAAACAATATGAGAATTTTACTAAGAATGGTTGCAGATCATGGATCCCAAGATGGACAGCGGCGTCCTTGAGCAGGGAGAGTCGCTCGATGAGGAGTACGACGTGAGCCGTGAGCTGCTACCGGTAGAGATACTTGGCATCATAAACCAATTATTGTGTCTCGAGGTTTGTGGACTCACTCTCTGACAGCGTCGCTCTAAGTTCCATTCCTGCAATGTCTTGTGCCTGTTTCCTAACCGGTCTGGTAGATGGCGTGGCATCTTGGTTATCCTCTGTCGCAAACACTCCTCACAAGCGTCTATGTGGAGGCCATGATGAACCCCCATCCAAGAACGATAGACGAAGCAGATTTCACGAGAGGGCCGCCCGATCCGGGAAACTCGACATCCCTCATGTTTGTCTTGCGAGCCTATTGTGCAGGCATGTTGAGAACTTGCGCTTTTGTGAACGACATAGTGAAGGAGGAGTTGTATTATGAGGTACTGTTCGCCATATTCTAATGATCTCAAAGCCTCTATGTGTTGACACTTTCAGGAGGAGGACTTCGTCACCAATACTTATGATCGATACTTTCTATATGATATACCCAGCAACGAGATATTGGACCTACTTAACAATGCGTGGGGTGAGCTGCACGCAGTGAGTGTTGCCATCGGTCCTGAGATATGTGCAAGCCTTGCATACCGAATTGAGTTCCGTATCAAGTTTCTACTTGCTTTGGAGCAGCTGGTTTCAAGAGACATCAACTCCGAGTCACCGGCGCCCCTCTGGATAGAAATGAGAAAATTGGTCGATGATATAGAGATACATCATGAGCTGGAGAAGCCGGTTCCGGAAGCGTTCAGTACCAAACTACAGAGACGTCTCGCTAGCACCATGCCTCCACGTCCCATGGTCAAATTGGGGTTTGAGGAGTGCATTGTTCATTTCAAAAGATTTAGCCAGACTGGAATTGAGGTTATGGATGTGCTCAACTACAAAGATCCACAAAGCCTCCTTGTAGGTCAAGATCCAACAGCTTGAGTTTTTGCGAGCTAACCCAGGTGTAGAATTTCATCCTCACATTTCAAAGACAAAAGCCCCAACCGTCTCCATTCATTCGGACCATCCTTCAGAATCTTTTATTCAAAGATATGGTCGTACTCGGCCGTTACAGCATCCGCCAGTTGATAGATCATGACGTGGGTATTCTTGTGCTGCCCGATAGCCCACATCTAGATCGAGGATACGATGATGTTGAAATACCTACAGATGCACGGTATCTGATCTCGTCACAAATGGAGGTATTCCGCCAGCGAGTTGCAGATGTCTACTTGGACACCTTCCGCTTCCTCTGCCAGAATCGGTGTCGCGTCAGGAGAACATTGTGCCATCATATCCAAGAGTGGGATGCGATGGAGGCAGATGTAGGCGAGATCGAGGAACGTCTCAAAGGCCCACTCAGCGAGATAGCTCAGCCTGGACAAGACTTCACGTTCTTGCCCTTAACATCTTGGGCTTATGTCTACAAGCTGCAGCAGATGGAGTGGGTCGTACAGCTTGGTTTCGAGCTTACCGTGTACCAGCCCGACGAGCTTGCCAGCATGTATTACTACCTCAAGGGGCTAGCCACACTCCGCGCGCAACACATCGAGTCCATTAAGCATATCACTACCACACGACAAGACGACTCGCAAGCATCCCAAATGTCTGAAACTCCAGATTATGATTCCGACTTCCAATACGCGAGATCAAAACAATATCACCGCGTGGCGATGCTGGACGCAGCACGTACATGGGAGTTTGCCGATGGACTCAGTCTCCTATACACAGCACTTCTCCGCCTGGGTCTCCTTAAACCGCCTCCAAGACCATATAGTTCAGACAAGCTGCGCTACGAGATACGCATGCGTCCATTCTCGCGTGTCTCAACGCCTCAGCTTCCTAGCTACGAAGTATTCAGCGAACACACCACACTCCGGGACGTTGGAACCGCAGAGTTACTCCGCTTCGCCGAAGCCGCTGTAGCAGCAGCGAGACGAGGGTTTGAAGCATCTCTCCATCTCTCTGAGGGCGACTCGTTCTCTATTAATGCCACTGCGTATCAACGATGGATCAGTGACAAGAAGGACTGCCTGCGCGCTACTATCGCTGCGGGCGTTGCTATCAGCACGCTGAAAAAGGGCTATGAACGGCTCATGGAGGCAAAGAAGACTGGTTCCAGTAAAGAGACAGCCAAAGGAGAGGATGGCGTTGAGGGAGAGAAGAAGTTAGCGGAGTCACTGAAGATCAAGGTCGAGGTCCCGGAGCCCGAGGATGCGTACCATAACTGGTGGATTGTGCCCAAACTGACACCTTTGCGGTAGAGGCTGCAGGTAGAAAACTCTTACTTCACTGAACATTGCGGATGATAGGCCCGTAGCAAGAGGCGTGGGACCGAGTCGATGAAGTACACGAAGACCTGTAGGCGATGACTATGATGTTACTTTAGAGATAAAACGTGTTGCTCTAATAAATGCTAAAAAAAAATTTCGAACCCAAACTTTCATCGCATCTGGTGGTATAAAACGATAAGTTACCGGTCAAGGGGCCGTCTCCCTACTGCATTCCCCGTCCCCCTTTAATGATATATACACCACTGACCACACGACTTTATATGAGGAGTGGGATTTACGCTGAGTCACTTGGCACTTCTTCTACCTATGCGGACGGGACCCCTCCTTCTCTGGACGCGCTTTGCCGTTGTGTAAGAGCTCGTGAGCATCTAAGCTTTGACAGCCTTACGCGCCATGGTGCCCCGCAGCTTAACAGTCTGCTCATACAGCACGTCCTTGAAAGCGAAAAGGAAGGCAGCGGTAAGTACACTTTGCGTGACTTTGGGGCCGATGCCTGTTGTCATCATGTCAGTCTTATATCCAACGCACTACGCAATCTGCCCAGAAATCGTCACGAGAGCAAATGGGGGGAAAAGACATACCCTTATACAGCCCAGCATACCCCTCCTCTTTGACAACCCTACCGATAGCTTGCGACATACCCTCCTTCTGCCCATTGCCCGCAACGTGCATCTGACTCTTGACGGTGATATACGGATACGTAACGCTGGTAGCGAACAGCTTGCCCAAAGCGCCGAGGCAGAACGCCATAGTGGGGGTGATACTGCTCTTCTTCCGTCTCTCAACGGCGTTCTTCATCTGCTCGAAGAGCGTATATTGTAGTATCGGGTTCGCGACAAGCACCAACGCGGGAATGACACCGCGGAACAAGGCCTGTGGTCCTTCTTCACGGAGCAGCGCCATGAGCGTCCCGATCGTGGTTGGGGGCTTGGGCTTGCTGGCCACTGCTTTGGCCCCCGAGCCTTCCATGACGAGGTCTTGACTCTGTTCTAGAAATTGCCTGCGTGTTGTGATGCGGGTGTTGACGACCCATATTGGGTTCGTCAGGATCACGGTCGCGGAGCCGGCGAGCGCGCCGGCGAGCATGGACTCGATGGTGGTGAGTTTCTTCGAGGCGCGTCCGGATTTGGTGGCGGCGGCTTCGAAGAAGGCCCGCATCCATTCGTACCAGTAGTAGTATACGAAGTTGGTCACGCTGATGCCGAAGACGGCGCTGTCGAGGCCCGAGTAGAGACCGGCGATGCCCTCGCGGGCGACGATGCGCTTCACGGCGGAGAGGAAGCGGGTTTCGGCGCGCTTGGACTCTACTTGGGCGCGGGTTGAGAGGGTTATTAGGGGATAGCTGGGGGGATTGTGATGTTAGCTGGTGGGCTTGCGACTGGGGGAGATGAGGGAGAGGAGTTGAGGGACGTACGTTAGGATCATGGAGAGGATACCGCCTCCGGCGCCGGCGAGGGCGTGCGCGACGTTGTCATTTTGCGGGAGGATGGGTTTCGAGGCCACAGGCATGGTGGAGGTTGATGGTTCACTTCGGTTATGAGGCGTAGCTCTCGTCGCGATAGTCTTGGTATGCTAAGTCAAAGATAGCTGAAGGGTGATCGGTAGCTTGTTAACAAGACTCGAGGCTTCATGACTTGTCCAGACCACTGCATATGGAGAGGAGAGGGACGTTCAGCTCAAGTGGCAATGCGATGGTCTGGGGGCATTGCACTCACTATAGGTAGGTAGTTCAAGCGTGGGCCATCACCATACCTAGTAGTACACAGGATGCGGTTTAAGGTTTCCTACCGTTGGTGTGGGATGGATTGGGGAGCCGAGGTCCGGTTATTACATCACTGGGGACTTCAGGTTGGGGGACCACGTTCCATAATTCATCCACCTCACGTGCTATTGGCCCTCATGTGCCATTGGCATAGGTATTCTCGGAACTGTCCATTGTCAGGACTACCTACTACTGTACAGCCGGGCTAGCCAATGCGAAGACATTAAGAAGTTATCGGTTGGTCCACCAGGTAGGTTGGAAGGTTGATGCAAATTCACGCTGCTATGAGTCTGGCCATTCTGCATGGGATGGATCAAACCTCGTACCCGCGTTTCCCCGCGAAGCTGGGGTTGATCCACTGCTGCCTCAGCACAAGTGTTGCCCTGGGTCTGTGCAATCTCCGAGGTTGCGACACAATGGAAGTTGGAACTATCTTGTGATATTGGAGTTAGGAGTTTAGTATCGTTACCTAATCAGGCCGAGAAATAGACAAGTTTCAATATTTTATAGTTTACTCAGTCTGGCAAGGCGAATTGTCATTGAAAACCGCGATTGTTTCTTCCTAAGAGTTATAGCTATACAGTTCCTCATCTCTGTGTTTGACTGATATCGCACTTGCCAAAAGACGCGAGTTTGTCTCCCAGCTTACTATGAAATCAGTGCATGGAATAGGTGAGAATGATGAGATTGTTCCAGAATTTATGTGACTCCATCGTGTCAAGTGCGGCGTCATATAGGGAAGCAGTGAATTCGTCCTCAGGATAGGTACTCTTGAGTTACCACCCGAATGGCGTTGACATAAACGCTGTCCTTTCACTCAATTAGCAGCCTCCACTTGACCACTACCATACGCGCGGACAAAGAGCGAACTTCGAACTTCCATTACGGTGGTCGAGTGCTAACTCCAGAACCGCTGGTCAGTGCAAGGCGGCATCATCACGGAGCCGTGTCAAGGCATCCAGCTCCGTGACCCCATCATACCTCCGGTCTCGTACTGCCGAAGTAAGAGTGTGAGCGCCGCCCAGTGAATGTCTTCCGTTTTACACAAGTACTTCAATTCAATCTAACCCGTCTCTTAGTCTATCCTACTCCGTCTCTCACACTATAGACGTGCCACGCTTCTACTCCGGTAGAAGGCGAATGCCATCTACTTTGAAAGATTGCAGTCACTCCCTGATATGTGTGCTCATGGCTCTTCTTGTAGCAGGCAGTGCTGACAATTTTCGGTTCGCCTATATCATTGGTTGACTTGCAACCTGTTGGGTGGGCTATATACAGCTGTACAGGCAGAGCAATAATTCATCGTATATATTTTACGTTATCCCTTTGAGTGCGGTTTCAGCTCCAGTACATACAGGGTTAGCTTATCGATCTATTTCACCAATAAATCACTATATCCTGATCTAGCCCACTATTAACACTAACGTTTTATTGGGCTGTTGCTGCGCTGGGTAGCCCACCCGTAGAATATCTCGCTGATTTATTGGTGAAATAGATCGATAAGCTAACCCTGTATGTACTGGAGCTGAAACCGCACTCAAAGGGATACATCTTACCGCTTTGCCGCGTCTTGATACGAGACGTATTGATAGAACTGTTCATCCAGGCAACCGTTCCGGTCTGTGACAGCTGATACCCCCCAAACTTTAACAACCGCTTTTCGACCAGATAAACACCTGTACTAAACCAGCACCGACCAAATAGTCAGAAAGACCCATTCACTCACCCTTAACTCCGGAAACATTAAGCCCTTGGCGACATCCGGTTGTTGGAACTGAGCTTGAGTTTTACGGAAGGGAATTGAGGCTCATCTGAATTTTTCGTTGAAGCAGATTATTGTTAATCTCAAGATGAAGACTAGCGCAATTACTTTGCAGATAGTTCTCCTGGGACTCGCCTCTTCAAAAATGATCCTGATAGTCTTTTTGCCGAAGGACCATCTCCCACCGCCCTCTATCGTGACATAGGTTAGTTAACTCCGAAACCCGACAACCTCTTTTCAAGTTATCGTATTCCCAGAGCCCATTGGGGAGGACATAGTAGGCGACCACCGTAATAAAGCCATCCAGCAGGCTTGATAATGGAGTTCATCCCGTGTCCATGAGAATCTTGCAGTCTCGAGCTTATCAGTGAGCCATGGTGGTTTCGATGAAGCACCACATCTTTTCGATGGCCACGACCTGTAAACCCTGCACAACCTTGGACGCGTCTAGACCGAACTCGGACGCGGTTCCGCCTCTTGGGCCGCACAGCAATCTCTCTTGCAGTCATTCCGTATTGCGATGTTCCTTGCCGCGTGCTGCCTTGGCTCGCTTGGCTAGCATACTGTAATGATAATCGCAGTTCGCGGAGTAAGCCAATGAATCACCGTGGCTTTGTGCCTGCTACGGGGCCGCTGTTGCGTTGCCACAGGTTGCTGATAAGACGGAACGGGACGTTAACCAGGTTATGTGAGAACAAGCGGCGCCGCCCGAACGTGTGGAATCGTCTGCGATTCGTCAAAGGCAACTGTCTCGACTGTGTTCCGTAGAGACATCCCTCAGCGGCTCTGGAGTCTAGACCCTGAGCACCACGAGGACAAGAGCGAAGTGTCACCTCGACAAGGCGAGGCCTGTTCCCAGACCAATCGACCTGTCAGGTTAGCCATACTGCAGTGTGGAGGACGAGGGAGGGTCTTTTGCAACGAGCATTGTAGAATCCAGGCTTGCCTGGCAGGGCTCTGGCAAGGGACGGCACTGCATGTGGTCACTACCGGGATCCAATGAAAGTGCGGCGTGCCACATACCCCCATCCAACATCGCACACGCAGCTCTGCACGTATGTAGGGAACGCCGCATGTATATTGTATTGTGCCTGCACCCTGCAGAGACGATGGCGACATGTCGACATGTCGGCATCGTGTTCCATGAGCAGGACTCGGCACATCTGGGCCACTAGCCTCGGATCAGAACAATACCGTTTGTGGAATGCGGGCTTGGTGAGATGGCGAGGCTCTCGGCTCTTCACTCTTTAGCAACAACCTACTAAATGTATCCAGCCCCCCGTTGCACTTCTCGCCGTTACATTGTACTGTAGTTCGAATTTTTAGAACAGAGCTAGTGATTAACGATCTACATACATAACGGCGTGCCTCGTTCGCGTGAGACCTGATGCACGCCGCGCCACATTACCATCGTAAAGTACTGTAAACTGTAGTATTCGTCAATTCCGAGACTTCAGATGCCTTCCGTCATTCATTACATACTGCATCAAGCCTGACAACCCACACAATTGTGAAGGCGGACGACGGAAGAGTCAAGACCCCATCGCTTGGAGAGAATTGGCAACCCTGGTCGTCGTACAGGCATTATTCGCAACGAATGCAATTCAGACAGGGGGCTTTCACGTGATTATGAGACTTCTTAAAATAGACCAAGGTTACCATTGCAACCCCAATTGATCTGATTTTTACGCTCAATCGCTGTCGAATGTCGCACCCAAACCCCAGAAAATTCACGATTAACTCAACTCTAGAACGCCCGGCAACTGAGCAGCAGAGCGCGACGGATTCACCCTTTCGCGGCTCCAAACACGATCCCGTCCTCATTAACGCAGACGCCTCTCGCGATCTAGTCAGCTGGCATTGGCCAATTCTAGGTCCAGTTCAGGTTGGGTATCACCTCAGTAATCCGTATCATCCCGACGACGTGGCCAACGCGCCTCAGCCCCGAGGACATCATCACTGGGGGCCAGAGGCAGCGCGATGCCATTGGGATCTGTCCAGATGTCGTGTTAATCGCAACTTGCCGACACACACCTTCAGTGCATCTCGTAGTGAGAGGGGCCATGCATGGTATGAGATTGGTGGATAGATCAATTCATTTTCGTTCAATTTCCCCAGATCCGGAACGCTACTCTTCATCCAACGACGGTGCACTTCTGACTGGCAGCGCCGCCTTTCATGGAAACCTCGTTGATTCGAGAAGCAACGTTCTACCTGTGCGGAAATGGCGCTCAGCCCACAGCCCGGCATAAATGGAGCAATAAACCATCTCACTCCAAGTTCCTCTAATGGACACAGTACACCCAGATCGCCCGGCGCCCGGCCGATGCTTCCTAACAGATCTGTGACAAGCGGCACCATTGAGGATGCCTACGTCAGCTTCATCCTCTGTTGCAATCCTGCCGTACCCCTTGACGTAGACACGACCTCGCTCAGGGAGTCGTTTAGGTCTCCCCCGAAGAGTGAGGGTAAAAGCTTCAGTACCTTTACCCTTTACGAACTCATCGCAAAACTTCACTCAAAGGAAATCAAGACGTGGGCCGAGTTGGCGCTCAGGCTAGGTGTCGAGCCACCGGATCATGAGAAAGGGCAAAGCTCTCAGAAGATACAGCAGTATGCAGTGCGGTTGAAAGTAATAAAGTCCAGTCTCATCAGTCAACCATAACTGACCTCATATAGCGGTGGATGCATTCGATGCATGTGAATGCCTTTTTCGATTATTTGTTAGACAATCCTCACCCTTATTGGACCCAGATACCCACAGATCGCAATCCCGTGTCCGAGGAAGGCCGGGATGGGGTCGCCGCCGAAGATGATATGGCTTTGCGCGCCTTACTCCCGCATATAAGACCGCGTCGCGGTAGGAAACGCCCTGAGGATGACAACCTGAGTAAATCGCCGTCTCAGAGGCCGAGGCTAGACTCACCCGCCTTCAACGCCGAAGTACAGCATCGCCAAGATGGTCTCAATGCATGGACTGCTCATCCTGAATCACGGCAAGCCTTCGTTTTTCCTCCGATGGATCCACGATCCGGCGTATTCCCAGCTCACGATCCCGCTTTTGCTTGGCAGGGTGATATTCCACGTGAGCCTATGACTGCGTATCCGCAGTCTGCTATCACTCCTTCTACTAGGGGTTCTTTTTGGCCGGAGTCTGCCGAACCGCGATCGGCAATCAGCCCCAAAAGCAAACCATTAGGCCGTCGCCACGGAGCCAAAGCAGTGTCCTCGGCATGGAGAAGCATAGGCGGCTCAGCAAGCGGAAAGGCTCGTGGGCGACCACCACTGAACCGTGATGGCGAAACACCAACGTCGGCGTACCCTCAGGAGAGGAATGTCACTCCAATGAATGTCACTCCAAATACTACCTTTGACCACCAATCCTATTCAGGTACGCCGACCCCTTTGCATATGCCGCCACCCGAAATGGAGCAGACAGCAAGAGCATCCGAACCCTCCTTTGCAAACGTCCCTCGTCCCCACAGACCGGGGCGTCTTTCCTTACAAGTTCCGGATCGGCCGAGCGGTCCGGTGAGACTGGCAACTCCACCAGCCCCAGTGGTCATGGTGAACGGCCAGAGTACCGTCAACGGAAACGAACACGCGCACATCCAAGACAGCACTACCGCTGCTGAAGACCAGCGCCCCCAACCAGATCGAGGTCCTGGGGTGGTATTTAACGACCGGTCTTCGGCAATGTATTTGAATAAGGATAACCCATCGCGGCTGGATGATCTAGATCTCGACGGTCCTGATAAAACGAGTCACGACGAAGTTGAGACTGTACTTGTCACGACGCTTATTGAGTGCGCGTGGTTTGATCCCCACGGCGGTGCTGGGGCCCGCCCTAGTGTTGCCGAAGTCGTCGCGGTTGTGCGCGCAGTGATACGAAGTATCTCGGATCAGGCCCTCACCAAAGAAGCATTCCTCATCAACTTAGCTGCGCTCATTGGTGGTCACTTCATGATCCAGCCAGACAAAGAGGTGCATCGACTCGAAATCGGCCCCGATTACACGAAGTATCTGTGCAAATGGACCCTACAATATGGAGCCGTGTCCAGCACATTCACTCTAACGGAAACAGTGCCTCATTCAAAATGGAAGCCAGGGCATCAGAATATCCAGGAACCTCCCGCCAAAGACGCCATGCCAGCTGATGGTATTCCGGCGGCGGAGTACTGGCAGAAACAGTATCAGTCCTTGGCTGTCACCTCCATCCGGCGGCTGAACAGCTTGACTACGGCGAAGGTGAATGTGCTCCGGTTCCTGAAGGAACATCCAGACGTGGACCCCCATCGAACAATTTAAGGAGCATGGTGTTGCACGACTTGTCACATACTATCCCTCATTTCGTGTTGTCGTTATATCGTTGTCCTTTCGAGCTCCGCCCTTTATCGGTGCGCGCTTTGAGATACCCATTTGATCTGTATTTTGATACGCTGTTCTCAGCCCAGCATAGACACGCTGCGAACAGCCTAAAAAACCAAGAGCAATCCTGTAATCATATAGCTTTTTGTATTTAGTTCCGAACCTGGCATGGCCTATCAGCGAGTGGCCCTTGGCGTATTGGTAATAAGATCGGCTTAGGCAGTCTACAAAGGGGCGGGCATCTATGATCTATGTGATCCTTTTTTTACAATTGTCAATGAAACAAACGAAACCGAGGGTGCGTGGTCTTAAAACGTTCAGGCCGAGACATGAGGTTGCCGACTACGTTCTTGTTTCAGACACAAACTTCGTTATGGGTTGCGAAGTCGACCCACTCCTCATGCCTGTCTCTGCGCGGAGTTACTGATCCAACATGTCATCTAGGCAGTATCCTATAAACCTCGCAGAGTAGTTCAACTATCGGAGTTGAGCAATTAAAACTTGAATACTGATAGATACTTAGCGGACCGCAGAAAAATAATCGCTATAGTTGTCATACAAGGAATAGAAGTGGCAAACTCAGTTGGCTGACTAAGAGGGCGCGAACTGCTAGTTCCATGATGGTATATGAAGTGATTCTACGAGAAATTTTGAATGTTAAACAAAAACATCTCTGTATTTGGTCACTGTACTCTCTGTTTTCCTATTTCTGAGGAGTAGGCAATGGTTGTAATAAAGAAGCCAACACCTTCCCCTCCGACACAAGTGTGAGCGAGCGAGCCAGTCGTGATGGTCTTGTCTCAACATTTGTGCACAAACAGGGGCTGTATCCGCCTATGCGACCCGCAGGATTGGTCAATCTACGTATAGGACCTCTTTGCTCAGTTCTGTTGTACTAAGATATCATGCTCGTGAAGGTGTAGACAGGTATATCGAGGCACAATATGCGGATCTTCTTGGCTTGGAACTTAGTTTGTAGACATAGTCTAAAGCTGCCCTGACATATCCCGTCCACGTGCTATGGTTCTCTCAGCTCTGGATGAACCGTACCTAAGTTACATGTGTCTTGCCCTAAGCCGTTGCTGCTGGCTATGATCCAGCTCCGGTTGGCTACGTGCCCGAGATCCCGAGGATTGCCTATTCAAAAACCCCAGCACGTCCTTCTGGAGCTCTCGAGCACACTGGTGAAACACCAATGCATGCCCTGCCCTTGGATAGATCTTCACTTTATGAAGAGAGGCCTGTGGAAAACGCCCAAGAACTCCATAAGGCATGTCACCACATGAGCCACCACAGAAAATCCCGTCATTCTCTCCAATACCCAGGAAAACAGGGCCGGTGTAGTTCGTGGCTGTGACGAGATGGAACGGGAACGCCACGGCCGCCCCAAGAGTATCGGTATCACGCATCGCGTGGTCCATTTCTAAAGCCCCAGTCTCGTAGTCGCCAGAATAGAGAGACATCTCCCGTCCCAGGATGGAGGGCTGGGTTTGGTAGTATTCCTCGAGTTTACCCCATTTTCGAGGATTGACTTTTGCAGCCGCAGTCTGGCCGCCGGCCATGAAAACGGGGTAGATGTAGTCTTTCATCCAGGTTATCCCTAGGAAAAGCAACATGTCGACATCATTGGGATATCTGTCCGCGATGCCATTTCCGACAATAGCACCGACTGAGAAGCCGACATAGGCAATCTGGCTGAACGTCTTTCCGAGAAGTGTCGTTGTTCTCAATTGCTGAATAATATCGTGGAGTGTCTGTACAAAGACCTCGATCTGCGCCTCCAAGAGACCGTCCGGATGCGTACTTTTACCAGCACCTAGAACCAATCAGTAACGTTACGCGCCGCGCAGCAGGAGGTTATCTTACCAACGAGATCAACAGCTAGGGTAGCGAAACCATTCAGATTCATGAATCGAGTCCAGCTATATGTATCCCGCTTGTACGGAAAGTCCCACATGGCTTTGTTATACATCGAGCCGTGAACAAGGAGCTGCAATGTGTCTTCGTGTGTCTCCTGATCCGGGCTAGGTTCGCAAAAACGAGCAGAGATCTCGTAATCGGCATCGATGAGCACTTCTCGTCCTATGAGAGCGAACAGAACGCCAATATCATAGTCGCCGAGAGCAAAGTCTCGCTCAGACGTCTTTGCCACATGAACGGGAATAGTCAAGTCTCGACATTGTGCTCCCCATTCTGTTTTGAGCGTGTTCTGATCCTCTGATCGAGTCGTTGCGGTTAGTCGATTTGGTCGAGGTGTTTTGGTTTGAACACTGACCTGTATTGTCTATAGGGACTACTCGGGCGAGGCTGATGGAGCACCATGTTGTTACTGCCGCCCCTACGTTAAGTATATGAGGTCGCATTTTCAGATTGACCCAAATTAGATTATCGTATAATCCTAAATGCTTAATCCACGATCTTCGTAACGTTGAATGAAATTGTCGAAACTTACATCGATTAAATACGCTTGCTTGGGTTCCAATCCTAGCCTGACAGCGACAGAGCCATGCTGCGATGTCTTCCCGGCTCCCCGCATTGTGTTGACGAGGACAAGTGCATCTTGCCCTCCCGGGTGATACCCGAAAGGCTCATTTCGAGGCCAGCCGTTCAATAGTTTTTGATCCACAAGACAAAAGTGCCTATCATTTCGAGAGCCAAGTCGTACAGAGGAGCATGCAACGGGAGTGGGCCGTCACGAGAAGAGAACTTCTGATACAAATACCGTCCGAGTAGGCAATTCTCAGATGATAAACCTGTATCCACCCTTCTGTGTAACTTACGTTTGTTGTTCAGAGTTTCGTCGTTCACTGAGACGCAAATCTTACTCCAGGGTTTAAGCTATACATTCAGGGTCTTGAAAGCAGTCACAAGGACATCTGAAAGAATGGATGCCGCTGTGAGCTCATGCAGAGCGATGACGCCCTCGTGGGGTTTTCCAGTCATTCGCGTATTAGATTCATTCTCTCTGGCCGTGCAGGAGGTTGCGTTGGCTATAACAGAACTGCTTTTGGCGACCGAGATCCAAAGGCCCTCATAGAGTTTGACACGCAATATGAGCACTGATGCCTCTTGGTATATTCTTCATATCTTGTACTGTTGTCTCGCTTGTGTCAAAATGTCGAATTCTAACTATGTCTCGTTTTCTAGCCATACCGTTGCAACCTTCATATAAACTTTTAACCTCAACTCAAATGACATTCATTTGATCAATCTTGTGAGTATACATCAAGTCTATTCAACTATAATATTCGTTGCTAGGTGTGGTCTCGCGTGTAGGGGAAGGTGCTTGAGGCATAAACGGGCAAGCACCCCAGTTCCATCCCCCCCATACCCATCAATCATATCTCTTCTGCATACGATGGCCATAACGTCACACGTCAATGGTCTTAATGTGTGAATATTTCCCTTCTTCGACAATTTACGTGAAAGTAAAACCGGCGTGCTGCATTCTTTAGTACGGTGCGTGGATGTCTGCGCCAGGAGTCATTACCTTTACGCGACGCCTTCTCTACCTCACTCTCCTTTAGTTGATACTTTCGGGAATCGGTGCATAGATACCGTCGTTCCTGTCCTGGCGTTTGTTATTGCCGCCGTCGTTGCGGTCCTGGCGTTTGTTATTGCCGCCGTCGTTGCGGTCCTGGCGTTTGTTATTGCCGCCGTCGTTGCGGTCCTGGCGTTTGTTGTTACTGCCATCGCCGCGGTCCTGGCGTTTGTTGTTGCTGCCGTCGTTGCGGTCTTGACGGTTTGTCAAGTCGGCAGCAATGCCATCGTTTCTATCCTGAGGAAGGGCGATTGCATAGCCTAGACCACTGACCATGGCGACGACAGCACAGAAATTGATGAGTTTCATAGTGAGTATTGCGTGAATATCGTAAGACAGATTTATGATGCGTTTCTTTGTAAGTGTATCTCACGGCACCGTAGCATTGAGACCTCTAGTGTCGATCGATCGGTCTTGATACCTCTAATACTACCCGGCTCGAGTCGACTTTCCGTACAAACTCAGACATTTCAGGTCACATGCTTACATCGACTGCCACTGATGCAAGGAAGCAGTGGCGATAAGTGCACAGCCTAAGGCAGGGCAGGAATTATTGATGTGTCGCGGCTACATCGTTTCTCACGCTGCCTATCATATCTAACCTTTTGATGTTCCGCATCACCCTTTTCGTTTGGAAGTACCAACCCAATCAGACATGTTTCTCCAAGTGCTACAATGACTGATTGCGTTGAACAAGTATTACTTTTGCCCGCGTCCCTTGCGTCATGATCACTAACTTCCTGACCAACTCGTGATCGTCCTTGCGTCTAGTGTAAAAGTCAATCAGTCTCTCAGAGTCTAGCCTCCCGGATCAACACAGGGATAATCAAGTTTGATTCTTTTAGCGATGACAAGCTAATAGCCAGGCGAGTTCTAGACTGCACTAGCTTTGAGTGCTTGAAATTAACTTGCTTAACGTCCGACTCTAAAGTGCTCGAAAATATCGCGAGTCTCAATTGAGCGTGCAGAAATTGAATCACGAACATACAGAAGCTTCGAAACATGTATGAAGAGGACATTGCCGACCCTGAACAGACGGGGTTTCTGACCCAATCGGTTTCTAAATCCAAAAATGGTCAATATCAAACCCTCACTCTGGCCTTCTTCATCTCCCTGTCTTTGAATGTCTTTCTTCTGTTCTCATTAGCAGTCATCTACAAGGATCTAAGTCCATCCCGCGCAAATACTTACCAAGCTGGCTTTCAGACCGACTTAGGTTGGTAGTTAACTTTTGTTTGTGTATTATCACATACTCTTCGCATTAGCTCACAAACCATAGAGCCAGTAAAACCACTTATCGAACTAGTAAGAACTCGATTCACGAGCCAAGTCGAGTTACAGGCAGATAGTAGTTTTGCTGTTCATCATACTGGCGGGGAAAGCATATACGTTGATCGTCCATCGCCAGATGTTGATCATGCTTGGTACGATCTACTGGCAGGTAAGACGCCGCGCGCGGCAAGTGGTTACGAGCACTTGTTAATTTCACACATTAGGGCTTAATATTGATCTCGAAACCGATGAAGTTGACCTCACAGGTCAAACGATGCAGTGGGCCGACTCAGGCCGTTTCTTTTCTGGGTTCGCAGTCCTACAACCTGAAAGATGGCTTGGGAGGTTGACGTTTCCCTGGCACAGACTCGAAATGTATCATAGCCTTCACTGCCTTGTATGTACCTGAGCCCCGTCTATCTATGAAGTGTGGACTAAGGCAGCCAGAATCGACTTCGGCAAGCATTGCACCCCACCTATTATACCAGTATCTTTGATGCCAACAATAGCCCAGGTCGAGAGGCTCACATTGGTATGAGAAGCATCCTAAGATCTTGAGGCCAATCTTGCTATTAGACATTAACCTCTATAAATCGGTGCTTTGTTCTTCACAAGTATGCTAATAAATAATAGGTCATTGTATCAATCACTTGCGGCAAGCGATCCAATGCCATGCCGACCTAACACCTATGCAATGGGACCTCGTTGGGGATAAGATCATTCTTCGGTCTGACACTCTGCATACATGTCGAAATTTTGACAAGATCCACGCCTGGGCTACGAGAAAGTCCACGATCTACGGCGAAAGTATTAGGAATGGGAGTTTGGCAATCGTTGATTAAGTAGCACAATACCACTAGCAACGAAATAGAGTGTAGTTAGCACAGATATTGTATCCCAAATTCTCCTGAACCATGTTGGTGCATTTTGACGTGATGCAGCCTACTGTCCAAGTCACATTGACTTGAATGCCCGTGGATCATGATGCCGTGGTAAAATAATCAAGGTTGCTGGTATCTATTCAGTCGTATTGATTTGCAACTCTATGTAACTGAGATTGAGAAACAGCATCCATCCGGACAGCGGATCAGAGTCCAACACCGCGTTACGAGCACCACCCTCTTTGCAATCAGACCAGATAACAGATTTTACCATTATATGGCAGTCAAACATGTTACCGTACATGGGATCTTTCGAATTTCGAGCATATTGGTTCCACAATAACTCTTGTCGGCATGATCTCGATGAAAATGTTATACCGAAAATGGGTTAACAGCATCCCTCCCACACCCTCGGCGGCTCCTTATAAAATGTATACCACATCTCGGTATTCCCGAGATGAAGCTCAACAAAGTGTAGGAGGTAATATGCAGGGCTAAGGCGATCAGTTATACTCTGTGCTCGGGGACCTAATCGAGGTGGTGAGAAAAATGGTAACTCACACAAATTGCCATTCCTTACCGGCATCCTCATCTTCACTCTCTCCCCAATCCTCGTCTTCTTCATCGGAAGGAACCGTTGGATGATCTGCCACAATCATGAGAGCAACGTTTTCCTTATCGTAGTCAACAGGCTCATTTTTCTCAGCTCGGCCATCGTCAATTTGGCGAAACCCCTCCAATATGTCCTTGTCCACATAGACGAAGTACCAATACCTAGTAAGTATTAGCATGTTGATAAAAATTACCATTTCCGAAGTTTGTGAGAACATCCAGATTAGAGCTGTGTTGCTTGAAGACAAAGCTTGACATACTGTATGGCAGAGTCAGCTTCAGCCTCCATTACGTTTCTCTGTTTATGCATGTACTGAGCACTGCATTGATGAATAAGTCGTCTTCGTACGTACCATGTTATATCCAGATCCCCAGTCATTTTCGGCATCGCCCGTTACAATCCATTGGTGAAAGATTTCCCGTACTTGGTCATACGTGAGACCTTCTAGAGATTTGTCCTCTTTCGTGACGAATTGGAAAGATGAATGGCACTTGCGGACTACTTCTGGATCCATGCCGCGACAATAGGAAGGATTCTGAATGTGGGTAGTCACAGCGTTGTGGATGTAGTTCATGTATCGCTCCCAGATCTCCTGATCGTCAAACGTGGTGCGATAGACGTAGAAGCCCCATCGATGATCGCGTCCAAGTCTGGAGCTATTTGCTACACGATCTATGAGCGGGGCCATCGTGTTGCTAATACATGTAAGTCTTCCGGAGTGTTGAGTTTGGAAGTTGGAATTGAAGTCAGAAGAATGTAGGGTAGAAGAAGGAATAAGGAGCTGAAAAGTCTGGGATAAAAGGAGTTGGTATGATCCAAGGTTTTACACAAGGCGATTATAGAACCTCAGACTAGCCTTCACGAGTAAAACCTAGCTCCGTCACGAATAAGCTTGAGACGGAATGGTTTGGCCCAAACGATCACCAAAAAATCAAATAACACCTTAGAGTTTTGGCGGCCTTATCAATTTGAGGTCGACTATGCTCGCCGCGTCAGCAGTAACATTGTACAAGAGCACAATAGACGCACTAGTGGCGTTGTGATACTGAGGTGCCGACGAACCTCGGTAGTTGAGAAAAAGAAACCTATATTATCACCCATTTTTACTCCGTCTCATGAATAGGCGACTATAATGCGGTGTTTCATCTCGACAACACTTTGTAGGTACAATCTACATTATATCGATTCTTGCGATTAATTATTGAAGCCAATAAAACCTAAATGGATAGCCTCAAACCAAAAAAACCCACCAAGCATATATCTTGATAAGACCGAGCCGCTGATGTTTGGGGGCGAATATTCTAGAGAAAAGCTAGGAGAATTATGCTCCACCCGAAGAGGTATACGAGGCTTCTCCTCCCCTCTCATCATTGACGTCGATCCCGATTTTCTTACTGATAACGATTCCACGGCATAGTAGTTGAGGATTTGGGAGCTCGGCCATTACAGTGCTGTCCTCTGTAGGAGATAGGTCATTTGATCATCATGCCGTTACACAGTAGTACATTGTGTCATCGGTAGCTATACGATAGTAGATGGAGGCGAAGATCGCTCGTACCGTCAATAAACACATGATAATCAATATACCTCACAATAGGAAGCATACAAAACTAGGTGTTAACAACGATGGCACGTTGATAGCTTGTCATTGGCTTCGAATGCTCCTGCTGTGCCATGACTCGGGCAGAATGGTATATCCACAGGCTTTGATTGATTCGATGCAGTGAGAAGAGGAACGAGGTCCATATTATACAAGTGCAACAGATCGTATGATCTTCGACAAAAGCATCAGCCACGTATTGAGTGACACCAATCGCGATTAGCAGAGCTTTCGTTTTGATCTGGTATTTACTATCATCCGCAACTCGTCTCCCGGAATCATGTTCTTCTCCCACCCGGTCTCATTACGCCTTTTGGATATGTGCATTTCTGCTTATTGACAATGTGGCTCATTGTTTTATTTTCGTTGTGGTCTCCCGTGGCTATCCTTTTCATACGTGTTGGGACCGCAAACAGACTTGAAGGTTATGTCAACGATGATCTAAACAATTGTGCGTTGAGTTCTTGCGACTTTGTTAACCCGGATTGTAATATAGGGCCGGACTGGGATGGATGGGACGACTCCAGCCCTGAAAGGTTGAATTACGAAACACCTGAATTTGGTACAGGCCGCGATTATTATGTCAAAAATGAGACAAGCGGCGATAAATTTACTATGCGATCACGATCATATTCGGGGTCGAGCAAACTTCTAAATCCACCAGGTACTTTGGTCAGCTCTAACCTTCTACCAAACGCTATTAGGTAAGTCACAGGTGGCATGCAGTATCATCAGAGCTTGATGAGTCAAGATGACAACAAGTGCTTTGTGCTAGAGGAAGTTGTGACTAACACCTGCTACAGATTAGACACACAAAATTGTGCGGATATAGTTTTGCATTTCGACTCCTGGTTTATCCATGACGATGACGAATTAGCAACAAAATACTCTACGGAGCACTACGAAGAGGTAAGCAAACACTCAGATGCCAATCACATATACAAATTCACCCATATTCAATTTGGTTCAGTCTGAGTTACGACTGTGGTGCTTACGTCGAGAAACAACACTGATAATCCCAAAAGATCCAGTTTCATTTCTCATTTCTCTATGCAATGATCAATGGTTATCTTCCCGCCTCTCCGAGTACGATATTGCAGATCACGAAAATTCCCATTTAGGACTTCGAAACTTACTACTTGTTAGGCCTAAAATCGGCTTACTTCCGTGGTTCCGGTGTGGCTACGACCTATACGTTAAGGATATCTATTTGCAAAACAATACTTATTTATAAAAAAAAAAATATACATAAATTCTTGGTGTAAATATACCAATTCTGCTAGTACAGCCGTTTAATTAAATGTATTATCTCGGTATATAACGCCAAGCTATTATTTAGGGCCTAATGTTTTAAGTCCGTTACCCTTTAGCCTATATGCCTTAATTATAGAATATTTGTTTTAATCCTTTTTTTAATTCTAATTAAAGCAAGTTCGAATCGGCGCGTAGGCGTTTTTTTTACGTTATAAAAAAGAAAAAAACCACTAAAAATAATGGAATCTTTACTTATTTTAGTACTAGTAATAACTTTAATACAGCGCTAAAGCTATGCTTTAAAAAAGTAGGCCAGAATTAACTTTTTTAATAAAATAAAAGATCTAGTTATACCGATTTTTATATACTAACTAAAACATCGAAAAAGTGGTTATATATTTATAACGGTTAGATTTTTAGCATTTATTTAAATAAAACTACTTATTTTTGGCTAAAAAGCCTACTTTATTACATATATAGATTTAACCCCTGCATTTTATAAATAGGTATCGTTTTGCAAATAGATGTCCCTGACGTATAGGTCGTAGCCATACCGGAACCACGGAAGTAAGCCGATTTTAGGCCTGACAAATATATCAAGTCTGGAGTGCTCTCAGTACCATAGCATCCTCTCGGGTCCAATCAGAAGGGCTTTGATAAGCCCAGCGACCTTGTGTTCGAAACATTCGGCACCACAACATTTGCTTATGGAATGTTTCTTGTTGAGAATGGGCTTAATGCTCGGAAAACGTTTTGTTATCAGCTTATATATCCGATCGAGAAGTCTAAATTCGAAACGCTTGTGCGAAACGCGATTGCTTTAGGTCGAGATGAATACAATTTCTTGCAGCCACTCCGTGAGGTACGTTCTGTCTACACTTAGACACAGAAGAACTAGTTGACTAACGTGAGAAAGTCCTTTGGGGCCTACGCATATATTAACGAGCCGGAAGTCATGAAAATGGCCGCGTACAACCGAATTTCTATGCACGAAGCGATTAATCACATTGCAGAGCAAGTGATTGACCCACAAGGCAATCGGCCTTTTCTTCCCTTGGTAAAAGGCTTCGAGGTGATAGAACCAGAGTGGCATCGGCAAGCCGCTGATAGTTGCAATGCTAAACTTACGGAGCTTATAAACCTGGCATACACTCTGTATGAAGAAGCAAACTGGCTGCCAGCAAACTCCAAGGCTGTTAAACAAGCGATTGATAGCTTTCGCAAAAATGGTCTGCCGCTCGTCCAACCACCAAGAACCCCAAGCTGGGAAAATCTGCCTAACGATCCTTGGGATTAATCTACATCAGTCTCGCCTATCTTTATGGGCTATTAAGCACGCTACCATAAGTTTCGTCCCTTAATTTATAGGCCATTAATTAGCTAAAAACAAGGATGTATTACTTTAGCGGCTGTATATTATTTTTGGTATAATTTAGTAGTAAAGTTATGTATTTATTTTATTTTGCATATTTTTAATATTTAGTTTTAGCATCGCTATAGCCGTTTTAATTTTTTAAATAACGATAGCCGTTTTTAAGCTTAAAAATGCGATTTTCGTTATTTTTTAATATTTAGTATTAAATAGCTAAAAGTAAGTATTCGATTTTTATTAATATTGGTTATTTTAATTATTTTAGCTTTTAAAGTTATCGTTAATTAAATAAAAGCTAACGGACTTTTATTTATATCTTATAGCCTTTAAACTTTTACGCGTTAATATTTATTATTATCGTTATAAAAAAGGGTTTTTAATAAAAATAAAAGCGACGGCAAAGTTTGTAATAGCTTTATGATTATAGTAATATTAATTATAACGATAGTTTATTTAAAAGTCGATAAATATAGCAAAGAATTAACGCTTTATTAGCACTAATACAATAATTTTTAAAAAATAAACCGGCGTATAAATAAGCCGATATATAAATCATTAATACGTTAATATAAATTAACTGATATATATTTATTATAATAAAATCTATAGCAAAATTATATATATATTATCCACTTAAAACTAGCGTTGCCTATCAAAGTTATTTTTAGCTAATTAATAGCCTATAAATTAAGGGACGAAACTTATAATAGCGTGCTTAGTAGCCTATAAAGATATATTTACCTGACGCGATCTCGATATCTATTGCGAAATCCTAGCTCTCAGAGCAGGGATTCAATGCCACTCAGATTAAGACTGCGTTCTCAATTACAGAGAGGTGAATGTTGAATGCGGCAGTAGATCAACGAAAACCAGGGTGTAGTCACCTTAGCGTGGTACTTCTCTTCTGGTACACTTTTGGTGGTAGATTAGGTACCTCGGTTAGAAGCATGGCCGTGCGTGGTCTAACCTATCCAATAACACAGATCCTGTAAATCATGCATTAAATGGAGGGCTTATATGGCTGCACGTTATATATCGTAGTAGGCCCTACCGACAGTACGTCGGACAGTATACATCCAGCCCTTATGATATAAGGCCAAGATCGATGTATCTATCCCGATCAGGACCTTAGGTAGTGTTGCCTATCAAGTCATTTTTAGCTGATCTACTGCCCAAGCCCTGAGGAACGAAGGGCTTGGTGCCGTGTTTAGTAGGCCAAGCAGATAGGCGAGATAGGTCCTCATTCAATGCACATGCATGATCTGCAAGATCTATTATTATCGAATTGGCTAGGTAGATTACGTACGGCCATGCTTTTAACCGAGGTATAAGATTTTAGTACTGGAACCAGGCCAAAAGTGATGTATAGCCGCTAGGTGTCTGTGGGCATGTATATGATATACAGAGGCTGAGATGGATTTGCCCTACGTGGGCTCGTACGAATAACCGTATCGGCTCTCCTGCTTCCAATCTCCTGCTAGCCCTTGCCCAACGACAACCGCTGCGTTGCCTGCTGCTCCCTAAAGCCCTCTAGGGCGGCAAACATCGTGCATCTTTCGTTCACTCGTCGAAAATGCGATTGCGACTGACTCTGGTCGTCTTTACTCAAGGCGTTCTATACTGCCCTGGGATGGTGCTGCCAACAATTGGGAATCCAGCAGGCATCTCCAACATCTGGCATCTCCGAAATGAGGTCGAAATGAGGTGATTTCCAGCTTTCGTGTGCACACCATTTATGCTCTGACAGACCAAATGACTTACTCAGGTACGCAAGCGAGCGCTCTAACTCTGATGTGACGCCTGTTCACACCCGACGGCAGATAATTCCAGCGTGAACTCTGCCTCACCACCTCGCAGGTTATCTGACTCGTCATCTCAAAAACCTCACGATAAGACGAGCGGGCTCTAGCACGCTGGATACCGTTGACGAATACCCGACATTTCTTGACAACGTCCCAGCACGCATCTGTCTCCTTCATTTCGACAAATCTGCAGCTGAGCCCTTTGAACGTAGTCCGCTCGTTCGGACAGGTGTGTCCGGGCTTTAAGACGACTTGGTAATCAATGAACCAGAGCGTAGGGCAGAACGGCTGTAACTGCGCCTTGTAGGTTATGGCTTCCAGCAGAGCGACATGCTCGGGGCGGAATAGTTGTCCCTGGCTACCGAACTTCCCCCCTGGTATGTATTCGACAGCAATGTTTTTCGCTTCGAACTGTCTTTTCCCTAAACGTCGTAGAGTGGTGACAAGACTAGGACAGGAGTCGTATCTGGTACATGGGAGATGGAAGGCCACAAGGTCGATATTAGGGTCGAATGAAATGTAGCGTCGCTCATGATTATCGCAGAGTACCCTGCCCTTGACTGTAGTGGGATGAATCGACCGCGAATCTCGAAATTTGTCTGAGCATATCCAAGGTCTCTGGTAGTGAGCTTTCTCTCGGCGTTCATGGTATTTGAGCATGACGGCTCTCGACTCCTTGCATGCAGTCCATAGGCCGTGATCGATCATGTATGCGGATAAGTTGTTGTTGGTCCACGACAGTTCTCCAATCTGTCGCGAGCAAGGAGCGGCCAGGTCGGATCCCTTCTTAGCTTGGTGATCCATGTAGAAGTAATCGTCTTCGCAATACTCATTATTGTTATCGGCGAGAGAGAAGAACTGCGCACTGGGTTCGTGAGGATGTAGGGCGGCTTCCCAGATCATGAGCCGCAGCTCAGCTGGGAGGTCGGGAAAGGGATGGAAAGTTTGCGAATCCATCTCAGCGAAATGTGCAGTGATGATGGAGTAGTTCTTAATGTCGAAGACAGTTCTGTTAAACACGTATTCCAACAATCTGGGAGATACGGTTTGGGGGCGGCTCAGGTCGGTAGGCTCGCAGGTTAGATGATTGATGGTGAAAGGTGATCACAGAATTGGACTTTGGAGGACCCGGGCAGAAGATAACCAATATAAGGATTCGACAGATTCAGATTCACTCATCGGAGAAAGCTCAGCTTACGATGAGTCAAATACGAAAGTTCTAGTTGGAAGCTTAAGAGCATACATTAGGTATAAAAGGGTGAACGACTGAGCAAGTATAGAAGGCCGATGTGTAGTGGCGCAAAGCTTGAATAGTTAGTGTCAATTCTTTCGCCTTGTAGTGCTATACCACATGTCTACTTGTCTGACCTGCCATGTGATCTCTCTATAAGACTGCCAAGGCGAATCTCTGTAATGACTGGTTATTCAAATGAGAGCGCATTACTGTGTTGGGTACGCTGGAGCTGGAGATGCAGAGTACAGCTCGACGATATTGTATCAAGACGCAGTCTTTTCTCTTTCCACGCATTGAACATGACTTACTCGCCACTTTATTGGCATTATATTCCTCCTGGCCGCACAATGACCATGGACTATGACATAAAATGCAGGCGGCGAGGGCGATGAGCAGGCAAACAAACTTGCCACTTTCGATATCAAGGTCTTAAAATATTTACACTTGACATCCGCGATTCCTGGCCCAGTATCTGCTGTCGCATCTTGCCAAAGGAAGCGTTAGACGGAAACGGCAAAGAAGATAGAAATGTATACTTTAAACCTCGCAGATATCGATTCGACAACGATATGCATCACTTGTGTCTTTGCATATTTAGCATGGTATGGGCTTTCATGTCAAATATCCCAAACAATACATCTCGAAGGACACAATGCTACGCCTGGAGCACATGCTAATACTTGCGTGATAACAGCTCGTCTGGAGGTTTAAAGAGGAGGAGGTAACGGCGAGAGCGAAGATCGTCTCGAAACACGCGACAACACTAGAAATATGTTCTCATAGGTTCGTTCTCCAGACGAGGGACAAGACAGTGACTCATTCTAGGAGCGTCGCCTGCATAATAAAACAACATTCATCTACCCAATAACCCAATGCGCAAGTCCGCATGTTAACATATATAGTGTAACTATTTGAGTTCGGTCCACGGATTGCACGAAGTGACTCATCTAAAGACTGACCAGCAAGGTATTCTTCCATGAGCCAGAATCTAATCGATAACACATTACACACGCGTAGCAGAGAATAAAAAGAAGCGATTATTCATTTCTATGACAACATGTGACGGTAGCGTATGAGAGGCCGCTTGTATTACATAAGGCCAAACAACGCCGCTGCCAATATCGAATAAAGCAGCCCGCTTGGCTCAGTGGTAGAGCGTATCACTAGTAATGATAAGGTCGTCAGTTCAATTCTGGCAGTGGGCATCGTTGGGAATCAGTTGATTCCCCCATTTTCCTCTTTTGCTTCTTCTGTGTAAAAAACCTCGTCTTCGCAATAGCAGATGCGCAAGTTTGTTCTCTAAGCGAGACGCCGGTCAAGATGGGGCAACGTTAGGGCTAGTGCCCAGTGCTGGCTTTTTACCCTGTGGGGGGTTATAGGTATATCTCCCTGTGATTCAGATCAACGTTCCCATCTAGATTGGAGACGGCAGAGCCTGGAACCAGAGGGGAGACAGACTTAAGGTCAAATAGATCCGATATCAACCAATCGGGCAAATGGTCTAGGGGTATGATTTTCCCTTCGCATTGATTCTACGGAGTCCACATCGTATGGGAAAGGTCCGGGGTTCAATTCCCCGTTTGTCCATCATTCATTCAACAGAGTTCAAGCTCAGCTCTTTGTTTTTGTCTCCTCCGTCAATTTTTATGATCATCTCCAATGAAGTATCAGGTATAATATCTCTTGCGTGTTTTGTTGGCCTGTACCCATCCCACTCCATGTAAGTTTTGGGAGCTCGTCGATTCAATAGCCACTGGCCGCTTGGCGACTGCAAAACCCGTGCAATAGATTCGGAAACCACAGTACAATGGTGAACAAAATGGTGCGCTTTGCTAGTCTCATTCCATGATTGATTCGACTTATACTTAACTATGACTTGAGCATGTTCGCATTATTCAAGTGATGTCCGCATTTACTTTCCCATCTCCACTGCACAGAAGCTGATTCAGTGAGACAATGCTGCATATGGATGGATCCTGGTCTCCTCCTTTGCTCTCTTCCACACGACAACGTGGATAGACAACCGTTCTCTCAAGCCCACTCGCCCCCGCCGACTCAAGCCGACCTCAGAATGTCCTAGTTGATAATGAGCTACCGCAAAATTAGGAATCGTTTGAGTCAAATGGTGAACAATATGAGTACTAACCTCGATGAGCTTCTCTGTCAACGCAACGACCTGCTTATCGTATTCTTGCTCCATCAGCACGAACGAGTTCGACCGCCATATTCCCTCGAATCCCATGTCTTCGAGGATGTCGTTGAGATCAGTGTTGTTCTCTCTCGCAGCTGAATATTTAGGATCCGACATCAGGAGTCGCAGCAGCGTGTGTGCCGCCTTGAGTGCTTCTGGCTTCTGCGCGTGCAGTAGAACGCCCTCGAGCATGGACTTGATAGTTGAACACCTGTTGTCATTCATCAGTAATGCTCAGGAGCTGATATAAAGGTGTGGACCTCGAACTTACAAGGGGCCGATGACAGCCGGCCTCTCGGCGGCCAAGTCATTTAACCAGATCATAGTGTCCAGCTGATTCTCGTCCTCTAGGTTGGCAAAGTCTACTAGCTCAACGGCGGTGCGGAGCAAGAGATCTCTGTCGCTGATCCTTTCTACCTGGCGCACATTGCGTTTTAGGCTCAGATTGGCAACGTTCGCAGGGTTGATACCCGCCGCCCAAAGGCAATCTTTGACAGCGTCGGTGTTCCCGGCTCTTGACTGTATCAGTGCCATGTACGGCGACCTGTAGAAGTCGTCCGAGTTTTGGGGAGATTGGGGCGAGAACGAATTTGTCGTCATCTCAAGTAGAGTGGAAAGTATTCGCAGAGTCGAGGCCTTCGTACTAGACTCAGTGAGGCCACGAACAAGACAGACACAAAGAGCGAAGTGGAAATTGTCTGCTGTGAAGTGGACTCCGTAGATGTCATCAAGCGGAAGGGTGACTTCTTCTAATGGGCTACGGCCGTTCAGAAGAACCTGTGCTGTCTTTTGGCCCCGCATTTCATTGGAGCTGCCTATGTTGGCCAGGACAGCTTCAAGAAGCTGGGTGGCAAAGCCATAAAGATGAGCTGTTGGCATGAGACGGATGAGGGATATTCCGAGCCAGAAGAGCTGCAGCCCATAGCGAGATGTGTAGGTGAGCTTGCTGACCATCTTCGACAAGGCGGTGACTACTGCGTTGGGCATCTCGACATTGCCATCGTCAGCTAAGCGGGTGATGCTACTGCGAAGTGCCACGAGGACTTGATACAATAGATCGTCATCGATTTCTTCCCGAGCCAAACATCCCATCACTGTGAAGGCTCGTGGTTGAATGGCCGGGTTATTCTGGAAAGCAGTGCTGGCGACCAGACTCATCCATCTCGATCGCCAAGCGTTTGCTAAGTCAACGGAAGGTGCTGCCAAAGCACACGCATCAAATAAAATAGTCGCCAGCTTCTCAACAGGCACGAGGCTATGGCCACTTTCCTGGACCGTCGTTATGGACCCGGCATCCCGTAGTAAGTTCGAGGGTACAGGAAAGAGTTCACTCTTGTGGTCTATGACCACGTCAAGCACGCCACGTAGTTTGGGCATTTTGACGTCGTCCAGTTTGAACGACGTATACGCAGCGTGTATTGAGTTGATTAGCAGATGATGAACCGACCGGCGGAACTCCAAGTGGCCAGTATTTGCGAGCATTGTGACAAGGTGGAAGATTTCGGGCATGTAGAGCTGCGATTGAACGCCACAGTCAAAGGATAGTGCGAGACAGAATTGTAGCAAGATACAAATTTCATCCCAAACAGCATTCTCAGGGAGCTGTCTTGTTGGGCGCAGAACTGAGCGGTTTAGTGCTTTACGCAGGCGAGAAATCACCTTGCCACGTAGTGTTATAGTCCCCATCGCGATGATAATAGAGGTATAGGATGACAATTGCTCGTCTTGCGACCCAACGGCGAGAGCCGCCTTGATGATCTCCTCGAGGAATATATCTAACAAGATCTCATCCTTATAGATGGCGGGCCACACAGTATGCTCTAGTGTCATAGTCAAGCTGGTGTCATGCGATGTAGCATCAAGAAGTTTTTGGAAGATGACGGCAATCTTCTCCTTGCCTCTTTCGCTCTCAGTCTCATCCGCCAGGAGTGACGTTCGCAAGCTCGATATCCATGGCGCTGCATAGGCAAGACTCAATGGTTTCTGCGTATCGGAGAAGTGCTCCCACCCAACGAAGAATTCATTGAGGAAATCAGCAGTCAGCTGGGGCTCTTCTAGAGCAAGGGTCTTGCTGATATTGATGATGAACTGGTTTGGGTCCAGAGGTATGTGTATGTCTTTGGTACACATAAACTTGGATGCTGCCTTGAATTTGAAAGCTTGGCAGAGAGCGCCGAGCAGGTTGTATGACCAGACTCTGAGACTATGGTCTGGTGCGGCAAGATTGGCCAGAGCCAGGTTCAAAAGCGTTCCAGGGACATCTTGTGGCCGGACTAGTCTCTCAAAGGATTTAATCGTCCTCGTGTCCTTGCCATACTTCAGTTTGGCTCCTCGTATGGACTGCAAGATCTCGTTCTTCCTTGGGCTCTGGAAGTACATGACAATTTTGCCATTGTCCGCTCGGAGCCCAAATGCAGAGTCGTCTTCTGTTGAAATGGATGTCGGCGCCTCATCGATATCCCCTAGCCGGAATATGTCGTTGATCACAGCATTCAAACGAAGGCCTGGGTGAACCTCTTGTTTCCTCAGTGTCGATATCTGAACGAATTGACTGCCCACCTTTATGGATACTTCTATCTTGCCCTTGGTTTTGGAAAGTCTTGTAGCCGGAGTCCAAGTATAGCGAGTATCGGATAAGCAGCTAATGGTTTCTTTCGGTAGATGAAGTTGGGTGAGATGGAAGTGTGTCTGGAGGTCTTGCAGACTTCCAAGTAGATGTATCTCAAGATTTGACCGCCAAAATGGATGTGCAACTATGTCGCCTTTTTCAGCCATACGGAGACCACGACGGAAGGTTTTTCTAAGTCCATACGTAAGCACAACCAGCCTTGGTCTACGATCGTCGTATACACATACCTATACGTGCTGTTCATATTATATATGTACAGCCGTGTCAGATTCTTGGCTACTTCAGAAGTGATCAAGGATTCAAATTTTTTGTGAAGGGCATCTTGAGCATCGCCTAACCCGTTGTGGCAAGTCGCGTCAATGAGTACGCCAAATGGTTTGTGCCAAAGTCGGGTTGCGTGCTGGTACCTAGTTTAGAATCGTGGAATAATATGGAGAACCCAATTGGCACGTAAAACGAAAGGGATACCCACCTTCAGGTAGGAATATAAAAGGAAGTCCTGGTCCGGACAGTCCGTTTCAATATGACGCAGGATTACACAAACCACGGCAAGACCATCCTGCACGAACAGTGAGCTCTCATATCTTGGAAATAGATGAATTGAGCACATACCTTGCTCTCGCCACCGTCATAAATGGTACGAGATGCAATGAAATTGCCGTTGTCGCGGGACGTGTTACGAAGCATAAAATCTTGGAATCTAGAGTAGGAGATATAGTCATTTGCGGAAATTTGGGGGCGGTTCCAAGTAACTGCCAGTGATGGTGGACCAAGAGTGGTGATAAGAGTTCGAAGAGGTTCAAGGACCGGCGTCCGGCCGCGAGCGAGTTCATTTGGTGATCGAATATTGTCTCTCCTTTCTTGTGACATCAGACGCTGTTTGATGTTATCCCAATGCTCGTACATGAATCGATGTAGAACAACACAAGATCCAAAGTCAAATGACTCGGTAGATTGCGGTGATTCCAGAGCTTCTGGAGGAATCTGGTGTGGTGTCAGTAGAAATTCGTTTCATCAGTGAAGAATTGCTTACAGAAATCTCACGCAAAAAGGTTGTCACCTTGTAGATGTTGTTCGTTAGGAAATCGTTCAACGGGAACATATATGGCTCTTTAGCACCGAACAGTACGTTGTTGGCGAGATTCTGAATGACCTTGGCAATCAGCAGTAGACCTCGCCGCATGTCTTTGGAGGGGGTTTCGTCGACCAATTTTTCCGTCTCGGGCGCGACAATGGCTGGGCAGAAAAATCGAAGAAATATGAAGGCGCCAACCGCAGTGTATTTGGCTTCAGTGAATCTCGGCATGACGGCACTCGATATCTTACTGTGTCAGTGTCGATGAGCATGTACATGAAGATACAGGTTCCACTCACAATGTTGCAAATCTTCCTAAATGCGGGCGGTATGTTTGCGGCGGAAGCGCAAATATCGTCGATGAATACTTTTGCGACGATTCGTAACTGAATGGCATTCTTCTCAAGCTCTTCGTGCGATGATATCCTTGACGGGTCGAGTTCAAGATCGAGATCTTTCGAAGTTAACATCAATCTCTCAACAACCTTCTGTAGCGTAGCTTTGAGATATCTCTGTCCCTTCCATTTTGCATAAACAGAAAGCAGTTTGGTTGCCACGCAGTTGCGACGTAGGATTTCAGCCTCATTGTCTGTGTCCTCAATCTCCTGTTTGATCAAGGCCTCCATAAGCTGGAATGTAAGCCCGCGATATTCGAACACGTTCAACAGTGCCACCGTTAACTCTTCAACTTCGCTGCTAGGACAAACAGTGCTCATAGCTACAACAAGACTCATGTCGCGAGTAAGCAGCTGTAGTAGGGCATCGTATTTCTCATTGATAGCTTTATCAGTCAAGGTGCTGAACTCAGTTCCCTGAACTAGGATGTTGAAGAGAACTTTCACAAAGGCCATACGAATTTCAATATTCTTCTGGTAGCCGATGTTGAGGGAGTGTTTGAGACCAACGTCAACATTTGCGCTCAGGAGATTTGAAAGGATCGTAATAGCAAGCGTGGAGGCCGACTCGTCTTGTAGTCCGGAGCCGTCTAATCTTGAAGACGTCTCATTGATCTCGTGGTTCAGCAGCGATAGGAAGCGGTTGAAGTACGTATGGAACATCTGAGACTTGAGCTCGCTGGTGCCGACATCGCTCTGTCCTTCTCCTGGTTGAAGAGGAAGTCTGTAAGTCAGCGCAGCCAGACAGCGGAAACAGCTCCTATCCAACTCTTTCTGCAGCCGCGCTGCCTCATCCTGTCGGTTCATGCCATACGAGTTATCCGAAATGGGAGAACGTGGTCGGGCAATCCAATTGAAGATATACTCTAGCATTTGATTTCGCCTCGTGACATCATCTCGAAAATGCAGGTGTTCTTTCTTTTTCGTAACAAGTTCGCACAGTTGGCAGACCTTAGTCTTCACCCGCAAGGTCAGAGTGCTCTCCGGAAGACCGTCGAGGAATTTGACAAAATTAAGGCATATAGAGCTGAAGTCGATAGATGCAGCGGATGTAAGCTCGGCAGGCGTCTCCAGCTTTTCGACTATTGTTTTCAGTAGCGACGCCGTTTGTTCCGCAAAAATGACCTCTCCGTCAGAGCCTTTGCCAGATACTTCGAGAGCGCCGGTGAAAAGGACATCGAGCTCGGTTTCCAACGCTTTGAACAATGGTTGATATAGAGGTGGGGATATCTCTGTAGACAGAACATCTCTCATCGTCTCTCTTACTCGTACATTTGGACATGCGAGAAGTTGTGTACTTAAGCGAAGATATCGATTCAGGATAGGCTCATCCGACTCCTGCGATGTTGCCCGGTCGATCCATCTGAGTGCATTGACAACGTTCTCGTCCAGCAAAGTATAGGCTAGTTCCATCGTACATATACCGCCTAAGGAGGCCAAAAAGCCAGACAAGTTCCGCCATTCCGAGAAGACCCTGTCATCGAGATATTCAAACGGAGCACTGGATACATCTTTTGACAGATGTATCCATTTGTCAAAAGCACGTTCCCAAGCGTTGAGAATGCCGGGCCCGGGAGCTTGGATCTTCCGTAGAAGCGCGCGTGTGCGCTTTTGGAAGGCCATCATCCCGGTGAACCTGAAATCGCGGGACGAAATTTGACTGTAGATATCGGCATTGGGTAGCTGGAAAGTGGCTACATTGGCTTGCATGCTTGCTTTTAGCAAGATGAGACATTCGTCATTCCAAAGACCAAGTGATGAAGTGACAATTGGACAGTTCTCAATATCTGGCTGATTGAGTGATAGAAGCAAGAGAGATTCGAGGGTGATAGCTACTGCTGTGCGCTCGGCAATATCTTCTTTAAGATTGCACAGTTCCTGAAAATCTGTCAGTAATACTTCGTAGCGAGATTGAGGAGCGACCGACAAGACATGAAGAAAGGAGCAACAATCCCGACTGCAGATAGGAATTGATTGACTTTAAGAGGAAGATATCTTCTGTTTTGAAGTACTTGTCGCAGATTTCCAATAGGACGAAAGACCTGCCCCGTGCTTATTAGCCAACCATGGATCCCGCGAGTTTGGGTCGTCACGTCGCGTACGTTAGCTTCCAGAATTTCGTCTTGAAAACCTCCGAGTCCAGAGGCGTCGATTGACGCACAGACGCCAGCAATCCGTCCGTTGGCAAGATTTGTTCGGCGACAGGCTGCGTCAGGGCTCTCACGGTGTCATTCGCCGTCACCAAGCATGATACGAAGGATTGATAGATCTCTTCATAGAACGCATCGTCTCGAGCTTCTGGCGTCTTGCTCTCAAAGAGACTCAAAGGCGAGGCCTCGAGGAATTTGAGAACGTTGCATATGATAATCTCATTCGCGCTGCGTGCGTCTGATAGTTTGCGATTTGAGCGACGATCGCGGATATAGAGATCGGTTGAAACGGCATCCAATGCCTATAGGGGTCAGTGTCGCGATTCGACTTGTTCCTAGAAGGCATCACTTACCTTTACTTGATCTTGGACAAAATGAGCTACACCCATGTATAGACGGCGATAATCTTGTGCGTTCTTTTTCCGAGCAAAATACGAGCATGTCTGTATGATGGCAATCTTAAAGGATAATGGCGCAGATGGATGCGTGCAAATTTGTGCCAGCGGGTCTACATACGTGTCAAAGTTCAGGTGCACAAGACTGATGAGCGCAGCGGTAGTCAAGTCCTGCTCAAATAGTATGCCGTCACCAGATGGATGATGTCGGCGGAACACAGCGTCTCTCAGCTCATCCTGTATGTCCAATACATAGCTCAAAAAAGCCGAGTCGGAGTCCGAGGGAAAGTGGCGGGCAGCACGTAGAAGGATAACCAAGCAGACGCCCGCAGTCTCGTTCTTATTCCGTAGCCCCTTTCTAAGACCATCAAGAAACGCAACACGCTTCGCCATGTTGCCACTCTTGGCTTTTACGAGGTTGCTGGCCACTTGAAAGACTTCAGGAATAAGCATGAGTAAGGTTGTCTGGAACGGATACAAAGCTGATCGTCTTCTTCCATTATCGCCGAGCGAATGGGTCATGTCAGCGAGCGTATCGGGCCCGCCATCAAGCTTCCGATTTTGGCTGTGTAGCCGCACAAACTCGTGAGGATATCGCTCAATCCATCTCAGAATAAGGGGCGGTGCAGTCAGAGCAACGGTATTTTGATATATCCTGCGGAGGTGGAGGAATACAGAACTGAGCTCTTGCATGACAAGACCGAGTTTTTGAGCATCGACCCAGAGGTACGAGAGCAGCCTTAGCACGACAAGCGATAGTCTGTCGTCCTCAGACATAACCTGGCCTTGCGCCGAGCTGCTCTGCGGAGGCCCTGTAACCTTTTTGCTGTGCGTGATGTACCTGATGCAGTCAAAGGACACTGTCCAGCTGGATGCGCTCACGAATTCTATGATGGACTTGACGTGTTGTTCCGTCTCCTGCAAGTCCTCATCACTGTCGCGCGAACCGATCGTGTCACGGGCGCTGTCCGAGCCGCTGGACGAGGCCACGCTTCGCGGGCCAGTCGCATAGCGTTGTTCGAGGATCTCGCGCACGTATTCATCTTCGAGGATTGCTTTTGCGGGGATTATGTATCCTTCGGGGACGGGCTCGAGTAAAAGCTTGATGTAACCAAACACGCGTTTCACCAGACCGTCGGGTAGAGGCCGGGGCAGCACCGTCTGACTATTTGATAAGCCACTGCCCAAGCTAGTTGCCGAACCATTGGCGGCGGTTTTACGCAGGGCCTTCCAATGCGCAGAGCAACAATCGGCAGCGAGCGCAACTACGTAGATTTCGGACTGCAGGACATGCGACGGGTGGTGTGCAAGGGTCTTGTAGGGCCGCGAGAGTTCTTCGAGGAGAGATATAAGGGACTGGAGGATAACGGTAATCGAGTTTCTACAGAGCTTGACGATGCTGGCGCGTGTAATGGTCACAACCTGATCATGTTTGAGCTCGGAAGAGTGGGCGCCGGTCCGGTGCGGTAGCTATTTCACCGAGACACATACACATTAGCATGAAGCCCAAGAGCCCAATGTTGGCAGCAACAGCACGAAACAGTGGCATACACTCGGCGCCAGCCGCGTGAGAGGGAAAAGAGAGTGTATTGATTACCCTGGTAGTCAGTCTTTCAACGAGAGAACCGACCAGGTCCGCATCACTACTCATCTTGCAATGGAATGCCGTTTACGAGCTCTAGAGAAGATGATAATGCGCTCCACGTCATGACGGCGCCATGCAGAAAGACAAGCACGGCCGATGTGCTGGAGAGGAGCGTCGTCGTGGTCGTTTCGGCGGAGGACAAGCAGATGGAGCGGCGCAAGGGAGCCCCAGAATATTGCGATACTACTAGGGGCGTGTGGACGGGCGCTGGCGTATGGAGTACTCCATATGCGATGCACAAGCACTCTCGGGGTAGCTCTCGGCTGAGTAAGCCCTCGTGAACAGCGAACCGTTGGGCACCTCGACGCTGGGAGGTTTTGACAATTTCACGATGGCAGATGCTGTAGGGTAGCGGGATTGGCGCCGAATTAAGCACACGCCTCGTCGTAAGTGGTGGGATATGAGGCCGCTGGGCAGCAATTCACAGTTGGCATCCCCCAGACATGGGTCTAGGCGGTGAACTTGTCAGAACCCAATTCAGACAGAGATGTGAAGCCGCGGTCGAATTGTTTGCCATGGCTCGCAGGATGGTGGGCAAATGGAGAACGGCATTGGTTTGTTTCAACTCTGTGTGGTACCCAGACAGCGAACCCCGGTAACATTTCCCCTGCAACAGGCGAAACAGGCGACAGGTACTCTGCCATGATCCATCGGCTCCGTATCGCGTATCTGATGCTGCACGTGAACTGCACCGCACTGAGCCGACTGTCGAGTGTCGACTACTGTACAGTTTAGAGCGCGGGCAAGGGAGCTACGGGCTCGCCGCTCTGCACCGCTACGGTCCGGTGCGGAGCTCCCTACCGCCCTTTCGATAAGAGGCGAGCAGGGTTGAGGGTTTGGTGATAGTACATATGTTAGTACCTACGCTCCGTACCGCTTCCACTCTTCACACTCGTACTCGTACGCTGTCACGTGCCCTTGCAAGCAGCTGCAATACAGGTACTTGGAGCTAACAGAGACTCCTCGAAGGAGTTAAGAAAGGGGGAGGCGTGGGCTAGTCGTGTCGGGCAGGCCAGAAACCCGCAAGACAGCAGACGATGTTTGTATGATAAAGTATCGACCCGGAAAAGTTGAGCTGTCGTTCTGAGCATGGCCGTGCCAATCACACAGCCTGGCCGTAATCCGTCGATCCCACATCAGGCTAGAAGGTACCTAGGAGAACCTAGGATCAGGGACCATGTGCAGACCATGTGTAAATGCAGACTAGCAAAACGCTCGACGGAGCACATCCCTACTAGAGCTCTGCTAGAGTACGACATTGTCGACGCAAAGCATGGCAGATGAGTACCATGCATTCTGTAGACTCTAGAGTCTAGCAGAAGGTCTAGAGCGCTGCAAATGACTTTTCCCATCGTCTACTTGGAGATACCCATGTAAAACATCTGAATGAGGGAAGTCTAGATGCGTTGATATATTCCTTCAACTGAGTAGGAATCGATGAGTGTACGTGCAAAACCTACCTAGTAGAGTCTTGTAGATGAGTTTGACAACTGACGTGTACAATTTAAAACCCTTGCCGTACCAGGGCCTGTCCACTTCAAGTAGCTGTACATAGGTACATAAGTAAAGATGCAAATTCAAACTGGACAATGCTACTTCTGACGTGTAAAAACCCCGATATTTGCGATTTCTAATGGTTAAAACTTAAAATGTTTCTTAACAGCATTATAGCAGTAAAGTTTTAAAATTTTAGTTATTCTTTCTATATTCGAAAATATTCCAACATTAGAATAGTACGGTATCTTACATGTAACTACAGCTAGGCTAGCGTTTATAATAATGGGCTAGGGTCTAGTACGGTGCTCGGATTATCCCGCCAGTGATTGCTGATTAGGAATCGTCACCGTAGCGATGGGATAGACGTGAATCACTTGAATGTGAACCTTGAACCAGTCGTCCAATTGAAACTGCCCTACTCATT
Organism: Xylariaceae sp. FL1019; assembly: GCA_022578705.1. NCBI lineage: Eukaryota > Fungi > Ascomycota > Sordariomycetes > Xylariales > Xylariaceae > Xylariaceae sp. FL1019. The sequence continues at coordinate 344,177 of MU391949.1, read as the reverse complement.
CGGAGGGTCGGCGTTTTATACAGTACCTCAGGTACTTACATAATCAAAACCTACATGTATCCTTGCAGCTTCTAATGGTGTACGTGTACGGACTACATACGGTTCGTAGAGACAGCAAACAAGGATATTTGAAGCGTCAACTCCTTAATTCTGTTCTACGATACCTACATACCTACTCTAGACTTCTAACAGACTTCATTCAGGAACATTTGAGGTAGTGATGTTCCAATCTACGGAGGGGGTTCAGCCTGTATTTTACTTTGTTTTTTTTGTTATTTTTTCTCTCTGTTTGTATGTATCTATACATGGAGTCAGCGACACTTAACAAGCTCATCCTGACCAAGGTGGTCGGGGCCCTGAGGGCAGAGATCTTTTTCGCGCATCTAGTTCCAACATTAAACTCATAGCACGGTCACTTCTTCTCAGTGGCGTTACCCATAGACCTTTGTACCTCTGCTCTAGTATCTGTGACCCTGACCACGGCCACGGTAATTGCGACCACCGTCGTACGATTGGCGCTCTCGTCCCTGATGACCATTGTGCTGCCCGCCGTAGGAGTTGTTGTACCCAGGTGGAGCGGGTGGTGCATATCTCTGTCCGTAGCCCTGGTTCCCGCCTGATGGGCCACCACGACCGCTATTGTAGCCGTCGTTGTAGTTTCCTCGGTGGTTACCTTGATAGTTCGGCGGTGGGGGCGGCGGCCCATTTCCGAATCCGGGGAAACCCGGTGGCGGAGGAGGTGCCCATCCCGGAGGCACCATAGGCGGTTGCGGTCCGGGGTAAGAATTGCGGTTGTTGTAGTTGTTGCCATTGTTATGGCGTGGCTGATGCTGCGAGTTAGGGCCGTAATTAATGCGATCCGTCCTCCCATTACCGCGGTGCTGTCCGAGGGAGCCTCCACGATAGCTACGGCCCGAGTTTCGAGCCTTACCTTTGAGCTCTTCGATGTCGCTACCATTCAGAGCCGGCACAGGCATTTGAACCCCACGTAATAGCATCGACTTGTGAGTGTGACTCGACTGTGGCATGTCGTAGTGTACACTGGATATTGTTAGCAAAATTACTTGGGTGACTTCACTCTGTTATGGGGCTCGCTTACGTTATTGATCGATCATCATCGACATCAGGCAAAGCCTTACGTTCCAGTGGGTATTCGAGCGTTCCGTGGGGAAGATAGTCATCCATCTTCTCAATCTTGCCTGATAAACCGCGACTTTTACGAGCGTCTAGGTCGTATTCAGGTGCACCCTGCTTTTTGGAGTAGAATTGTCCTATAATGTCATCGTACAGCTCTTGATTTGCCTCGGACAGTATGAGGCACTCTCTACCAGGTGCATTTCGCGCCGCATCTTCTGGGCTCAGCAAGGGATACTTCTCTTCGACTGCAGCCAGAAGCCGGGGCATCTCGATGAAGGGCAGAAGCGCCACGCCTTGCCACGCCATCTTCTTACCGTTCAGGTCGACGACGAAGTCCTCAGGATAAAAGTCGATGATCGGGCTGTCTTCGTTCTGCATCAGATCATGGAATGCGTCAGGAAGGACATGCCGTGAAGCAGCAGGTTGTACACTCATGAGCTGCTCAAAAGGCCTTGCGATCCTGCCCTTCTCAAACTTGATCTCCATCTTGGCAAGATCCTTGAAGTCTTGGGCGAAAGGGGCATAGTGATACGGATAGAACCACTCCCACGAAGGACAGCCCTGGAAGTAATACCGGAGCACCCATGCTAGTCCTTCAGTATAAGCCCAGGCGACCTTGCGTCGAAAGTCAAGGTCTTTGGGATCAACATGGAATTTGGCTTCATAGTATCTATCCATGTAGCCCTCTTCCCACATTCGAACGGGGTCTTCGGGCTCTTCGCCGGCACCTGCAGTGCTACCTGGTGTGCTTGCGGCATCTTCTAGCATATCTGCCTTGCGTTTGCCTAGAGCAGATGGCGGTGTTTGCGATTCCGAAGGCTGGTTTTTATCCTCATTCTTCGTAGGGGTAGTCATGAGACCCTTAATCTGGGCCTTGAGAGCAGCAGCGGCACTTTTGTTGGCCGTATTGGCATCATTGGCTGCCGCCGCGCGGTTTACAATCATATCATGCGTAAGACCTTGTGGCAACCCGCTTGGAAGCCCATCGTTGGATGCATTTCTGCTATCCTTGGATCCCGGGGTGTGATTCCGTCCATTACGCTGTTGTTCTTGCAACTTTCGTCGTTTGAAGTTCGCTTCTCGACGGTCCTCAGTTTCTTTTCGACGCCTAAAAATGGCATCTTCCTGTTTGCCTAGACCGTCGAGGATGTACTGCGCTCTCTCAAGGTCGACGTGCCCATCCTTAGTCATGTAGCCACCCATAAACGGTAGGTTGTCTCTCCAAATGGCAGTCAATGTGTCAATGCCGTTTTCGCGGATTTCAAGCGCAGGAAGATGTGGAAGAAAATCGTTGCCAACAAAAAAGCACATGAAGACCCAATCGTCAATGGCCCTCTCGAGGTCGAAACGGAAAGGCAAGCCAGGCACCTCAAGCTCTACAGCAAGATATTCTCGGAGAACGGAGACATGCAGCCAGATAAAAGGCTTGAGTGGAATGGCCTTGTCCTTTTCATCAAACTCACCATCCTTCTGTTTAGTCTCGCCACGGCAGTTCTGGGCGTCGTGGCCTTTCTGACCGCATATTTTGCACGTGCGGGCCTTGCCCTCTTGGAAAAACACATCTTCTCGAAGTACACGAAAGTGAGGTTCATGGGTAGCAAGGCCCAGCATGATGAGGTCGGCATCCAGTCCATAGATGACGTGTCTAGTGTTAGGATCGTGGTCGGGCGAGCCACGTTGAGAACGGACAAAGTTCATGATCTTGTGCTCGCCTTCTCCCGGGACAGTGGCATCTGAGATGATGACTTTCATATTGGCCCAGCCGGGGTCAGTGTTTAGCTTGTAAGAACACCAATATCTCAAACTGATAGCTAGTATATCCATGAAAGGAGTACCAGGGGTGATAGAATTGGAGTCAAATGCTTTCTTGGTTAGAGACTCGAGTGTCTCAGGCGGCAACACGCCACCATTTTGCTGCTTGATCATCTTCAACAGCTCCTCCTTATCCGCCGCCTTATCCTTCGCTTCTTGCGCGGCACGGAAGCGGCGCGATCGTTGCTGGTTCATCTTAGCGCGTGGGGCGACACCGTCTACATCATCGATGGATTAGCATGCTTCCCATAGAAATATCATATATACGCGCGGGGGAAGGGGAATGCAGCTTACCAATAGCGATCATCAGCAGCTTCCTCGGGCGAACCATGTTGACTACGCGATCAGTGTACTTGAAGACTTCTAACATCATCTCCTCCTCGTCTTTGGGGGCGGGTCGGTCTTCTGGATGCGAACATGGATGTACAATGCCGTTCATATCTAGGTACAGGTTGTCGAACTCTTCGCCGTTGGGATTGGGCCGGGTGGTGTCGACGGGTATTACCGAGCCATCATCCATGACAATAGGCTTGTCCTCGATGACAGGAGAGATGATCTTGGGGTATTTGGTGGAAAGCCACCGGAAGGCCGCGGGAATACCCATGGCGGCGATGGCAGTGGACGTAGGACGATGGCGATCAGGATAGTAATGTCGGACTAGGGATGCATGCGAAACCAGCACCCGTTGGTCAGTCTATATAGGTGGTTGCAGGCGTAGCGTTAGATCGTGAGGCTCGCTCGAGCTACAGGCAAGCAGTACTACCGAGTATGCAGGCTGATGCAGCTGGAGGAGGGATTGGTCGTGTATTGCTTGAGAAGCGCAGAAAATTGGCGTTGATGGGCTCGATTCGGGATGTGAAGAGGGAATCAGACAAAGCAGGCAACGAGCGCCGAGTTTGGAGGGTTTCGCGACTAGTGTCGCGACTACTCGCAGACGGAGTGTTGGACGCCGAGAGATGCAATGCGCCAAAACGCCGCCTAGTCAATCACTGTATATGCAGCAGGAGTTGAACGGCGGAAAGATGCGCTGTTGGAACCAAGCAGCGATATCCTCGCGTGCCAATGTCGGATGGCAAGGAAATTGATGAAATGGGCGACGAGGCTTTGAACCTTGGGATTTCCTGGCGTCTTGAAAACCCAGTACCTCTGCCAGTACATCCGTAGGTAGTGCAGGCCCACTGAAATGTTCCAAAGCTCAGATTGCTGCAGCCCACTCGCCAGTACCGTAGCCTGCACGTCAGTTTCGATGCCGGGGCACACACTGACTCGAATCAGATTTGGTGCCATCAATGCATGTGGGGCATACACTGACTTGCAAACGGAATATCGCTGTGGATACCCTAATTTCCCTATGTCTCCCCCCCCCCCATTTTCGAAAGTAGGCTTCGTTTTTTTAACATTTAATATAGCCATTTATAACTTATTAGTTATCCTATAACTATTTAAATTATCTACATTATTAATAATCGATATATCTATTTTAATAGTTTATATATTGTTTTTAACGCTTATAGCAACACTAATATTACGTTCGGCGGCTTATTTATTATTAAATTTTTTAAATAAATAGCGGTAAATATATTAAATAAACTGTTGGTTTATGGATATGTGGCTGCCACCTGCAACAGTTGGCTACAGCTAACTAACGTAAGGTAGTAGCCCTAGTAGTAGCCTAATGGCTTAAAGATTTAATACCCGGTAACCCACGCCGGGATTAGTACTTTAGGCATTAACTAAGTAGTAGTATATAACCACGTACCTTAGCCGTATGTAGCTCTATTATAATATTAATCAATAACTACTTTTAATATTACTACATTACTAATATTGTACGTACGTAGTGATTAAGTGATTATATTTACTTAATACTGATATTAATGCTGGAAGCCCTAATATAAATTAGTAAAGGACTTATTACACCTGATTATAGGTAACGCCGACCTTTACGCACTTCGCTATCGCCGTTAAACGTCGCGATATCGACGATTTCGATACTGTTAACCTTCTTAATTAGTCACTTAACGATAATTAATATTTAGCACCGACGTCCCTTCGTTACTATTAATTAATCACTATCGTTAATAATAGCAATAATGCTTTAGACCACTAGGTTTACCGCTTTAATATAGCGCTATCGTTACTAAAAAAGCCTATAGCATTTTAACTACAGCACTTTTTAAGCCTTAATAATACTAGCGCAGCCTTAATAGCGCTAGCGTAGCTTTAATAGCAGCGCCGTTACGTTAAAAATAACGCCTTTTAGGCTTTATTACTAACGTATTAAAACCCTTTTAAACCCTTTAGCAGCACTTTTTGCGGCACTATATTAAATGTAAAGTAACCAGCGTTTTTCAACGCCGTTAATTATTTTCACCACTATATAGCAGTATTTTCAGCGCTATCAGTTACCTTTTAGCACTTTTCCGCCCTTACGGCAGCCTTATTAACGCCGTTACCTTTACTAAACGTTACCCTAAACGTCTCTTTTAATAAACGTTATTATTAAACGTTAATAAACAATAAGGTCCCGTTATTACTAAACGGACTACTAAAAAAACTATTAAAACCGTTACTTTAAACGGCTATAGCATTTTTAAACGGACGTCACTAAACGCTAATAGCGCCGTTACTATTAAACGGCAGTTACCCTTTACTACTTTAAACGGCTATAGCATTTTAAACAGTATCGTTACGGCAGTTACTACTAAACGGCATTATTATTATTATCACCGCTATTAAACGTCCCTTTAGACGTCTTTTTAAATGTCCCCTTAAACGTCCCCTTAAACGTCCTTAAGACGTCCTTATTAAACGTTACTTCACCTAACGTCCTTAACCCTTTAACGGACTATTCTATTAATACTATAAGGCTTACGTAATAAAGCGTTCGAAGCCGATTTAACGGCCCGTTACACCGTTATTTGCTTTAATCGATAGTAAAAATTAACCTTTCTAAACTTATTAACAGCTAACAACAACGTTAAGGCTAAAAAACGTAAAAACTTAGCCTTTTAAACGTTTATTTAAAAGGCATTAATTATCCTAATACTAATCGCCTATTATCACCTATTTTAACTATACGCCAATAATAATAATAGTGCTAATAGTCACTTATTTTAATAACGTTACTATCGTTACCCTATAGGGCTTACGTAGTAATACCGCGTTCGAAAACTACCTTTAAAAACCTTTTATTACTTCTTTAAGGCTTACATAACAACAGCACGTTCGCAGCTTTCTATCGATATTAACAGCCCGTCCCGAAACCGTTATACTATTAAAATTTTTTTATTTAACTATTACTAGCTAACAGTAACGACAAAAAGGCAAAAAATCGACTTTATCGATTACCCTTAAATTAATAGGATTAGGCCTTTTAAGCACTACTTAAAAAGCTTTTTACGATTTATTATTTTAAAAGATACCTAGCTATTACTTAACTAGGACTCCTATTACTTTAAAAGCTTAGGTATACTTTTAACCCGTTAAAAAGCCCCGTAAAGCACGCACTTACTACTACTTAATAAACGAGGCCTTTTACACTTTACCCCACCTAGTAAACGAGGCTTTAATTTTATTTATTATTACTAAAAGCCCGAAAATCTTACTACCTAGCCGTTACTTAAAAGCTAAGACCTTTATTATTTTTAGAAAGCTTAAAAGCACTTTTAACACTTATTATTATAGACGATTTGGTAACACGTTTGTTCTTTAATTCCGTATGCAAAGGCACTTTATAAGAACATTTCAAGCCGGCTTCACCTTTATATTAACAAGCCACCTACCCGGCACCTGCCTACTTTATTAACTAGACTCTAATTAACTAAACTTTAGTCAACCCATATGACTCCTAGGTTTTACACTTTTAGCAAACTATCGTAACTGTTAACGAAACTAATAGCCAGCTCTAAAAAACTTTAGCAGTTGCTAAAAATAAGATCGACCAACTTTAAGACGATTTTCAAGTTAAAAATAAAACTTTAAGAGCTAGCAAAAGACGAAAAAACGACTTTTCGGCAATCGTAATAGCTATTAACTACTATACTATATAACTCTAGGGCTACTTTAAAAACAAAGATAACGCCTTTAAAGTCAAAAATGACTTTTTAACAGCTATTAACGAGTAATTTTAAGGCCTCTTAAAAGGAAATAACACCCTCTAGTCACTTTACGAAGCACTAAAAATTAAAAATGCCGATTTAATAGTTGCTAATTTAACGATCTAAAAGCTTTAGAAAGACTTTTAAGCCTTCAAAACGACTTTAATAGCCGTTAATAAAACTATAGACGCAGTACGTTTTAAAATAACAGCTGCTAATAAAGTTAACGATAAAACGATCCGTTATTTTCGTAACGATTTCTAGGCTATAACGAAGGCTAAAAATAACGCCTTTATAGCTATTAAAAAAGCTAAAAATAATAACACCTTTATAGCCGTTACTAAAAAGGCTAAATACTTCTAAAACGATTTAACAGCTACTACTAAGCTAAACCATTATTTCCGTAAAGACCTAAAAGCAAGAAATTAGGCTATTACAGCTGCCTACTAGTCCTTCTACTACTTTCAATAAAACCAGTACTACTAATCTAACTAATTATATTACCTAGAATTAAATTAGTTAAGTCAGCCTAATTATCGTTATTACCGTTAATAGGGTCACTAGTTACCTACCTTATACTAATTAAGTCAGTACTAGAAAGCACGTTAGTATTAAAAAGGACCGTAATAAAAGGCATTTTAATAACGCCAGCGACCTTAAAAAGCCTAGCAGTTACGTACTAATTAGCGTAACTAATTACTTTAATAGTTAGACTTAGCGTATAATAGTAGTAGCAACATTAAAAGCGGTAAAAGCACTTACTTTAAGACCTTTTAAAAGCATTACCGTCGATTTTTTAACGGCCCGTTACCGACTCGTACTACTTTATTTAGCACTTTATTTAGTTATACTATTTTGTCTAATACCTTTAATGCCGAATTAAAAGCGTTTGTAATACTTATTAAACGTTATTAACGTGGTTGCCGTAGTAGCAAAAAAAAAAAGAAAAAGGCTACTATTAATAGCATTTTTAGTAAGATTTTAAGTAGTATTTATAAAAGCCACCTTATTACTATACCTTTTAGCACTATTTTTAGTAGCACTACTAAAAACGTCACTACTAATAGCGATAACCCTACTAAAAAAACCGACGAAACGTTTATAACGTCCTTTAAAAAATCATATAACAAGGCCTTAACCACTATTAAAAGCACTAATTCGACCCTTTTAACCTCCGTTACGACCCCTGCCGTCATAACCCCCTCCGTTATAACCGTTACCGAACCTACTACGTTAGCAACATTTAATAAAACTATAACTTCCGTTAAAACCTTTATCAAGCCTACTACGGCAACATTAAAAACCTCCTTTAAGCTTACTATCGTAGCTACCGTCGAGACTTCTTTAAAGCTTACTAATATAGCTATTATAATCTTAACATTACTTAACCGCCTAAACGCGAAAAAAGTGCCGATAATTAATACTAACTATAATAGCAATTTAAAAAAGGCTAAAAACCCCGATATCGTTACTTTAAAAAGCTTTTTAATATTAAAAACCTATAACTAAAACTATTTTTTCGGCACGTTTAACGCCTAGCGTTACCCGTAACACTTAGGACAGCCTTAACGCCTTTATTTACCCGGTAACATTTAATTCCGATCGTTAAAAATTATAAAAAAAAAAAAACTGCTAAAATAGTTACAGTCGGAATTAAATATTAATTTTCCGCTGTTTGTAGATTATAAAAAAAGTGTATAAATATCGCGTTTTTAAACAAAATTAAGATATGTGCGTTATAGCACTATAACGTGGCGCGTAACGTAGTACAACACTTTACCGTCACTTGATATCACCTATAGCATCCTTTATAACACTATACTACATTAAATATCTCACTAACTTCACCATTTTGACCCTTAACTACAACTATTTAGTAAAACCTTAACGACCTAGAGAAAGATTAATAAAAGCAATTACTAGCTAAAGGATATATAGGTACTTTTATTACCGTAGTTATACCGTTAAGTTTTTTATATTTATATATATAGTTACTTTAGTTTACTATAAATAAAGGGACGAAATAAATAAATATAGCTAAGCTATAGGTACTAGCTATAAAAAAAAAGTTGCTAATATTAGTTTATAAATATATAGCTGCTACTTGCGGCAGTTGGCTACAGCTAACTAACGTAAGGTAGTAGCTTTAGTAGTAGCCTAATGGCCTAAAGATTTAATGCCCGGCAACTTATGCTGGGATTAGTACTTTAGGCATTAACTAGGTAATAGTATATAACCACGTACCTTAACCGTACGTAGCTCTACTATAATATTAATCAATAATTACCTTTAATATTACCACATTACCAGTATCGTACGTACGTAGTGATTAGGTGATTATATTCACTTAATATAAACTATAATAAAATAACAATATTTAAATTATTATAAACTTTATTTAAACGATTAAATCGACCCCGATTTAGCGTTTAGTTTTTTATTATTATTACTACTTAATTTGCCGTTAAAGCTATTACGTTTAATATTAATTAAAAAATAACAAATAAAGCGTATAATCCCTATTTTTAAAAAACGTAAGCGATCGAACTATTATAAAAAAATCAGTTTTTTATACGCTTTTAACGACGTTAAATTTATTTTATTTCGTTAAATCGATTTTAATAAACCTTATAATAATATGCCGCTTCGAAAAAAAAAAAGCAAAGCGACGACTATTTTAAAAGCTTTTATAGCCCTAAAGCGCGGTAAAACTATATTTAAAATTGCTTTTTAAAGCATTATAAAAAATAAAAACAAAAAAAAAGCAATATTATTACGTAAATAGCTTATTAAACGTCCGGCAATAAAAGGCGGACGTATAAAAAGGTCGACCGTATTATTTAAATTACGCTATATTTTAATTAATAATAACGAGTTTTTTCGTAACGATAACGACGCCTTTTCTAACGCCGAAAATGCTTTTTTAACGCCGAAAATGCTTTTTTAACGCCGAAAATGCTTTTTTTAACGCCGAAAATGCTTTTTTCGATACCGACGATATTTTTTTTATCGATAAAAAAAATACCGAATTTAAAACTAACGATATTAGCGATATTAACGTTAATAATATTTAGTTTACCGATATTAACGACGTTAAATTAGCCGTGCTTTTTCCGGACGTCGAGCTATTAACTAACGCCCTTTAAAATAAAAATAATAACGACGAAAATTATACTATTATCGTAATTAATTAAATTATTATACTTTCGTTATTATTACTACTATTTAAGCCTTTTATTAAATATAAATACATTATAAAATAAAATACTAAATAAAAACTCGTTAAGGCCGTAATTAAAAAAGTCGGTGGTCCGAAAAAAATATATAGCAAATTAGGCCTTTATATTAACCAGATTACAGGGCTATTTAAAAGTCTATAACGCCTAAACAATATAACTAATAAACCTTATTTAAAAGTCAAAATTTACAAATAAATCGACAATAAATTAAACGGTATATATATTTATATATAGAAAAAATCTATAATAACCGTAGGCCTTAATATAAAAAAGGGGAAAAATAGCCCCTTTTTTATTAAAGACTTCCCGGCTCCGGATATGCCTATATTTATTAATATTAACTATGCGTTAAATGCTTATAAATAGCCTAAAAAAGGCCTATAAACGGTGTTTTTTAACGTAAAACTATTTATATTTTTTATTAATAAGCCTAAACTGCTAACAACGCTTAAAACGACTATTTTTAAGCGTTTTTTAATACGTATCCGCGCTATTTTTTAATATTAAATTAATATACATAGCGGGCTAATATATAAAGCGTATTAGCTTAAAGCTAACGATTTTTTAACGCCGGTAATATAAACGACCCGTTTAATAAACTATCGTTTATAGCATTATTTAAACTTAACGATATATTAAATCGGCGTAGTTACCGCGTTAAAACTTTTTATATATTATTTTAATATACGCCTTTTTAATATTAAGTATTTTTGCCTCCGCCGTTAAAGTATAAATTAATTATAATACTATAAACTATAGCTAGCCGGCATTTATTTATACTTTATATACTAAACGTTAATAATAAAAACTAATATTACTAGCATACCGTTTTAATAAAACGATATAAATATTAATTAAGCCGTTAATATCCGAATATAAAATTAAACGCTGTTAATTACTAATGTTATAAATACTAAAAGCGACGTTATATATTAATATAGGCGGATATTTTAACGTAAACGTTAGTTATTAAAATAAACTAAACTATAAAAACTATACCCCTAATATCGCTTATTATAAAGTAATTAATTAACGACGATAATTTATTAACAATAATTAAATAATATTACGAAAATCGAAAAAAAGCAGGAAAAAAGCCTTAAATACATTTTATTAAACGATTAATAATTAGTCTACGTTTATATTAAACGCGGATATATTCTAAATATTAGCATAAATACTATATTTATAAAGCTTACCGGGCCCATTTTAAGCCAAAACGATTTTAAATAACTACGGGTTTAATATATTAATTAACTAAAGCAATATATACGTTTTGTTTAATCCCGGTAATTAATTACTACTTTTACCGCTAAAAAATACGTACAATAATACGTTAAATTTGCCTATACGTAGTTTATTTCCTCTATTAAACCTACCTAAAAACGATATAATAAATAAAACGGCGTTAATTAAATAGTTTATATAGCTAAAAACGCTTATAAATAATAACGTTAAAGCTTTATAAAAAGCGATAAAACTATTTAATATTTATTTTAATAATATTAAAAGCTTTTTTACTATATAATAAAAAAAGAGGCATATATTAACAGCTATATATAAACTATTTATAAAAATAGCAAGCAATTACGTTAAAAAAAAGCGACGGTATCGTGTTTTAAAGCCGCTAACTATAGGAATAAATCAAAATTTAGGCATCCCTTCTTAAAATAAAGCCTTATATATAAAAGTCCTATTTTTAACGTAACTATAATATTTAATAACGTTATAAATAATAAATAAATCGTTATCGTTATAATAAACGTAATTATTAACGATTTTTAACTATATTAAATGCTTTTACAGTTTCGGAATAAAGTCACTAATATTTATTAAATTAATAACTGCTTTAATCTAAAAATAATCAAAATAACTACGGATATAAAGCATTAAATAACGATTTAAAGCAATAATTACGCTTTATAGCCTATTTTCTAAGCGTATACCGTTAACGAAAACTCGATATCTACCTTAAACTTTTCCTTAAGCCCTTTATTTATTTAACACTCGATTTTTACCGATAACCCTATTTCCTCCTCGCCGATTATCCCCGTATACAAACCGGATACATAATAATAAAAAAAAAAGAATGCAAAACGGCATTAAATATAAAAAAAAATAACTAAAAAATCGCAAAAAATAATAACAAAACTCTTACCTATACGCCTTTAAAAAAAATCGAACCTTTTATTTTTTTATTATAATTAAAGCATATTATTATTAAACTAAAAAGTTTAAATAATCGTATAAAATCTACGTTATAAAAAAGCTATTTATTATAAAAATCAAAAAAACAACTATTAAATTAAATAAAAAATGCTATATTATAATAATAACGCAAGGATTTAAATATACTATTTTATACGTTCGATAAACTTAGCCGATTATAGCGTAAATCGTTAGCTTTTAACGCGCCGGATTTAGTTAATTTTAACGCCGCCCCTTACCCTCTCCGTAGCTAAAAACTATATAAAAGCCTTTATCGTTATTTTCCCGTCGCCTTTCGCTATTAAATTATATAAACTATTTACCGTCGCTATTATAAACATTATTAAAACGGTTTATATTTATAATAACGACTTTATTAATATCGTTTATAGGTTTTATTTACTATTATATTTTTAAAATAATTACCTAACGGCTTAATTAATTATTATACTAAACTTTAATTATTAATAATATTATTACTACTATTATTACCGCTAAAAATAATATTAATAATTTATATAAAGCTTTTTATCCTTATCTTTATTTCTTTTTTTTAATAATAACTACCGCTCGCTAGTTATTATTTATTAAAACAAAGCTTGCCTTTTCTTATTTATAAATAAAGCCACGCATAACGCTAGCGATAATAACGGCTTTTTTTTACGGCGTTAGCTAATAAAATAAAAGCTTTTTATTTTTTACAATATGCTTATTTTTATCTTTATTTTTTTAAACGCGTTTAAGTTTACGATTTTTTAATTTAACGAAAATATCTTTAACTTTAATACTTACGTCAATATTGTTTATATTAATACTTACGTAACAAATACTCTTTTAAATAAGCAAACTCGGGTCTTTAACGCCTTCTTTAACGCCTTCCCGAATACTTTTTAAAATGCTTTTTTTAACGCCTTTTAAAACACTTTCCCTAACGCTTTTTAAAATACCCTTTTCGTTTTATCGTATATTTTTAAACTTTTCGTTATCGATATCGTCGATATTATCGCCTATAAAAGTCCAAATACCAAATTAAGCGCTTTATATAAAGCTTACAAACGTATCTTTATTAAACTAACGCTTTTTATCGACCTAAAAATTATTAAAACTTAAATCATTAGTTTTTCGCATACGTTTAAGTTTACGATTTTTTAATTCGACGGGAATATTTTTAACCTTAACAGTTAATTCCGTATTATTTGTTTTTATTTTTAAATAACGAGCATTCTATTAAGTAAGCAATATTAAATCTTTTGCACGCGTTAATTTAAATATTAGTCCTACGGCAGGTCTTTTTTTCGGGATTATAAGTTTAATAGCGGCATTATTTGCAAATAAAGCTATAAACGACGCTAATATAAGTAACTGCCTTTATTACGGCGTAAATAACCGCCTTTACGCGCGTTAACCTAAGTATTAGTCTTATAGCAGGTTTTTTTTTATAATTAACCGCCTTTATTACGGCGTAAATAACCGCCTTTTTTATAACGTAAATAACCGCCTTTTTTATAACGTAAATAGCCGCCTTTTTTACGTTATAAATAACCGCTTTTTTTACGGCGTAAATAGCCGCCTTTTTTACGTTATAAATAACCGCCTTTTCTACGGCATAAATAGCCGTTTTTTTTACGTTATAAATAACCGCCTTATTTACGGCGTAAATAACCGCCTTTTTTACGTTATAAATAACCGCCTTCTTTATAGCATAGCGCGGCAAAAAAAAAAACTCCTTTACGTTATAAATAGCCGCCTTTTTTACGTTATAAATAACCGCTTTTTTTACGGCATAAGTAACCGCCTCCTTTACAATACGGCGTAGTAAAAAAAAAAACTCCTCGTTTTTATCCTTGCCCCTTTTTTATATTTTCGCCAGCCTTCGCTAATTATATATACTTTTTTAAAATATTAAAATCAAATAGCATATTTTTTCAAAATATTAAAATCGGATAATATACTTATTTAATAACGTTATAATACTAACGTATCTTCGTTTTTTTTAATAATATCTTTAAGCACTTTTTTTAAAAATTTTATAATAAATTTTTCGAAAAACGGCCGAACCGATAATAACGAAAATAATAAAGCTAATTAAGAATTAAACCTACGCGAGGATAACAAGGCTAATTAAAAATCAAACCCGCGTAAAAATAATAAAGCTAATTAAGAATTAAACCTATACGGAAATAATAAAGCTAATTAAAAATTAAACCTACGTAAGCTATTACGTTATTATATTATTTACTATTATATATTAAATAAATATACAAACTTATTATATAGTCTTTTTTTATAAGTCTTATATAGCATAAAATCCGTTAAAGCTATTATCCTTTAAGCGTCCCGTTTTAAAAAACTCGGTTAATATTAATGCCTTTTATAATATTTTATTTACTTATTTTTATAAAAGCCTAAATCGTTAATAATAAAATATAAAATTTAAAACGTAAAGTTTAATTCTTAACAAAAATGTTTTTATTAATTAATTTTATTATATAATAAATACTATAAATTATACTTAACGTTATAATGCTTAAAATAACCCTATATATTATTAATATATATTTTAACCTTTATAACAAACGTAAATAAAAAACGCTCGAATTTAATTTCGTCGCTAAACTTAAACTTTATCCATTTAGTATACCTTCGTATATTAGTTTTTAACTCGCCGAAATATATTTTAATAAAGTTATAATTAAATAAATATAGCAGTAAGAACTATATTTTAATATTAAATTCGTTTTTTATCGCATATATCCCTAATAAATAATAAAAAAATACGTTATTTATTATTAAAACTAAATTAGGTCCTAAAAATGGATTTATTTATAAAATTACTTTATTTCGAAACTATATTTTAAAACCTGTTTTATTAATTAATCCAATATATACAGCAAGCAAGTTTAACAATAAACCGTTAATCGTAAAAGCTAATAATATATTAAATCGTATACTTTGTTTTAATAACTTTATAATAATAAAAATATAGCCTTTTAAAACCTAGCTTCGTTATCGATATTAATTATATTTATTAACGCTAAACTCGTTAATAAATATAAATATATCGACAGTATATATATATATTTTATATATATAATATACCTATAAGGTTTTATCCCGTTATTATACTATTACTTTATTTTTTTTATTAGTAGTTACGGTAGTCACCTAGCCACCTGGCATTGCCAGGTAGGTTGACGGATTAGATAGCAGATTAGATAAGGGACGCACTATAAGTGCTTCAGCCCACCTGGCACCCCACCAGGCCTGGGCTTCCCTTTTTCACCTTAATATTATCACACGTACTGAGAGTCAACTCTGGAGCCCTGTCTTCACTTACAGCCCTTATCGTGACTTTAGTTTAATTCGCTTTATTTAACTATTTCGAAATAATACTAAAATCGACGCTAACGTAAAATGTTATATAAATATACTATTATATTTCGTTAAAAAATAGGTTGGTTTTAAAAATAAAGTATTTTATAACTCGGTTTATAATAAACGGCGTTATTTTAACGGCGTTAAATCGACTTTAATATATAACTAACTAATTTCGATTATTAGTAAATAAATATCGTTATTTATATCGTTATATCGTACGTTTATTATAGCCGGTTATTTTTACTATATCCGTTATAAAAATCCTTTTTTTTTAAATTATATAAAAAATTATAACACAATCGTAAACATCGAGTTTACGGCCTATTTATAAGGGAAAAACTATAATAATAACGGTTTAAATAAATAAATAGTAATAAAAACGATGTAGCTATATTAAATATTAAAAGTACGAAGCCTATTTTCGAAAATAGGGGGGGGGGAGACACAGGGAAATTAGGGTATCCACAGCGACATTCCGTTTGCAAGTCAGTGTACCTTACCTTGGTTTTACGCATACTAATCCGGAATTCCCCCGACATGCAGCAAACCGTGTATTATCCCGAAAGCCCCAGTCTTTGAAGTACGGACTACTTAGATGTTAGCAGCTATGCCAGCTCACCCGAAAATGCTTTGCTTCAGGTGAACTGGCCAGATGACCAAAACTACTAGGTACACTTGGACACCACCAGTACTGACTATACATGATCGTGATGCTGGTAGCTTCTTCCCCCCTTGTATCATACTTGGAACCTTCGTCTTGCCCACAGTAGATTCCGCTTTCCCTAAACTTCCGAGTCGTGCCATCTGAAACTTCGTATCTACCTGCAAACCCTCTCGATTGACCGCGCCATGTCCTCCACGGTGTAATCCCATCCCCATTGCCAATGGCACTGTTGCGCGAGAACGTGAAGAATCCCTACGAACCATGTTCTCGAGTATCGCCGCAGCTCCTGCCAAGCAGTCTGTCGGCGAAACCATAAATGTCCTCAGTGGACGTCTGGGTTCTGCCACGCTTCTCGAAGACCGCCGAGCCGCCATCCTTGGTCTACGAAGCTTCGCCAAAGACTACCCGGCCTCTGTCGCCTCTGGCGCTCTGAGGAGCCTGATAGCCTGCTTGACAACCGACAGTGAAGATGTCGATACCGTAAAGTCGGTCCTCGAGACCTTGCTGATGCTGTTTAGCCCCAATCAAGACAGTCCAGAAGCTTCCGAGGAGATCGCCCTGTGGCTTGCTGACGAGTTCACCCAGCGCCAGGAGAACATTACCCTGCTACTCAATTTTCTCGAGTCCAGCGATTTCCACTCGCGTCTGTATTCTCTACAGCTTCTAGTCGCCATTCTCTCGTCCCGAACCGAGCGAACAGAAGAATGCATCTCCTTGGCACCCCTCGGCATCCCTCGATTGGTTGCTGTCCTCGAGGATCGACGCGAGGCCATCCGAAACGAGGCCCTCACACTGTTGACCTACCTTACGCCATCCTCTCCGCTTATACAACAGTCCGTCGCGTACCAAAATGCATTCGAGCGAGTCTTTGCCATCGTCGAGGCCGAGGGGTCATTACTAGACGGCGACAGAATCATCGAGGATTGTCTCATCTTCCTCGCCAACCTGCTGCGGTTGAATCCTTCCAATCAGTCACTGTTTCGGGAAAGCGGGTGCGTTCTCCAGCTTGCCAAGCTGCTGGAGAGCACATATCATAAGCGGCACGGGGAGGAGGAAGTGGCAGGCTGGGTCCAAGAGCAGCGCAACAGGAATACTTATGCTTTGCTAGCTGTTACGCGACTGTTTTTGGTGTCAGGTGCCGTAGGGACGTCGCAGAACCAGGCCAGTTTCTGGCAGCACGGTGTTCTGTACCACGCACTACAGCTTGCGTTTAGCCATGATGCTGAAATGCCTATCAGAGCAGAGGTTCGGGATCTTCCCCAAATAACTACCAGGTTTGCAGAAATTGATTATGTGCGTGTCGTAGGCGTTGGCCACTTGTGCCGCTACCATTAAAGGCAATGCGAAACTCCAGGAGACTTTCGCTGAGCTTCAAGTACCGTCAGTGCTAGATGCGGGTGCGGAAACCAATGGACGAAATGGCAGACAGAAAGGCCCACCTCTTGTCTATGTGATAGACGGTCTGCTAGACCTATCCCTCAGTGTACCTTCAACTCAAGCATTCGATCTTCGCGTAGCTGCATGCCAATGCATCAAGGCCTACTTCTTCGGCCATCCACAGGTTCGGATGCATTTCTTGCGACGTGCCATACAAGGCCATTCCTCTGGCGCCGACGAAACAGCAAACGTGCTGACTACGCTCTTGCGTCCCGTCGATACCTCTGCTGTTGATCCTTATCGTCACTGGTTTGCTGCTACTATCATGTTTCACCTCATATTTGAGAATCCTGAGGGTAAAGCAATCGCGATGGCTGTGACCGAAGGAGACGCTGAGAATGGCGAAGAAGTGGTCACTTGCATTCAGACCATAACAGCCCATCTTGTTTCCGCACTTGGTCGAGGGGATGATGACCGTGTGTCCGTGGGTTATCTGATGTTGCTAACCGCGTGGCTCTTCGAAGATATCGACGGAGTCAATGATTTCTTGGGCGAAGGGAGCAACATCCAAGCACTTGCTCAGGAAATTGTGCGACACCCTCCTAGCAGCGTTCTCATACAAGGGCTTTGTGCAATGATTCTTGGCGTTGTCTACGAGTTTTCCACCAAGGACTCTCCTATTCCTCGAGCTACTATCCACTCTGTGATTCTTTCACGAGTGGGACGAGACAAGTATATGGATGCTTCCAACAAACTCCGAAGTCACCCTCTTCTGCGAGATTTCGAGGTAAGTCCGCAAAAGGCTGACGGATCTGGCAACTTACCGGATGTTTTCTTTGATGCGACATTCGTCGAATTCTTCAAGGATAATTATAGTCGAATAGCCCGAGCTGTCGACCGGGACCCGGGTATGGAGATATCTGTGGTGACGAACGGTGTGCAAAAGGGTATATCTCGCGAGCTTGTCGACTCATTGCGGAATCAGGTTGAAGAAAAGGAGACGGCCCTCCAGGCTGCCCTAGCAGATGTCGCATCACTCAATGGAAAGCTAGGTCAAGAACAGGCCGATCATCGTCGCTCAAAGGAAGCATCCGTGGCGGATCTTGCACGGATCAAGGGTGTTAATGAAGCAATACAACGCAGTCATGAAGAGGAGCTGAAGTAATTGCCCCCTAAGCTAAGCTTTGAAAGCTTGTCTAACAGGGAATGCCAGGAAACTCGAAATAAAACAGCAAGCAAAAATCGATGCACACGAACGGCAGCTTCAAGTTGCTCAAAAAGAGGCAGCTACCGCCGCAGAAACCATCCGCGCAGAAGCTGCCGCAAAAGAGGCTGAGTTGCAAAGGCAGCTCGAATATGTTCGAAAGACTGCTGAAGCAGATGCTGCCCGGGTCCTCCGTAGATCGGAAGCTGAAATGGCTGATCTACGCGCCACCATCAGCCGTCTTGAGGTTGATATCATGAAGGTCGGTAACAGGAACTCTGATATAGCTGAAGATGGCGTGCTGAGAGATCTATAGGCGAACAAAACCAGAAGTCAGGAGCTCCAGGCTCTTCGCGAAGCGCTCGATGCCAAGTTGAAGGCTGAAGAGACGAGATCAAAAGCTGCTGAAAAGAATTCCAGCGCTATAGAAGCGAAGCTCAAAGCAGCGGAGAAACGAACAACAGACCTTGAAACTCAGCTGTCGGAAAAAGTGAAGGGAAAAAAAGAGGTGTGTGCCATTTCTATGCCTTGCGTGGATTGCTATTGATATCTCATAGGTTCAAGCCCAAGTAGAGGAGAAAGAAGAGCAACGCTCAACAACACAGACCGAGTTGGACGACCTTCTTATGGTATTCGGTGATCTAGAGGAGAAATTGGAGAAGTACAAGGTACGCTTTTGATACGCCACGTCTCACAGGCTTGTCCTTTACTAACATGAATGCTTTCAGAAACGCTTGCAAGGACTAGGAGAACCCGTGTCTGACGCGGAAGAGGAGGAGGATGATGACGATGACGATGACGACGAAGAGGAAGTGGACTAGTCGCTGGCCGTAGGCCGCATCTACGAATGTCTTCAGTTGTGGCATCGAACAATCGATTCCCAGGGTCTTTAGTCGATCAAATAAAAGCCTCAGAGACCAAGATCATCATCGCACCTACCTCAAGCCCTCCTCAAGGTTGCACTTCCCCTTATGGAAAAAAAAATGCACGTATCATGAATGGGCGCGGAGTAGCTATGCATTTATCCCATATATCCGAACCTCCACAATCCCACTTCTCAAGAAATCATCCTAAGGTACAAGACATTGCGAATACATATCACAAGCTCCCTCAAGTGTTTTCAAATAATTCTATAATAAGGCGATACAAAATAAGACGCGCACTGGCTGGGCGTGAAGTAAAAACACACCAGAGCAGAGTCGCAGTCCCTAGCGCATTGACATATTCCGCACCCCACAAACAGAAGGAACTCCGACTATTTTCTATTCACCCTCCTACCCCAAGGATAATCAGGAAATTTCTTTGAATCATTGTTATACATACACCGTCCAAGACAACCCTATATCTGTCTACTCTAGTCTCCAAGTCAATCCAGGATGGCGTTGCCGTCGCGCAGAGCCGAGCCCCAGGAGGACCCCGTCAGCGATTCTGATTCTGACGATTCCCAGGGTGAGGAAGGATGGAAGGACGTGGATGAGGACGGTGACGAGGATACACAAGACATTATCTCACTTCTTGATGATCGTGTGTTTCCTGACGCCATGTCCATGCTGACGCACTGCAAGGAAGCCCACAGCTTTGATTTCTTGGGCTTGCGACAAAGATTACAGCTGGATTTTCACGGGTGTGTGAAGCTGGTTAACTATAGTAAGTCGATACCTCTCGGGCAAGGCAACGATGGACTCTAGTACTATGACCATGTCCCTGGTTGTTGTCGGGCCCTTGCCCCGAATTTGCCTCTTCCAGCTTCCGGAATCATTGTCTTCATCCAAAAAGAGGCAGATCGCTCTTCCCTTTCCACCCCTCTTTCCTCATCCCTCATCACCTCAATGCATATGTAATCCTTCACTGACACGCATCTCATCAGTCCGCCAACGCGTACATGAGGGCCTTCAGGTCAGTCAGGACATCAGCAAATCAGAGTTTGATGACGACGCCTATCTCAAGCCTGTGTTGGACGACGACGCTTTCATCATGAGTCTCTTCGACTTGCCTGAGGTGACAGAGGACGGCGGTAGTGCTGGCGACAGCGAAAACAACGCTGCCCTCGTCCACTCGCTGACGAAGCGCAACCGGGAGCTCGAGGATGAAATTGCCCGAATGTCTACGCAATTCGACACCTTTCGAGCCACGGTTTCTGAGACCCTTGATGAGCGCTGGGGCGTGAAGGATAATGACATGAAGGATGATCCGATGACTGGACCCTCGAGGGCTGCGAAGGGCAAGGCAAGTGAGCATGATGACAAGAAAGAGGATGAGTCGCAGTACTACTGGGATTCGTATTCATCCGTTGGTAGGTTTTTTTTATCCCGTTCTATCTGCTAGAGACGAACAACCGCGGCTCTGAGGTTCCATAGGACTCGTGTGCTGACGACATTCAGATATCCATGAGACTATGCTCAAGGATCAAATCCGTACCAATGCGTACCGGGACTTCATCTACCAAAACAAGCACCTATTCGCTGGAAAGACGATACTTGATATTGGCTGCGGCTCAGGTACGTCCTTCTCCTTCCCCCCTTTGCGCAACCTTGGTCACTAATAAAGCCTTAGGTATCCTAAGCATGTTCTGCGCCCGAGCCGGAGCCGCTCGCGTCATCGCGGTAGACGCTTCCAACATCATCACCCGTGCTCGCGAGAACATCTTCCGCGCCGGTCTTCAGGACAGCATCACCACTCTTCACGGCAAGATGGAGGAGGTCACTTTACCCGTCGACAAGGTTGACATCATCGTGTCCGAGTGGATGGGTTACTGCCTCCTCTACGAAGCTATGCTCCCCTCCGTCATCTACGCCCGCGACAAGTACCTCGCACCCAGCGGTCTCATGGTCCCCTCTCACACCAATATGTGGATCGCGCCCGTCTCCGATTCAAACTACGTCAGCGAACACGGCCCAAACTACTGGTCGGATGTCTATGGTTTCGACATGACGGCCATGGCGAAGGGCATCTATGATGAGGTGCGAGTTGACCACTGGCCTAAGGACACAGTTTGCGGTTCGGCCGCCGCGTTCTGCATGCTCGACCTCTACACCGTCAAGGCCGAGGACTTGTCTTTCACGGCCGCATGGAATTGCAAGTTCTCTGAGGATGTCGATAGCGTCGATGGGTTCCTCGTCTGGTTCGACACCTTCTTCTCTCCCGAAGCCCCGACCGCCGACCACAGGTTCCTCACTCACCCGGTTCCTGACGACGCCGTCGCTGATTCATGGATTGTCTCTGCCAAAGGCGAGAGAGATCAAGACCGAATCGCCTTCACCACGGGTCCGTACAACACCGAGACTCACTGGAAGCAGGGCTTTCTCTTCTGTGAGGCTGGTTCGGCCCCCAAGAATAAGACGAAGGACGCCGAGATCAGGGGTACCATCACCTTCTCTGTTGCAGAGAGTAACGCTCGTGCGCTGAATATCAAGGTAACATTTCAAGAAGAGCGAGGGGAGGTCACTCAGGTCTGGGCTCTTAAGTAGGTTTCGTTGATGATGAGAATGAGAAAGCTCGGCTATAATGGAGACGGAAGGATGGAAATGTCGGTATAACCACATTGCATAATCGTAAAAAGGGGATTTCTGCTCGAGTTAGAACAGGGGCTTTCTATCAGATTCTCTAATAAAAAAGAACCAGACAACGGCTTTATCTCATCATTGGCATTGTTGTGCGAATAGACACCATGACGTAAGTTTTAAATGGCAGCGAACATATTCTCAAGCACAACTTCATCAACTAGCCTCTAACTTATTCATTGGCGACCAATCAGTGTATTTGGAGAATTCCTAGTAGCAGCTCTAAGCCCTCTTAGACCCAGCACGTTAGTAGGTCTCATTGGAGTCCAGTGGGGTGCAGTTATTTGCGTCTACTCTTTTCTGGTTCGTCCCAGTCTAATCATTTGAGTTACACTCTACACCAGGCAGAGAAAGTGGTGGTTCAGTCATCTGATGGCCCCTCAGATTTCTCCCTGGACCCTAAAGGTGAGATGTCTACTGGCCAGAAAGAGGTGGACAGTAGACACCTCATAACCTTCACCACTTTTACGGGGCGGGAAAACTCTAATGTTGTACTGATTCTATAAATACGTGTAGTCGGCCTCAAAAGAAAAAGACGAATATAGCACTATGATGTTTGGGCCATTCTAGAAGAGGCGCCTGTTATTCCCCAATCTACATACAGACAACATCACTAAAGTAGTGATGTTATGCCGCATTTACATATCTAAGGTATGTATCCCGACGGTAACAACACCAACGAGGTCAACACCAATAAAGACAACACGTCACAAAGCCTCGGCCTCACCATTCTAGTCATGCATCATATATGGTGTACTTTTCTCTGCCGCGGTCCTCAGCACCCGCGTGTCCCGCTGGCACGACTAGAACAAGGAGACCACTTACACAAATTCTCGTGGCGATGGCGAAGCAGAGATAATGGTCGCTTCTGACTCGATTGTAGCGGCAAAATCGGAAAGCAAACGACCTTTGCGTTTATGACTCTTCTTTTCGTGCAATGGCTTGTTTTTCTTGAATTCCTAATGCTGTTTTACACTCTTTCAATGTATCGGGTTAATGAAGAGACTAATTGCCTTCGGCTCGATAGTAGCAGTGTTTTTAGAAAGCAAATCACATCTGCGTTTCTGGTTCTCCTTCACCGTCGAGGCGGACATGGAACTTAATGTTATCCATGCCCGCTCAGCCCTGAACAGACCCTTAGGTAAATGCCACAAGTCTTGATATCGCCAACTTAGAGCCTATGGGGCGGCGGTGGGTGTTTTCTTTTAGGGACTTCTTGTTAATTTTGTATGCATTTAATGTCGGCAGAGGAGCGACTCGGCAAGAGACGGTCAGCAATACCTCCCACTCAACTACCAAGACCATATTCAGCTTTGATTCACAGCTAGTTTCCAAATAGAGGGGCGCTTTGCTACCCCTTAGTCACCCGTAAAGCCAGCTGATAGCTCATTGTACTTTACCACGAATCAAGAACAAAACTTTTGACGAATAGATCAATTCAAAATCTTAGTTATCAATGACTAAGGGAAATGCTAGATATATGCCGGACCTTTTACATATTGCCACCCTTTGTCATTGATAATGTCAGACTGGATGTATCAGTGAGAGACAATAAGCAAGCATAAGCAGACACTTTTAAATGTAAGGTTTATATTCACTAAACCAGCAAGCAATTCGAATACTTTAACCCTATATCTAACCACATACACTTCTTCTCTTTAGAATACGTACCTACCGCACCCACATGCGGCCACAGAGTGACTAGAATCTTCTCATTATCATAGAACATCTATAAAATAAAGGAACATACAAACCTAATGACCGAGTATGAACAAGCTTTATATCGATAATCAAACATGCAGTGGATCATAAATACATGGGTTCAGCGTGACTTGACTCCCTTCAATGTCTGCTTACTTGTTCACAGTGAGATGATCTGAATAGGCATGATCTGAACTTTGCAGGGGCACAAAAGAGAGAGCCATATCAGCAGACGCGCAGCGTTATATAGCGGAGAGGACTCTCACATCTAGCAGCTTGCAGCATGGACGTAATTGTTATTGTGGTCAGCCAGTGTAGTCTATTACTTGTGGTGTCTTCGGATAAACATTGAGAAATTATACACACTCTTTGTAATGTAGAGCTCTTATTAACAGCAATGGCTAGATGGATGCCTTTCATATTTAATAAAGTGTATCATAATTCAATAAGTTGTAGCAAGTTTGGATGGGATTTGTTTTTATTTGATTCTAGCAAATAATCTAGTCGTATTTCGTAAACCTCTGGTTTGCCATGCCCCCAGGCCTGTACCCCATAGCTATACCTTTTTGATGGGTTGATAAGCTATAGGTATATCTATCTCTATAGCACTGTGAGCGACTGAAGTGTATAACTCAACCGGGAATAGTCTCTTGTACCACTATTCCAGCTCTCTCAGGAGTCATAGCCATTTCAAACGTTTTCAACGCCTTCGCCCGCATGCAATACCGAACATAAAAATGACAGGAAATGACTACAGAATAGCGAAAAGTTTACGTTCACTGGGACTCGCCCATATTTATCGTCGGGTGCCCAGGTTCACAGGCGGACGTGATGCGCTCGACACACTGTCACCCCTATGTCTATTACCTGACACACTTGTACGATGGGAAGGAACGCGCGCAGTGCTTTGTGCAGCCTGTGGCTGGTTGGCCGCTGGTGGTGGCACCATGAAATATGTTTCATAAGGATCGGGACCGCCCACTTGTGCCTCTTCGTCAAATGGTGTCAAATGTTGGGTGACTTGGAAACTTGGTGCTCTTCCGAGTTGGTTGTCGTCTTGACCGTCACGGGGCAGGCTTTCACCAGCTTTGCGAAGCCCGCCACGCTGACTCTCAGTCTTGTGTAGGCTGGATCTCGAGGATCTATACTCATGAGAGCGGCGCGTAGATCGGCTTCTATCGATGGACGCTCCGCGTGAGTCGCGTGTTGGATATTCATCGCGGTTGGAGCCAGCCTCATCTTGTGCAGCCACTACGGGGTCCACAGCGTTAAAGCCTTGCATTGCGTTAGACTCGGTAGTTGCAGTTTGTGAGGCAGCGGGTACGAGACGGGCTGCATCCTTCTCCTGTGCAGCCTTGTCCCGGGCAGCAACAGCTAACTCATCAGTCACGCTGACAGAATAGGTAGGGTTGGTTGGGCCTCCCAGAGCTTCGCCACCACCACCAGGGCCATACATTGGGACCTTCTTCATAGCGGTTGCGAGAGCACACATGAATTTGGATCTGCGCGCAGCTCGGGTGGCGTCGTTATGCCAGTTTGACCTATGCTTCATAGCCACGTTAAGCGTAAGCATATCCAGGTTGCCAATACTGCCGACACTGATCGCCAGATCTGGTTGGAAATCTCTGGAGTTGTCGGGTGATCGCACAAATTTCTCCATCTCTGAACGGAGCAATTCGATGTCCTCGAACGTCGTGTCGTATGAGACATTAACCTGAACCAATTCCTTCATGGCCTTACTGCGTGACACATTTTCAATCCAGAGATTGTTCAGGACGATGTTGGGGACTTGCACTGATTGCATTTTGTCAATGCGCGTGAAAACAGTGTACACGAGAGAGATTCTCTCCACGACGAGTTGCTCCTTCTCGGAACCGGTGATGTCCACGCGGTCTCCAACATCGTAGGGATGTTTGATAAACAAGAATATCGTGGAACCGAGGAACTCCTGGGCCGACGTAGCAAACACGAATGAGAGTGAGAGAAGGGTGGTACCGGCAGTCGCAAGTGTTGTGACAAATGAACTGTTGAAGAATGCCACTGATGAGCAGTTGTCAGCTCTTGATCACCCAGAAGTAATAGATGCGACCACTTACAGAAAACAAAGATGATGAGGAGAAGGACGACTACGAGCAAGATGTTATCAAATACTTTAAGCGCCTGGCCAATGTCCTGCATGCTGTTTGTAATAGCCTTCCTCTCTTTGCCAATCTCGACCACCTTTCGGATCATCTCGTCTAAACTGATATCGTCGTTGCCATCAGCATCGATGGCAGCGAAGCACTCCTCGGCCTCCTCGCGGTGGCCGGAGCCGAGGACTTCAGTAATATCCTCGCCAAACAAGGCTTCGTTGCCCTCCACAACAAAGGACATCCAGATACGCTTGGCCAGAGCCTCCGAGGTCGTCGCTTTCTCAAGTGCTTCAATAACGATTGAGTGCGCCGAGTTCGGATTGAACACCTGCTTTCCAGTGATTTCTGTGGCGATGTTGCCAAATGCGGAGGTGACTTTGTTGCCAAATCGACCAACGTTGCCGATGAGCCTAGCTGGCATGACCGCACCACTCTTCCTGTTCCTCCATCCTTTCTTTTTCCCTCCGAGCAGCATCTCAATACTATCATTGATGATCTCATCCTCTTCAATGAACTCATCGCAATACATAGGAAACAACTTTCGCGAGGCATCGTACATTAAGCCGAGGAGATGTACATCGCGCTTGGACTGCTGGATCCGATTGGCGAAAGAACGTTGATGGTATGAGATACTGATCAGTTGAATGAGGGTTTTCTCGATGAGGAAAATAGCTGACGAGACGAAAGCAGCGCCCAGGATGGTCTTGACAGTGTTTACCCAGGAAACCGCTTTGAACGGGTTCTGTAGCAGGCTTATAAAGACTAGCCAATCGGCAAGAGCCCAGAAGAACAGAGACAACGGGATCGATAGATT
Organism: Xylariaceae sp. FL1019; assembly: GCA_022578705.1. Lineage (NCBI taxonomy): Eukaryota > Fungi > Ascomycota > Sordariomycetes > Xylariales > Xylariaceae > Xylariaceae sp. FL1019. The sequence goes on along the minus strand of MU391949.1, from coordinate 316,851 downwards.
AACAAGTACAGTGGCGTACTTCCGAGTTCCAGGGGAGACGACTCCAGTGAAAAAGGTAAATATGCGAGGCACGAACCATGCGCCAAGCTTGCCAGCCCACAAGGTCAACCATGCCACTTCAATCCATACAAAAAGTCGGAACAGAGGAGGCCCGTAGGTGGTGGTTACATCGTCTCCGTTCTTAACCTTTACACTGCCGACAGGAATGGAATCTTTCATGTTCAATGCCGTGAGGACTATGAGGGGTACGGCTAGGAGGAGAGCCACAGGGGCGATGTAGATGACATATCGGACCAAGACGGAGGTGTGGATGATGCGGTCGTAGAGTTTGCCCATAGCGTTGAGGGAGAACTCATCGTTGGCCAGGTCGTCTTGTTCCTCTTTCTTCTTCCTCTGCTCTTCCTTCTGGGCTTGTCTACGGCCGCGGTGGAATAAATGGTGCTTTTCGTTGCCACCGTCGGCGGACTCGTCAGGTGACAGACCCTGGTTCAGCTTCCGGGCACCTGTAGAACTCGCATTGCTGCGCATCTGAGAGAGGGGGATGCCATTATCGTTGGATGGAGAGGTACCACCCAGCTGTACGAATCCCTTTGGGGACATGGGGGATCTGATAGACATGGTGGGCGAGTTCAGTGTGCCAGTGTAAGAGAGTGTTGGCGAGCAATCGAATCCGGTGTGAGTGTGGACTTGTACGTAGGTGGATGCCGTGTGCTTTGATGGGAAATCTAGGAGACAATCAAATGCATCAACACAATGAGCGCACCAGGCGGTCAATTGAGAGTCGTCAGGGAGGTGCAAAGAATGACGTGCGTGCTCTCGACAGACAACGCAAACAATCTAGATAGTCGGGAGAGGTCGTATACGTTATGAGATAGGGCGGAATGTATGCCCAGATAAACGAGAGACTGGGCAGTAGGACCAGAGAGGGTGTGGGAGGGAAAGGAAAGGAAACACGAGGCTGGAGATGGAGTTAGGTTGGACAAAAAATGAAAGACGAGGTGGAGGAGGACAAGCACAACATAGCAGCTCGCTCGCAAGCATCTGCATACAAGGGACTGGAGTGGGCGCAGGAGGGTCAGATGGAGGGTCATCGGAAGGGTGACGCCAACCTACTAGTGGACTGGGAACAAAGCCCAGTCGAGGTGACGAGCAAAATAAGTGGTACAATTTGTACCCCTACAGCCTCAACACTACCACCACTTGAATAGTCGATTTTAAACTCATCCGTATGTAATCTTGACCATTCTCTTATGGGAAAAAAAGTCTGTTTATTATTTAGATATATACGTTTACCACCTAGTATACCAACCTTCCACTTCTACCAAATCTATCAATTTGAAAGGTACCTGGCGTTGTTAATTATGTGCTATATCATAGCATCCGGCCCTGGCCTGGTAGGGGTGCAAAGTGTACCACTTATTTTGCTCGTCACCTCGCCAGTGGAGGCGAGGGGCGGCGTGTCGTTGGCAGGCGAGGCAGGTACCCGATGGTGAGTCTGGGGTCACACGGTGGCACCAGGCACCGCGCACCAACAGCATGTGCTGCAAGCCTGCAACCAACATTGTACCATATTAGGTACTGCCAGACCAGCTCGACCAGCTGCCTATTATTAGGTGATTCTTCAGAGGGCCGTTTCCTCTGAAGTTTGTAGGTACATACTGTACCTACATCCGTATCTCAGTCGAATGCTATCTCCTTGGGCACTCGATGTCGACTGACGGTACATAGGGCAAGCTGCTGTTCGATCCACTGCATAGATCCACCCGAGATGGACCAAGCGGCCCATCCGATCGGGTCCCAGAGATCATAGCAAGATACAGTGCTTATCGTAATCTGCAGGTGCAGTATTGAGATCTTATTCACGAATTCAATTATCTTCAGTCCTTTGTTCCATGATGGATTTTTGTCAGGCGGTTGACTCATAGTCGGGAGAGGTGCAAACCCGCAGGACGCAGATTCTTGTTGCCATACATAGAGGGAGGTATCTTATTACTTTTCAGGGGTCTTGCACTAATTTTTCGACATGCTGTGTCCAGGAATGTGGAATGACTACTGTTTTACATTCCCGCAGTCGGTCCAATAGGAAGTGTGTTTCAAGCTGCCCTGAAGGTGGCTTGTATGCCGACTTGCCGTCCAACCCCCGAGGGACGCCGTCGACGCCTCCGACCAGTCTGCTTCAGGGGCACACACGCTATCTCAACGGGGCTACGTCAGTGGAGGGTCTACCTTATGCGCCCTGAAGTTTTTTTGTTCCCTTTCCTGGCGAGCCTGGCTCTGTCCTTGGAAGGATCGGAGCTGGACCACAAGCCCCCACCCCCTATTTCACTTTTTCTTTGTTGTTTCAGCTATTCTTGTGCAACGCAATCTCTTGCCAAGACTTTTACACTAACTACCTACACACCTCTACCTGTCTCGACTATTCGAGGTCATTCCTCAAGATATCCATTCATTAGGTAGGCATGCTGTTGTAAGAGTGAGGCTTTGTTTGGATGTTCAGACTGCAACTGTCGGTGCTGCTATTGGACCAAGTGAGATATTACCATACACCGGGGGTCTGCCACTTTGACGGCAATTCACTACTAGCTAAGAGATGTCTCGCGCATACCTCGATCTACCTACATAGGGCACAATTACAAAGTTCGGTTGGCCTCGAAGATTTCGCCAGCGCCCAGGTCATTCATGGCGTTACTGATTACCGAATGACATGATATGTCAAGTGAGTGCAGTTACTGTGCGGATATAAGACCATTCGAATTCGAGCCTCTCTTATGTACAAATGACTACACCTACTGCGACCAGCTACGAAAGCAACTGGAGTGCTTCCGACCAACCGCAAGCAGAGCACGCACGACTGACGTCATTACCTACCTACCTATAATATTTCAGTTGCCTCCTTAATCGTTGCGTTCTCGGGAAAAAGTCCACGGCAGTAATTCCAGGGACATCTAATACATCAAGCTTGTTCTAATTGTTCTTGCCTTAACATTGTCGCAGCATTATGAATTGTAAACGCTGTGTGCTGACTATGTAGGCAGGCGAGGCAGGCCTTCTAATGCGTGTCGCAATCGCCTGAACTGGGATCTTCAATAGACGAGGTGGAAGTGCAGATCTGCACACACAGATCAATGGAGCAGATCTGAAGCTAGCAGATCTGAATTCCAACCTCGCCAACCATTGCACAGGATGATATGGTACTGATGAGAATGCCCATTGCCAGCCGAGCCAGCGCTTTGTCTCGACTCTCCTGCCCACTTGGCGCCTATCGAGCCAAGATCCTACACGAACCCACCTCCCCAACCGCCACGGCTCCATCTCAAAGTCGACGATCGGCATCAGTCCGCGTGTACCTCACCGCCTCAGATGACTGCACTCGACCCGTGAAAATGATTCGCTCTCAAGCCTCACGCGTATGCGCTCAAGCAACCATCTCACATGATAACTCAAATTCAAGCCATGGTATTTTACCAATTTCGCGTGTCAATGACAGCTCAAACCGTAAATGACAGTACGAGAACGGAACCGTGCAGGAATATTACGTACGCAAAACACCAGTATCTGTAAGCCCAACAGCATCGAACCAGCCCATCGAGCTCATACCGAGAGCAATCTCATCGCCACATTCATTATACCGAGCATCTGGTCCTCGTATATCGTCGCCGTGTTATTCTTACCTCTAGGCATTTGTTCCAAGCGCATTGACAACCATGGCGATACAACGGCACGCCTCGAGTAACGTAGATCCGTTTTGTCATTTCACGCTACTCGACTGCTCTTCCCTTACACCATCTGAGAGCCAGGCCCGGCGATGTTTCACATCTTTGCCAATGACATGCTATTTTTTGAACTTCTTATAGGTGGGGCTGAGAGACATTCATGTGTGTCTTGCTTATGAGGGAGCACATGACCCAAGTGGCTTTTCAAATAGTCTGGACCTCAGCCAAATGTCCCTCGCCTTGAGTTACCTGCTCCAGCATATAATCACCAGCTCGGGTAACTGTGTTTCCTGCATCTTATGCAATGCCTCAAAGATACGGATAGTGTGAAAGCGCAGGGCGATGGTCTAGGTAAGTATGAGGCGATGTTAATGCTTGATTCAATTAGAGCACCGTCTCACAAAAACCAACTATAAATCGAGTCAGAAATCAATATATTTCGTCTTGTACATAAGCATGAACAATGGACAGGCTTCAAGTCATCAGAATGAATGGTCGACTAGACTATACACAACATCGGTTGCGCTCTATAGCGGAATCGCCAACATATAGATTGAACAACTTGAAACGATTGATGTATAGCACGTAAGATCAATATCAATACTCTCAAGAAGCAGACAGATGCGTAATATCAAACACTCAAGATGTCAAACGAAACCAAAGTCTGTGAACTCCAACAAGTCGTCAGACTCTCAGCGCTGGATCGACCCAACGCGAAATCACGTGACCTCGCATTACCATCGTGATACCTTACCATCAGTGAGACGCGTCACAACCAGGATCACCTATCGTTACTTCTCATCCAGACAACTTGTGCCACCATGCGGCGCTCACTGCGAAGCACCACCCGCACGAGACCTAGTGTTGAAAATGAAGTCTCGTTATCCGAAGCCAGCATTACCACTAAAAACAAACCGGCAGGTACAAACTCGAGAAAGAGAAAAACACCACAGATACCAAGCGTCGCGTCGCAAGATGAGGATCAGGAATTCAAAGTCTCCGAATCAGAGTCTGAGATAGCCCCGAAAAAACGCAAAATAGCTTCCCGCGAAAAGAAAGGCAACAAATCAGAACTTCATCAACGAATATTCGGTCGTGACAAGCCTACAGCTAATCCATCATCATGCCACTTACCTAAGCGCATCCACGGCCCGTCTTATCACAGGCCACTCCTCCTCGACAGTCTAAAGGGACGAAAAGACCTTTTAGAATGGTTCGAGAGTGTCCATTATGCCCGTTCGATGCCATGGCGAAAAGCGTGGATAGACTCCCGCCCCAGTGGCAGGGAGCCGGACCCCGACCTTCGCGAAAGGGTAGAGCGCCGCGCGTACGAAGTCTGGATCAGCGAGATAATGTTGCAACAGACCCGCGTCGCTGTTGTCATCGACTATTGGAATAAGTGGATGGCCAAATGGCCTACTATTCATGATCTGGCTGCTGCTGATGCCGATGATGTCCTCGCTGCGTGGAGGGGGCTGGGTTATTATAGCCGTGCTACCAGGATCCATGAAGCTGCAAAGAAGGTCTGCGCTGACCCCGCCTTGAAGGGTTTGTTGCCTGATAACGTCGACGACCTCGTCAAGAAGGTCCCTGGAGTCGGCCCGTACACGGCGGGTGCTATTTCTGCAATTGTCTTCGGTAAAGCGGCACCGATGGTCGACGGCAACGTGCTGCGTGTTCTCAGCCGGCAGTTGGGCATATTCGGAGATGTGAAAACTGACAAATCCGTCATCGACCTGTTATGGGCAGCGGCGGCAAGTCTCGTCAAGGCCGTTGCGCTCGACGGAGAAGATATCGAGAGGGCCGATGCACCAGAAGATGTTATCAGTGAACGACCAGGACAATGGGGTCAGTCTCTCATGGAACTCGGAAGCACCATATGCACCCCGAAACCAAACTGTGACGAATGCCCCATCACTGCAAGTTGTCGAGTATATAGTGAGGGTCTACAACTAGCAATCAAGAGAGGTCTCGCGCCAGATGATATGCTACCCGCGGACTCTAAGCCTCCTCGGGTCGCTGACATCGAAGACTCGTGCACCTTCTGCAAGCCATTCGAAGAAGCAATAGAGTATACCGGAGACGAAAACGCCGAAGAGATTCAAGTTGAATCAAAGAAGAAACCCCCGCCTTCGAAGAACAACAAGACAAAAACTTTAAGACAAGCAAGTCTCTCGAATTTCTTCACGGGATCTACAGAGTCAAGCAGGACGCCCGAACCAACACCTTCGGAGCTCACACCCGCGGGGCTGAACATAATCATCGATCACGCAAGAAAATTCCCCGTCAAAGTAATCAAGAAAGCAGTCAGGGAGGAAGAAACGCTCGTGTGTGCTATCCGGCGCAACGACGGGCGATATCTGATCCACAGACGACCACAGAAGGGCCTACTGGCCGGTCTCTGGGAGTTTCCAAGTGGTGAAATTCGTGAAGAGCAAGAGAACAGTGCCAAGGCTCACAAGCGAGCTGCTCATTTATATGCTTCGGGTGTTCTGGACCCTTCCCTCCGACGCCATTCAGAGATACTTCCTCAGTTGAAGGTGGTTGACAAGCTTGGTAGTGTACCATGGCTGTTCTCTCATCTAAAGCTGACTATGCATGTCTTTCTCTTCGAGCTCAACCTATCTGACGGTGAGATTGATGCTCTCCCGAAGACATATGATCGATGGAGCAAAGATATAGAGGATGAGAATATGGGCACGGGAATGCGCAAGTGCTGGGAACTGGTGCAAAACGCGACGAACGAATGAGCCGGGTTCAAATGAAACCAACGGAATCGACAATAGTAAGGCCACGTTCTGCTCTACCCGACCGGTCTATCTCAGGCTACAGCCGATCTAATTGACAGGAAACGTCTCCCGATCTCACTGATGGCATATTTCACAGCCGATGATGTGTTCCCTTCCTTCCTCTCGATACAGTACACAATTCGACGACCGGATCATCCGCGGATCACCCAGGCAAAAAGCAAGGAGTATGGTCAGTATACGGATTGAACGTATGACCTTCGCAGTGTGATTGCGATGCTCTAACCATCTGAGCTAACCGACCCGTTTGTTATTGAGGGAAGAGGGCTTGTAATTCTATTTCACGTCTCGTCTGGGCATAAGGGATTGGCTCGACACTTGGTACGGGGATGGTTCGCCAACTTTCCTCATCGAGGGTAAGGCTGGTGTTCACCTCGGAGGCACGACGAGAATAATCTGTGACCCCTGTCTTTCTCCCTGGCATCCCATGAGAAGAGTACCACATATCTCCCGCCATCAAGTCGAGACTTGGTGTGCCCTCTACAATTGTGGAATTCCACTGGTAATATGAGGTCACGTTCTGCCTCGTATCCATACTTCCAGGTCCGGTCGAAATTCCTGAGACAAATGGAAGTATGCTGATACCGTGAGTGGATTTGCTTCTATCTGCCCAGCATAGCACGGACCCGGGATTCGTTGTTGCGCCTTCTTGTTGGACCTTGTACGCACTGAAAAGGTTCATTGGGTACGTGTATCGAGATATAATGCTTGACGCGGAGCTTACATAAGTACCATTGGAAAGCATGGCAAGTGTTTGGATATAGCCAAGGTTTGTTATGTTCTGTACGTTGGTGTATGAGACATTCTGAGCCCAAGAGACAAGGCGGCTTTGCCCACCATTGGTGATGGTAGCAGCTGCTGTGATGTTGCGCTGGGCGCTGAAGGCGAAATGTAGAGAATTGTTTGCTGGCGGATTATGGTTGATGGTGTCAAGTTCGAGTTTCACTGATTGAAGTGCGAGGACATACGATGATCCTGTTGAAAAGCTTTGGACTGTTGTCTGCTCGACTGTGTCATCGACCCAGACGAAAACTGATCCCGATACCCACCAGTTTTGCCCGACCGGTCCTAGGCCACCGTCGGTGGCATTATCCCATCCTACAACAGACAGTTTGAACTCGTGCGATTCCCCGTCTGTCAACTTTCCGACCCATGGGGTTACATCGACCTCAAAGGACGGCAGCTCATAGGCGTCGATGCCAACAATAGGCTTCCAGGCACCAGGGTCGACCCCGCCAGTGAACAATATCGGGAACGGCCATGACACGCCCACAAGGCTGCCGTCGATAAGCAGTTGAACCTCACGAAATGGACTATATCCATATAGCCATCCAGGGTTGTCCGGGAAGGTATTCACATATTCACTTGGCACGTTCGTAAACCAAAACTCCTCTTCCGCATTTCCCGACGCCATGATTGAGACCACAACTGTCTTCGCGTTACGTGGCAACGTCAAGTTCACAGCACCACTTTGATCCGGTAGTGAGAAGAGCGACGTTGCATTTTGAGAAGACGATGCGGTCGAAATTGCATAGATGTGCTCGGCGGGTTGCAGGCCGTTGCCTTGATAGACATCATTAAAATACCATGCGTCAAGCGTGACGTTGAAGAAGCCGGTGTATCGGTCTCCGTCGATTACGTTGTTCAATTCGAATATGACCTTCTGCGACGAGTCGTTTCGCAATATACTATCCCAGACTGTCATGTCTTTCTCGAATGACCAGTGGATCCCCTCCTGTGTCGGCATTGCGGTTGATGTTCGCCAAACCTCTACATCTCCGAGCCACAGTGTAGCCAGGCGGTCGTATTGGCGGCCTTGTGATATAACGCTCAGGTTGAAGATTGTGGTTGTGTAATTGCAGTCACTGGGCCTCGAATACCAGCCAACGTACGGTGCCCCATAACTATTCCCGAATTCATGGTAGAAAACCTGTTGGTGGCATGCTGCATTGCTTCGGTCTAAGCGGGGAGGTGTTGCTCCCTGGATGACTTCGAGGGTGGCTTGGACATACGACTCAAACAGCGAAAACAACACAAGCAGAGACACACGATGCATTTTTGGGAGTAGCTCTGCCGTAGACGATGATTGATGTCTGAGAGCGACTAAACCATCACCAAGTCCTTTGCAGTTGCAGGTTGATGGAGGTCGCCAAGATCCAATGTAGCATTTGAGATAAGGAGGGGGGCATTCAGCATATCAGCAGGCCATCGTCTGATTTGGAAGGCAGGATCGTATTGACGCGCTATCTTCACACTGCGCCTGCAGGTAGCCGCTCAAATCATTGCCTGGTCTGTAACGCACCTTCTCGCGCTGTAACGTCAGACTCGACAGCGAGAAATCCAAGTTTCTTCGACGAGAAGCGCGATCGATACAGACCGATGGCTTCGAGTCGGTCACATAAACTGTCTATCCACCAGTATTTCCGGTGGTCGATTCTACATCACTGACGTCCTCGTCCGACACCTGGTCTGTACGGAATTCTTGCTTCTTTCCAAACAGCCATGCCACTCGCAATGCCCTGAAGTTACTTTCGCGTAATGGCGGCCCCATCTTCACGATTAAGGAACCGTCGGGGAGAGAAGCCCGGCTTCGTTCTCCGCTGGATTTGGGCAATATATGGCTCAAGAAGTTGTCGAAGATCGGTTGAAGATCCCATTCCCCATCTGAGCATCTTATGAAAGCCAAACTTTTGCGCGTCACAATGTGGCAAACCCACGACTGCTTGCGGCCAGGGCTCTTTCTCAGTCCAAAGAAGATAAAATACCCACTCTCTCGTTCGCTGAAGTGGCGTAGCTCTAGAAGACAGGCGTAAGTATCCTTCTGCTCCCCGTTGATCCCCGACAAATGCAGAACACTTTGCTGAAAGTCAAACTTGTCCGGAGGGAAAGTACGGATATCTGGTGTTTCTATGAAATGGGATTCGTCGCCCGAGTTGATCGAACTCATGAAACCAATAGGTTTGGATCCTTCAAAGAGTCTCGTATTGGTTGTCTCCATTACTACGAGAACGCCGTGAGATTTGTGAGAAGGCCGAGCAGCTGGATCCGCTGTGACCAATCCTGGCCGAGTCTTCACGAAAATTTGATGGCGGCGCATCTGAGCAGCAAAATCTCGGTGGAGGTTCACTGGATTTTTTGGGAACCGATGGCGGACTAGCAGGGGAATATCTCTCGTGGCGGTCGTCTGAGAGCGCTCGTAAGCCATGGGCAAGCAGGCTCGTGTGAACATGTCCTGCTGTGCCAGTCCCGCATTGAGAAGAACCAGCGCATGTGTGAGTGTATTGATTATTGGTAGTTGAATTGACAAGCCAAGGTTTGTCATAGAATATACGGTCAGGGGATCCAAGAGGTCTTTACGAACGTATTCTGCTGACTTTCTGAAAACGTGCGGTGTTGGTGCCAGAATGCTCACCCAGTTGCTTGGTACGCTCTCGTCGAACGACCAGCAGAATAGGGAATGGTCACTTGAGATTTTGATGATCTCCTCCTGTAGCCGAAGGAATGCCCTCATACCCTCACCATAGAGAAGAGGCATATTAACCTCGAAGATGCCGAGCATGCAGTATGCAATGTCTTCTTCCCGAGTCGTCTCTCTCCTCGACAACCATGACATCTTCTTTGCGACGCTGGCCATATTTAGCTGACTATGGCCTGTGAGATACGGCACTTCTATCAAAGTTGCGTTTGATATGATAGGCAACAGCCAAGGATCTGAGCGATCGCCTAGTCGTCGCCACTCTTGCGAAAAGAAGGTCATCAACTTAGGAGCAAGAAGCTCTTGGAGCGTCCAACCACGAGTAAACCACCGACTCCTGCGGAAATCATTACTCCACTCGGCGGAATGCCTGCTGACATCGTTGAGATAGGCGTAGCATATCTTGGAGTCGGCATACCATTTGAACATGGAGTTGATCGCCTCAGTCAGCTCGGCCGAGCTCGTTTTGTCGATGCAGTTGGTATCGACCCATAACCAATCCAAGCGGTCCTGGCAAGCCTGAGCACACGCCCCTACGATTTTCTGATAGCCGCTCTTGTTCCTGACAACCGAACTCTGTCTGGCTGTCCACTCTTGGTAGGTTACTTCATCAGCGCCCCAGACGTGGCTAAGGATCGCGTAGGCGGGTATGTGCTTTCCAAAGAACTCCTTCAGCTCCAAGGTTTTAGTGTTGATCAGTCGCATTGCTTGCAATTACTAAGGAAAGTAATCGTTCTATAAGACTTCACTGCTTCCGCAAAAAGGTGCTTTCGTTATGTTGACGCTCAGAGTAGTCTTACACACCATTGCATAATGCTGTAGGTGAAGAGTGTGTTGACATATATGCCGAACTGCCAAGCCACTGCTTGGTCCGCAGACGCGGGCAGCTCAAAATCGGGCGCCAAGAAAAGAAAGATGATGGGACTTCCCAATGGATAGTTTCTTTTGATCCAAAGTCATGGTTCCGCACACTTAATCCCTGTCCAGTGCACTAATTGCCCTTACAAACGATTATGAGATAGAAGGTCCCTCTCCCATCAATCTCGGTCTCTGTTGTAGATAGCGAGGAATTAGCCGCGAACACGCAAGAGAATGACCTCCTTCTACACGGCAACAGACAAAGATTTTACCCCCTGGACATATCGGCTGTCGTTGAAGTCCGCACAGGCTCGTACCCTACTCGTTCTCAATTCCAATTACCCAACTATCGCGAAGGTGGGCGCAAGAGTTGGTCCATCGACACCAGGTGTTTGTGCTGTCCGGGACAGATTTTGTCTCCGAGACTGATACACGTTTTCGTAAATCCTTGTATTGCGAACCGCTTTGCCTCTCATCAACGATGTTGATATTTCAGTCAACTTGATTGAGACTCAGAAGCCGACAGTTCTCACAGAGGCTCGCATCTGGGCCAGAACCCAGGTCCAGTTATATGCATTATTCCAGCTAATTTGCTTCATTGTGAGAGGAGAGCTTGAGAATTACTGTTACAAGTCAACTTTCTTCCGGTCTTCACGTGGTTATCTTGATATACGCGAATTGACCCATTCTACAACCTGAAACCCCCATGCCTCTTCTTGCTCGAAGCCAGTACACAGTCCAAGCGGCGGACTGATGTGGTTGTGCCCCTTGAGAATCTGCTGGTCAACTCTACCACCCTTCCACACTTTCTTGAAGTCCTCCGCCGCATCGAACAGAATCTGCGGATCCAGTTCACTGACCATGATCAACGCTTCTATGCTCTCCAACTTGGCACAGGGGCCACGTTCATAGGCAGCTTGGAGCAGACCTAAGGGGCCTCTCTCAGAAACTAGATCCTCCCCGAAGTACGCTCTACAATGCTCGTCATCTTGGCCGCCCCAGTGAAAAGGAGCACCGAGGAAGATTACCCCTCGAAGACGCACACCAGCCCCTTCTCCTTTTGATACGATAATATTCTCACTTGCCTCCTCAAACTGTGGATCAAACAAAAACGTGCTCAAATGCACAGCGCCAGCCGAGTTACCAAGCACGAAGAGGTTCATATCCCCATACCCCTCCTTCGCAGCTAGGGTATCTCTAATCCAATCCATGACAAGCTTCACATCCTCTCCTCCTGAAGGGTACCTCGCCCCGTGAGATAACAGTCGGTAATCTGGTATTATGACTGTGAATCCGAACCGAGTGAAGAAGCGCCCCAGGTTGGTGTACATCAGACCATTGGCATAAGGCTCGTAGACGCGATCCCCAGCGTAGAAATTGCCCCCGTACAGCCAGACCAGGACTTTCTCGGGTCCAGTCGGCTGCTCCTCAGGGAGATATAGGTCGAGAACATGACGCGGATCTGGCCCGTAGGTGTGTGTTTCGCGACGCGCGGACTTGATGTCCGATTCTTTTGCTAGCAATAGGTCTTTGTAGACGCCGAAAGTCGGAAAGAGGACGTCGCCTCGGCCAAATGCTTGTATTTGATCCATTGCGAGATATGGTGATGCCCTAAGCTCAGTCTCTCTACGTTGGTGATGGTCAATACTTGGGATAGACAGCTAGTCGAGTCTTGATTGCATATTTCCCGACGGCTCCTTGATTTTGCAAAGAACGAAAGACCTCGTTCGACTGGTCTTTGCTGACCATCGGAAACGTCCTCGGGGCTTGTTTGCTATGCCACTGCGGGGAATCCTGGCGGCTTAGCCGATGTGACCTACCTCGCTTGTATCGTGTTATCGGCACTTGGCACTCCCTTCGGCTGAGAGCGTTCACGACATTCATCAACTTATTGCAAAGCTTCTCGGTCAATTCAGCCGTGAATAAGAACGGAACATCTCGAATGTCACTACCAGAACCTTCAAGGCTACACTTTCACTGCATCATAGACCTACGCTCTTTTCAATTAGAGTTCTATTCCAAACAACTTAGAGTAGTGTAAGGGACACTTCCAGTGCGGAATGTAAGAGACGACTGTCTGTGGAAGTCAAGTTTTGTGTTTCGCGTGTTGTAGCAATTCACTATTTTCTGTAGAGCGGGATGACCCTTCTTTCTGTAGATTATGCTTGGCAACTATTGCCTATATATTGCGAGACATTATCTCATTCTACAACGTAGTCAAGAACCTGGAACCCCCTTATCGAGTGGGGGGGCATTAAGAGCCATCCCCATCTCATCAATCCAAGAATTGAGTTGGATTCCAGCTGAGAGGGACGATCGGGCGTTCAGACCCAACCACGTGGGCATGAGATGAAGCGCAACAGTCAGACCTAAAAGCCACACTCTTAGTCGGCCAGGGTCTTTTAGGTCTGTAGTCAAAGAGAGGCACAGCTACATGTTTCCAGGGGCTTAACAATACTAGTCCGATTGAACCAAGGCCTACTGTTAACGTCTTTCGACCCAGAGGAAAATCACTGCCCAAGGAGACTGAGCTTGAACTGGGTACTTGCTTGAGGATATCACGTCCAATCGAGCTGCGCACATTATGGCACAGAGCAAACAGCGTTAAGAGATGGCGAGCGTTAGGTGAGGTTGTTGGGACATTTGGTGCGCATTTCATTGCATGTTTTCTTTGTGGCTACAACCCAACCAAAGACACTGAGTTATTAATGTCACACACTCTCTTTAGCTTCTACCTTTTCGTTGATTTTACGCAGGAACTGAGGCAGATGCTACCTGTTTAGAGTGTGTACATGAGTCTTGAGTAGGAGCATGGTATAATCACAAGAAAGTTAACCTTCTCTCAACTGCGAGACTTAGTCCCAGAAAAAGGAGTAGCTTCTAGTGAGAGTCGAGTATAATCATAACTCTCAACTTTATCAATCCACGCCGAAGGTATTACTACCTAGGTACTCATGGACATTTTCAAAATAGTACATGCACACAAGCATATCATAGATGAACCCTAGCGACACAAGAGCAGCCAGACAAGACCTCGGAGCAGCTCCCAAAACCATGCGTTGGATGTAACTTGAAGAGCCCTTTAGCTTAGAGGATTCAGTAAAGGATGGAAGTAGCCCTGATGATTCAATACACTCAAATACATTCAATCCAAGTGGCACGGAGATTGTAGTATATGTACCCCAATGATTGCAGCACTCATCGGGCATGGACCACCGAAAGCGATTGGTCCCTGCCGGTCGCAGTTTTCATCACACCTCTACTGTACCTTAGAGAAGCCAGGCTTCTCAGCGAAGGTAGCCGGGTCGGTGACGACTCGGTCGGACATCCCACGCTGGTCCTGTAAGTCCCTTTTCCCCCCCCTTTTTTCCCCTTCCCTCTTTTTCGCATTATCTGATCACTCCGCCTGCCTTTCTTTTCTTTCTTTTTCTTATTGTGTGTATTTTGTTCGAGTCAGCGTCAAACCATGTGAGTTTATACATCCTTTGCACCGCTTATAGTTCAACTTTAGAGATAAGCGGTATGTTGTAAATCTTGTCGAATTCACTTTGCTATGCTACAGGGAACCAAGACAGACGTCTGCTGACTGACTGACCATGGGTAGCCCTCAGTTTCGGAGTTCGCTTCGGACAGGAATTGGATCCAGGCCAACAATAGCTGTCGCAAAATCTCCCTTGAGCTCGGTATTGGGATCGACGAGACTTAGCTATCCAAAACATTTAAAACCAGAGCAAAATTGCATGGAATCTTCCGATGTTTTGTGGTAAATACTCACATTGAACTTCATGATAATAGATGGGATGACTTTCTTCATCTGCAGCACTGCAATGTGTTGACCTATGCAGACTCTGGTCCCGCGACTGAATCCCATATGCGTAGATTCCACTATAAGCATCGCCTATTAGCAAAGGTCGAGTCTAGTGCCTTAAACAGCTTGAGGCGCTTCTCGAGGCCAATCTGAAACATCACCTCGGTAGGAGAAAATAATTCAGTACACTTACTCAACCGTAGTGCCTCACGATCCTCAGTAACCCACCGTTCAGGACGGAAAACGTCCACATCATTACCAAATACGGTTTTGTTCTGGTGTATCGCTTGTGGCATACATCCAACACTAGTACCCTCGGGAAACGCCATGCCTGCAATCGTAGCGCCGCCCACGGGCACTTGACGCTCGAGAGGCCACGTCGGCGTAGAGAACATTCGCATACCCTCCTTGACAACAGCATTGAGATACGGCAGCTTGGTGACATCACCGAATGCGGGTATTGGAGCTACACCAGCTTCGGTGAGCTCAGCTCGCAGCTTCCTCAAGGTCTCCGGGTAAGTGATGAGGTAGTAAATGGTGGCTACTACAGAGGTTGCTGTCGTGTCGCCGGCGCCAGATATGGTGCTCATCAGCATGCCCACGAGTCCGGCTGGATCCAGAGCATCCGGGTGGTCTTCGCTCGACTCGAGAAAGCGCTGCAGAAGATCTGGGTGTGCCGCGTCGCTCGATTTTCCCTCTTTCATCGCCTGGGCTCTTTTCTGCAGTTTTGCGACAGCGGTAGCTGCCATGCTCGATGGCTGGCGCTTGATACGCATCGCGATAGGATTGCGATAGACCAGACGCTCGATACTAGGGATAGATGACCACCAGCCCCAGTGGTCTGAGCGGTCTCGGATCAACTGAATGGTGCCATCTACGTCTCCTTCCGCAGCAAGGCAGCCAAGTGGCTCGCCAAACGAGAACCGCGACGCGGCGTCAATCATGTACCACAGGACCATTGACGAGAGGTCAAACGTTGTCTTGCCGGACATGCAATCTAACAGCTCCGGGATCGTCATGTCGACCCATTCCTCATAGTCTAAGACCGCCGCCGGCGTGAATGCACCAGCGACGGAACGACGAATAGCGGCGTGCCGTACCTCGTCCCGAGTACTCACGAGACTTGCCACTTCCTTGCCGTTCTGGATCCCGAGCAAGACTCTATACGAATCGGCCTGGATGAGCATGATTAGTCGTCAATTGACTGCTACCGGAACGACAACTCGCAGTTCATACCGTGACAAATCCCACACGGCTGCTGCCATATGCCACTCGAATGACGTCCGGGTCCGTAATGCTGATACTCTTCACACCATAGCGAACGATCGTGCCGTGCTTCCCGTGTAGCTCCACGAGTTTCTCTCGCAGTCGCCCATTGTATTGTTGGTCTTGTGGAGCAATTCGTCAGTTCTGCACAGGTACTACAGTACGTCTCTTCAAGACAAGGGGCTTCGTACTGTGATAGAAGTCAGCTCTGGTAAACAGATCGCACTTCTTCATCCACAGGTTAGCAACGGGTATTGTAGACTATGATACATACCATGCTCGCCACAGATCCGTACAGCCTGCGAGCGTCGGCCCCGGGGCCTGGCGCAGCTTACTCCAATTCGTTGCCAGACGGGCACAGAGTAACGTTAGCACTGCACCTGCTAACAAAATGTATGAGGAAGTCATATTCGATTATTGAAGTTCTGTGTCGAGAAAGGAAAGAAGACTATATCATGGGGCAATGCGGAAGGTATGCACTGTGTTTCAAACGACCAGTTAGTTTGAAGTGCTACTACCCGTGATATCCGCGAGGCAACAACATCTCATTGCCCCTTGCATAGTAAAGCATTTTTGGTGTGTTGGCGCTGAGCCTTTTTTACACGTACATCTTGTGCGACCCCATGCCTATCCTCGGTAAAGAGAACAGAACGGGTACGGATTTTAAGTTGCGTTTTGGGGGGAATCTTGGACCGCTTCAACGAACAACTTTCGAATGGACGGTGCGCAGAGTGGAGAGTAAGATGTGACAATTCAGGACGGGTGCCAGGATTGGAGGGCTTTTGACCGCGCTGCCAGCAATACGACATGGATGATGGTCCCCAGACTCATCAAAAGTACATCCGTATAGCCCAGTAATAATCCCTGATCCTAAGTGCTGACCTCGGTGGTAGAACTGTGACCCGGCGCATCTTGCAAACCTCGAAGACTGCACACATGGAATCATTTGTTGCCAATGAAGTTCTCGATTGCAGCGAAGAGTTACCATTAGATTTCCTCACAATACCACTAATCAGCAGAAAATGGGCTGCTGGAGGTTCTTCGGTTTCAAAGCCCTGGGCTCCTTCTGTTGATCGGCATGATGAGCTCTGGCTGGATATTCTTTTCGGCTTTATCCGGACATCCTGCGACACGAAGGCACTCGATCGAAACATAAGTAAGCTAAGGTACGCAAAAAGCCGTTGCGCAACAGAGATGTCCCATACTTTTCGGGTAGCCAGCCATACATCACCTTTTGACTACGATAGGCGGGGTGGGAAAAGCCAGTTCAAACATAACCGTCTCAAACTTTGCCAGTAGACCAGAATCGACAACATCTCCAGACAAGACTCTAGAAAATGCAGGTTCATCAAGACGCGCGTCACCCATACATGTGCGTCTCCATCATCATATGTCTTTGTGATTTTCCGACAAATCGTACTGGTATACGACTCAAGTTGACCGAATAAAACGTTCGATTTCCCGCTGTTGGGCTATGTCTGGTTAGGAGGTGTCTTAGTACAAGTCATACTGGCCGAAGATTCGCTTGACTGGTGTTTCCTCGATACAAATTAGCGTGGCTTTGAGATCGACATTGTTGACGACTTGTTGACCGGGCAAGAATTTTTTTGTCCCTTTTGTTGCCTTTGGGCCGCCCGGCTCGTTTCTTGTGCCGATGGGCAAAATCTATAGGCAGTCGAAATTAGCGACCTGGGTGGCGCGCAGTTTCGATACCATCACAGCAATTCTTGAGAGATTCACGGAATACGAGTGATGCACAGAACTGGCTCTGAGAGTTTTAGGTAGGCATGGAAAGACATACTTCTGATGTTAATACTCCGGTTTCAATAGAGCAGCTTGTGGCATATTCATCGACATGTGTGAGCCGGCTGGCTGCTTCTGGACCCAGAGTTTCTCCGAAATGCTCGATTCGTTTCTGCCTTGCGGTATAGAATTGATGGAAACCTGACGGAGACTTAGATACTGGCGAGACTGGTAATCCTCATTAAAAAGGTGCCCAGTTCAGGCAGACGCAGGGTTCGCGACATGTTTCAACAAGCGAGTTGTACCGATAGTATACACTCCAATGCAAGTCAAGCTCAAGTCAGATTACCGGACAGGACGCAGATATGTGTAAGCGCGCACGCACAAAGGGCACCGAACAATAAAAGGTAAGAAACGTTGCGAACTTTCGATTTCTACGCCTGAACTATAAAACATCAGCTTGAACTGACAATAGCCTTCTCCCAGGTGTCGTTCACAATTTGCCAATAACGCTCTCTATCGGCTCGCATGTGCGCAACATGAGGGCTCTCATCGAATCTCTCCTGGCGCACAAGGAAACCTTTGGAAATTGCGGCGTTCGCGTGGCTCTCTATATGGCGCCAGTCTACCATGATGTCGGCTTTACCATAAATGTAGCACCGATTAGTTTGGTCGACTAGCTTTCGATCGTTGAGGACTCTCAAGTTTTTAGCAAGGAAGTCTTCGCCCGCGAGACAATTCAACGAAGTATACCATAGCGAAAGGGCAAGGATGAGGAAGATGACGAAGGGCACGGTGATGATGCGAAAGATTCCCTTTGGGAACCCGTCGATTAGAGCATTGTACGAGGTCGCCAATTTGTGCTGACCTGGACACGAGTCGAAGATCATAGTGTGCAGTGGGAACGGCCTCCCAAACATTTTCTTGAACCCAACATAGATGTGCCGCATACTGGTACAGCCGCCGTTGGAGAAGACATGCACGAGAATCTCGGGCCGCTCGGGAGCCGCGGACAAGCCGCCGGCTGCGGTCATGACGGACCAAAGATACAATAGAGCAGGCCGCACCTTCTGCACTGCAACTGGAGCAAAGACGGCTTCCTTGACGGAGAACTTGACGAGCAGTATCGTGGCGCTTGGATAGATGGTTTGATAATGCGTGATGTATTTGTTTATGTGCACGTCTTGCGCGTCCATCCATGCTGCGAAAAGTATGAGTTTGGGGGCCGAAGACTCAGAGGATGCAGGAGTCTCGCGGGGCTCGTATGTGTAGACGAACGGTGACAGTTTCGTCATCATGTGCAACGAAGTCGAGCTCATAGTCGTCAGGTTGAGACGAAATGCGGAAAGACTCTAATTGGGTGACTGCGATAATGAGGGAAATTCGACAAGTGGCTGGGGATCGTCTCTACGGTAGGTCAGGACCCTGTAACGCTCTGCAATGAACCTCGCGCACTCAAAGGGATTTCTCGATGTATTTCCGGCCGTCCGATTGTCTTGAGATATGGGAGACAAACGAGTCGCATCAGGTGATTCCAAAGCCATGATCTACCTACTAGACCTTAGATAAAGCCTCGGTGCAATGTCACTGTCATACAAAGGGGCTGACCAATCAACTGACAGGCTCGCCTCAGCTACAACCCTAGCGAGCTAGTATTCGTGATCTCAGTTCCGCGCACTCCACACTTAGTACCATGCAAGTTCCCGAAACTCTACAGCTACCTACTTTCCAAAGGATATACTTAAGTAACTCTAAATCAGAGTGGTATGTAATTCCTAGACTTCTACAGTTATTGAAGATGTCATGAAGTGGAATATGTTAGCGGCAGTCTTGCACTGAAGTGAGGCCCCTTCCAAGTGTAAGTTTGTGATTCTGAGAGCGAAGTAGAATTGCTACCATGAGAAATGTGGTGTCTAAAAGGTAATGTTTGAATGGCAGACATTGATTGACATGTCATGATGTTAGATCGCTTTCAATGTGCTGGTACCTACGGATTACCGACGTCGGTATCTCGTATGCAGTGTTTCGGGTAGTGAGGCACAGCATCTATCATCCTCACTTCACGTGTCAGTAACACAATGCAGCCCCCACGTCTCGTGTCGCCTCATATAGCACTGTTTCTTATCGTGATGCAGTCCATCGCACTCGACTATACGTGTTCCAGAGCGGTGGTCACAAGTGGTCTCGGTTGGCAAATTCGTACGATGCTCTATCCAGGCCAGACTCGTTTCTGGTCCCCTCTTGCGAGTTCCATAAGAAGAGCTTACATCAAGCTATTCACGTGACAGATCATTCAATCAAGCTTCGTGTTGGATTTCCGGATGAACTCCCCGATTCGTGACGAATCTGATGATTGAAAACTTTATGATAATTACGCCCCTGCTCCACATTCCATTAGGTGGCTCACAGACCCCACTAGGTATGGGCACACAGAAGCGTGGCCAAAATCGCATCCTCCTCTGTGGCTCGCCATCAGTAGAGCCGCTTACGTCTTGACCACAGAGCGGACATAGGAAATTTGCTAGCTAGCATAGTGATTCTCCCCTTGGCGCAAAGTGATTGGGAAGCAAGTTGAAACCCTTGACGAGAACCGGCATCTGCTCGAGACCACGCGCGGCTATACTCCCACGGGCTTCAATTCGTGCTGGCCACCAGCAGCGACACAACAGACATTCAAACCTGACGAACCACTCCGAAATAGGCACGGCCATCCTATACAGCTTTAGGCTAGCATGAGGGGTGTTGTCGCAGGCGGCGGCGTTGGCCGTCGAGGCCACGCTTACAGCTTTTCGAAGGTATGTACGTTTGACATTCCTAAACCTCACCTCTGCTCGTCGCTCCCTTTTCGGTTTCACTTGCACCGGCTTCCCATCCTCTGAGGTCGGACCGAGTTGGACCGAGTTGCAAGTCGTGGCACCAGACAGAAAGAGGCTATGCGCTGTCATCGAGGGTCAAGTGACAGGCTCGTCAAGCTTGACAAGCAGATTGGCAGAGTAACTGGATCGATTTGACGATGGTTTGCATGGCGAGAAAGATTGATCACGATAGACGAGCGTGCTGCGAAGACAGCGTTCTGCTTCGTAGTGCGTGTTGGCCCCACCGGACGAAATGGTCGCCGCCGGAGTACATTTCCCATCGGTTCAAGTGGACCAGAAGTTGGATTCGTCGTCGTCCAGACCTTCAGCATTTGAATAACATGACGAGTCTCGTCGTTCTCTCGTTCATGTGTCCGGAACGGAGCAATTGCGCTACACTTCTGTATGGGTGTTGCTGGCGAGTGCTTTGAGACGTGTCTGCGTTTTCCGGGTTGGTGTTGTTAGGCCCTGTCCCGACGGCCGCCTCAAGATAGTCGTTTTGTGTGGAGTGCACTGCGACCACCCGTTGACAGCGTCGACGTGGGAGGACACCAAGTCCGGACATTTTGGAATGTCGAATGTCTGCAGGACCAGTTGCAAATGCAATTCAGACCGCTGGATTGGCTCGAGTGTGGTCACAGGTGTTCTTTTGTGTGGTGTCGATCTCGTTGGTGCTGCCTTTTTACGTGCCGAGCAGTACGAACTAAGGTAGTATGGAGGTAATGGTTGAGGGTGTTACCGTCGTTGTAACACTGAGTTGGAGCTGGTGTGGTGGTAACCTCGGCTGCAACATCCGCAACGAGAACTTTGAACCCTTGCCCGCTGTGGTGCGGGGAGACACTAGAAAAAGCTTCCTTTCGGGCGGTTTTTGCCAGAGGCACAACAGCCCGGTCGCCCGGGACGAATTCGTCGTCGAGCTATGGTTGGCCGGCGGGCGAGTTGGAGATTGAATGCACTGCACCTGGGCAAATTCTCCCGTCACCTACCTCCTCTGACCTACCTCCCGAGCGCTGAACAGGCGGGACAAGAGGCTGATGAGGTAGGTAACAACGTCCCGCACTCCAGCGCATGTGGTAATGCCAAGCCAGCCGCCCGGGTGGTGACGGGATCTCCTGCATTGACTGCATCGCCTGCATCGACTGCATCGACTTTTCCCTGGCCGTTGCTGGCAATTGCATGCATACCTTACATACCACTACTGCACTTTACTACTCTGCTGCGTTGACCAGTAACACCATCCCGTCGAATGTCGACTAAGAGACCAGGAAGTCTGAGGTCAAAATCAAATCATGCCATGCCTCCAAACTCTACTGCCTGATCCTTAGGTATTCTTTCCCATTTGTTGTTTCGTGCCCGTTTCTCTTGCCTCTTGCCTCTTGTCTCTTGTTGTCCGCTTTCTCGTCTTTGGCCAGTGCTGTTGCTGTCTGGCCAATTGCTTTCTCTCGCACTTTTCAGCTCTCGCCCTGACTCGCCTCATCCCCTGCCCGTACGAGACCCTACTCGATTTACTCCCTTGATCGAGTATCTCGTCGTGGTCTTTCCACGAAACCACGCTTTGTCTGCCCTCTTGTTTGAGCTACCTACAAACTTGATATCTTGCCTCACATGGTTCTTCCGGGCACACAAACGCCGTTCGATTTGTCTACTTGGCAGGTTTAGCAAGCATGGCGCCAGGAACTAATGGGCGCGGAGTCCAGGTCGAGGACACTAGAATATGTGTCGTAATGGTGGGATTGCCCGCTCGTGGGAAGAGCTACATAGCACAAAAAGGTGAATAACAATACTACAGTCGCCCTTTGCAAAGCCCAATGGCTTGGTATGAGGGGGGAAATCGCATTTGCTGACTTGTGTTCACTCATTGCCAGCTCAGCGCTACTTGACCTGGCTGTCCATCCCGGCCAAGACTTTCAATGTCGGCAATTACCGGCGCAACGACGCACCCCAACCCTCGGCCGATTTCTTCGACAGCAGCAACGCAGAGGGCGAACGCCGACGCCGTGCCGCAGCCCAGGCCGCGGTTGCCGACATGCTCGGCTGGTTCAGGCAAGGCGGTGTCATTGGCATACTGGACGCCACCAACTCGACCAAGGAGCGCCGCAAGTGGGTTATGGACGTCTGTACGCGCGACGGGATCGAGGTGTTGTTCGTCGAGTCCAAGTGCGACGATGAAGAAATGATCATGGCCAATATACGTGATGTCAAAAGTACCAGCCCTGATTACAAGGGCCAAGACCCAGAGGAGGCCGCGCAAGACTTCCGCAACCGCATCAAGCAGTACGAAAAAGTCTACAAGTCTATGGACGAGGATGGCGACGAGAATCACTACACCTACTTGAAGATGATGGACGTGGGTAGCCAAGTCATTATCAACCGGATACAGGATTACCTCCAGAGTCGTGTCGTGTATTATCTCATGAACTTACATATCCGGCCGCGATCAGTCTGGCTTTCGCGGCACGGCGAGTCGATGTACAATCTTTCAGGTCGGATAGGTGGTGACGCAGACTTGTCGCCAAGGGGTCATCAATATGCGCAGAAGCTACCAGAGC
This sequence comes from Xylariaceae sp. FL1019, assembly GCA_022578705.1. Lineage (NCBI taxonomy): Eukaryota > Fungi > Ascomycota > Sordariomycetes > Xylariales > Xylariaceae > Xylariaceae sp. FL1019. Next base: position 293,777 of record MU391949.1, on the reverse strand, counting down.
TCGTGCGGCAGTCTGTTGGGGTAAGTCGCGGACTCTGCGTTCCAGAGATGACTATCCGCCATCTCATTAGGCAATAACTTACACTGAGTTCTTACAGGACGATCGACCGCTGACAGTATGGACGTCAACGCTGAAGAGAACCATAGCTACGTCGCGGTTCTTACCTAATAACTACAATCAATTACAGTGGAAAGCACTCGACGAGTTAGATGCGGGTGTGTGCGACGGCATGACATACCAAGAGATCAAGGATGTTTACCCCGAAGATTTCATTGCGCGCGACGCGGACAAGTACAACTATCGGTACCGCGGCGGCGAATCGTACCGCGACGTGGTGATTCGATTGGAGCCTATCATCATGGAACTGGAACGATCTGAGGACATTCTCATCGTCACGCACCAGGCCATTCTTCGGTGCATATATGCATATTTTATGAAGAAGGATCAGTCTCGTTCGCCGTGGATGAACGTGCCGCTTCACTGCCTCATCAAGTTAACGCCCCGCGCTTACGGCACAGACGAGGTGCGCTATCAAGCTGACATACCTGCTGTCAGCACTTGGCGCGGCAAGGGCAGCACTGCCAAACACGAAGATCCCGTCCCAGACCCCATGACAGCTAAGTCGTAGGGTTCGCAGATGCTCCTCTTACGGAGCGAACGTATGATCGTTTGTGTGGAGCTATTCCAAAGACCTAGATGTGTTATATGAGCGAAACAAAGACCAGGAGTGTATTAAGACGCGGCTATGAGTTGATGAGCCTCGCGGTACAAGACGATACGATACTACGATGAAGATGGGCCTGGGCGACGGAAAAGGGTCAAGACATTACAGTTTTGAACGAGCATGACCAGGAAAGGAGCATACTCTGGCGCCGGGAGAGGGATTCTGATAGGGGACTGCACCCCCTACCCAGCATTGGAATTTGATTGTTGTGCCTACGGTAGCGCAACACAGATATTCCAGCACTGTCTGTCGCTGAGATGTACAACAACAAGAACAGCTTACTTTAGGCACAATACTCCATAGGGTAAATGGCATTCTCTAGAGTGAGACATAATTCGACAATATTTGGCCTGGAGTGAATGAACACATTGTCTTCAATGGCTAAAAGATGTGGAAGCAACAGACTACAGTACATGCAGCCTTGGTCATAGACGAGACAGATGATATCGTTACCCTGTCGAGACGCTTGCATCAAGTGCCGATAATATGTCTCAGCCTGACAAATTGGTGATAATTCTTGTTAAAGGTTAGGATCAGCTGTCGACTTGGTACCAAAAACATCCGACACCCGGTAATGTGAAGAGTGCAAATGTACCGAGACGTCTGGAGACTTCTTAACACCTCGTCTGCGACCCCATGCCACGTTTATAAGTTGCTCTCTTGCTTCCACCACTTCCTTCCTGGTTGCTTGTTCTTCTGCTCCTGGGAGCTGTGCGGGACGACATATTAAACGGCCTATAGGACCTCCAATACTAGAGCTGAACGTTGTAACTGATGCATCACCTAGTTTCTCGTCCAGCCTTATATTGCGCAATGTGGCAAAAGTTGTCTTGATATTGAACTGTCATATCCAACATGGTGGCAGGGGTATATCTAGTTTCAACTGCATATGTTAGGGACTCTAATTTTACATACTATTCCTTGAACTACATATGTCGTTCGTCGGTCATCGGATGAGTAAGAATACAGTTAGTTATTCTGTAAAGCCTTAAGTTGAACAGCTCGTTATTCAACCGGCATGCCTGGTGAATTGGGGAAGCCAGGACGGACATGGAAGTAGGTACTTGAGCAGGATAGGTATTAGGGTTTGGCCAAAATTAAAGACACAAAAGGCAACGATGGCATCTGGAACACTCGTACTTCATTAGTTATGAAACGAAATTAATGCTGGTATAAGCTTGACGAGAATTTTTGAAGAGACTACCTAAGCATGGTGAAACTGAACTCCGTACTAGTTTTGTAATCTCAACTTGGGAATATCATAATAGTACCACGGCCATTCGTCATTACCTTTTACGTCCAACAAGAACATACCCTCACGGAACGCCAATTAGTGCAAATCTACAAAGTCTCGCCGTCTTCGTCATCAAACCCCTGTAAAGCGTGCTGAAAATTACGCAGAAACCTCTATCACCTTCTCTGGAACTTCTGGTTCTGCTTGGGCTGGCTACCGTAGGCTCTTCTTCCCTGGACCTTCTTGTCTCTGTTCATACTGGCGCCCAAGACAAGGTCTATCCTTGGAGGTGTCGCGAACCCGAAGCTCTTCGCGACCTTAGCCAGGTCTAGCTTGTTGATGTCACTATGGGCAATTGTCAGCGTCTACTACCCTCGTATGTCAACGCTTCAGGTACTCACAATACAGTCCGGAGACTGTGAGAAGCGTACGCATGCAGATAAGCACGATAGCCCTCCTTTGCACTCTGGTTCAGGTAGAAATTTCCAGCGACCAGCTTCTCCAGCTGTGATGTGACATTCAGGATTTTCTTCGCGGGGAAATCGTATTCCACTACCGGTACACTGTAACATGGTGTTAGGAATCATTTTTGGAGCTGAGATGGGTAGTTTGGCCTACCGGGCGGCTTTCAGATGCGAAAGAAAGCCGACTTCCGAGGGCTGAAGAAACAGCAGGCTGCGTCCTTTACTGCCAGAGCCTCTTGCAGTTCGGCCGACTCTGTGAATGCTATAGAAACTCTTAGCACGTTGAACACAGGGATTCGATGTCAACCAGTCTTACTATTCTCTTGGATCATCCGGAGGATCTAACTGAACAATGTAATCGACCGAGGGGATATCGAGACCTCGCGCGGCAACGTCGGTACATATAAGGATAGCTTTCTCAGCATTTACGAACTCAAAGAAAGTATTGGTTCGTTTCTGTTGTTTCATCTTTCCGTGAAGACTAAGAAGTACGGATGTTAGAAAAAAGGCAAAAGGACATATATGGCTCATCGATTCGTCTATGTATACTACTTACTCAAGGCACGGAAGATCGATGTAATTTAGAAGCCTGGTAGCTAGGGTCAGCAAGAACAAACTGTCGAACCGCTGAACATACTCTGCATAGTATTTGACGCTGTTGCAGCTATTCAAGAAGACAATGATCTTCTTCTTCAGGTTCTTTTTGAGGAAGGAAAAGAGCACGAGGAATCGCATATCTGCTTCGCAGATGAGATATCCCTGCTCCAAGCCCTCAACTGTGGAGAATTCCTTTTGCTCATCAACGTTGATCTAGATGACGGTCAGTCAGGCTCACTAGAGACCGTGGGTTTCCTCGCTAGGTGATTAAGACTCACATAGAGAGGACCGGGCCGAAGAGATATCCTTGCCAAGTCTTCGACCTTGGTGGTCTGAGTTGCAGAAAACAGAGCCGTCTGCCTGTTCTCATTGGGCAAAATCTTGATGATCTGTTTCATTTCATCCTCGAAACCGACTTCGAGAATACGGTCCGCCTCGTCAATGACCAAGGTCCGCAGATTCTTGAAAACAAAGCCGGGGGTGTTCTGCAAGTGGTCCAATAGCCGGCCAGGGGTAGCAATCAGGCAATTGACGCCCTTGGCCAGCTTGTCGGCCTCGGCACGGCGGTTGGCACCGCCAATGACGATACCGTAGGTCTGGGAATGGTGCTTCATCAGCTCGGTGGCGACCTGGAAGATCTGTAGGGCCAACTCTCGCGTAGGCGAGACGACAATGACACCAGTACCATTCCTAGGCTTAAAGCGCAGGGCGCTTAGCATCTCAATGGCCGGGATGAGGAAGGCAAGGGTCTTGCCAGAACCAGTCTTAGCGGCACCGAGGACATCGCGGCCGGCGAGAAGAGGAGGGATGGCGCGACGCTGAATGGTGGTCATGGTCTCAAACTTCATGTCTTCATTGATAGCTTGCAAGGTTTTCGGCGACAGGTTGAGTTCGGCAAACTTCTCGGCGGCTTCAGTTGGCGCGACAAGTGAGGATATAGCAGCGTTGGTGGCATCATCGCCAACCTCGAGGTCGTCGGCTTCGGTATCGGCGGCCGGGGCGGCATCTACCTCGTCGCCCTCATCGTCGTGCTGGTCAACTTCATTGTCATCTTCTTGGGCTTCATCCACAGACTCAATTTGACCGTTCTGTTGCACATCCACATCTTCGGCCTGCTCCTCCTGCTCCGCCGTGTGGGCTCTCTTCGCTTTCTTGGGCTTCTTTGCTTTCGGGATGGTGGCAACAGAGATGGATTCGGTGACGGTGACTTTTGCGCCATTGGCGTCTTTGAATTTCCGCTTCTTGCTGTGTTTCGTGGCATCCATGGCTACTGTGCTTTGCTGTTCTTGTCGCAATGAACCGCGTGGAAGTGGAGGGTGGGATGCTAGCTCTGGCTGTGAGACAAAAGTTGCGATGTTCCGACACGGGCAACTTTTTGCTGGGTCGCCTTGGAGGTTGGCAGTAATCGATACGAGATAAGGGACTTTTCTATAGTGGGCAGCGGCCTAGAATTGGTGGGGTGTTCTTGTGCGTAGGTGCGTAGCTACCTCTCTTGGCATAAGGGACGAGTAAATCGACGGTATGTTCACGCGCTTGACAGCACTCTGAGCCGTCTTCAGAGATTCCCCCCTTCACCTATTCTTCCTTCAACTCCCGTTTCAGCGAATCTTCCTTAAAGGCTTTGTCCACGTAGGCTTGCGTCTGTTTGCGAGATTCTACTTCTATAGACTCCAGTATACTTAGGGTTCGTCACGTGCAGTCAGGGTCTGTGATAAGGTTCGGATCAGCGAGCACATGGAATATCTTGTTCGAACGTCGGTCAAGTTCTGTGTGCTTTTGGTAATGCTTGCACGCCGACCGTACAAATACCTAGCAGCACTAGCCCCTGGTCAGGTACGCCCATTGTATTTCATCTCCAGGCTGGAGAAAGAAATTTTGCTTGCTTCTTTCCACTTCACTACCCAACCTGTGATTTCTTCAATGGTCTTCGAAGGTGATGATGAGTTCACGTTCTTATTCAGCTTCGCGATCGGTCTGTTCTGCTTAACGATTCTTGCACATTGCACTCTGTACCACGGCGGGCGGCACTGGCGGTGCATCAGTTCAGTATTTCGTCACCAACACTTCCGTTCATCAAGTAAGTTAGTTATATCTACCTCATATACACACATACCGTCAATATCACTTTCTATGATGAGATTCTCTTTAGAGGCTGTTTATGACTCACTCAATGAGTATGATTTGTCTAATCACCATTCATTGTTCTATCCCTGATTTCATGCCCATTTTCGCATCGCAATTGTGTCCAAATCTCCATGTTTGACATTACTGACGCCGCCGCCGCGATTTCTAGGCTTTACTTGGTTCCTTCAAAGCCGCCTTCATTTGTGTATTATCCAGGAGTCACTTGAAAGATAGTAATAGAGATGGTAGCGACCCCTACTACATATTTTCAGCTTCGCGGCTTCTTCTCGTTAATGTTGTGTACACTGCATTTTTCTATGTATGATTGGCTCCAATATGCAAGAAACCCAGAACAATCCTGACTCCATGCTTCCTTGCTGCTCAAGAAGGAATTATTACAAGATGTACTATGTTATGCCATTATATGCCGTATGTAGATGCTACCCGCCATCCAAGGATGGCCGGCTGCTATGCTGAAGAACACCGCGCTATGCATGAAACTCCCAGGTGTAAGTGAAGTGGTATCGTGTGAGTGATGAGAACTAGCAAACGACTGTATGCAAGGTGTTGTGCTGTGCTGCACATGGGCACATATTCCCGTGCCCCATTCGTGTTTCCTATTCTTTACTGTTGTTCGCTTCCGTGTCGTAGCGACCTCACGGAGAGACTCCTTGTCTCCAACGCTCGACTCTATCCATTTGGCCGACTTGAGTCTGTGAGGGCGCTGCAAATGTAGTCCCGTAAGGGTTGGACATCGCGTAGCCAGACATGGCACCGCCTGCTCGGAAGGCATTGCCCAACATGCTAGCATTTGCACCCGGATTAGGTAATCCTGATTGACCGTGAAATGCGTTGACTGTCACACTCGACCGTGACTGCCCAAAGCCACCGCCATTACCATCGTTGAAACGACCAGCCATAAACCCACCAGGCTTGACTAGGTTGGGAGCGCTCAAATTGGTAGGCACTTGGTTTCGATATATGGCCATCTTCTGCTCTTGGTCTCGCTGATAACGCACTGCCTCTTCTTGTCTAGCTCGGTCAGCCTCAGCTCTCGGATCGACCATTTTCTGACGGTTATAGGTTCCGAGAACATCGGCCATGGAGTGCCGCGTCTTCAGCTGAGGCGAGACAGTGCTTCGTCCCCCAGTAAGCTGGATACGCGCGAGTTCACGCTCTCGTGCCTCCCGTTCTTCTTGTAGCCGTTTTCGCCGTTGGCCCAATGTTTCCTCCTCCTCCGAGGGTTGCACCGGAGATGCGCCCTTCTTAACTTCTGGTTTCTCTTCGTCTTTCAGAGCATCCCCAAACTGGCTGAGAAGTTCGGCGGAAAATGCTGAGCTGACGGGACGAGCTTGAGGGAGAGAGTTTTCGTCATTTTGAGCTCGCAAGCGGCGCAGGCGCGCACCCAAAGTCTCGCCCTCCTCTTCATCGCCCTCGGGAGTGATGACACGAAGCTGAGGACTCGGTGGTCCCAGTGCTCCAGGCGCGGTGACACCACGTGTGAGAGCAATGCGCTGGATGGGCCCTGCCTCTCGCCCTTGAAGCCGATTGCGTCGAACAGTCAGGGGTTCATTGTCTTCCATGTCACGACGTTCCATCAGCCCAATGGGACGATTGACTTCTGCCATAGCATCGATCAAGCTGCCCTTCTGACCCTTATTGGCAGCCAGAAGTCCAAGAGGCACGTCTTCGTCGTCGTCATCGCCGCCCGCTTGTTTGGAATTTGGGTCTTCCCATGCAAGGTTTATCCGCTTGCCTTTGCGTGCTCGGCGCTCGATTTCGGCGACAGTATCCATCTCGAGAAGTGTAGAGTGCATTCCGTTGGGGAAGGCAGTGGCAGGCGGTCGTGTCCGTAGCTTTTGCTGTTGCTTGCGCATCTGGAGTTCAGCAAGAAGAGTAGTGGGTGGCCCATTGTAGACAGGCTCATTGTCACTTTCGGGTTCTTCTTCATCTGCCTCTCGGTCTGCCTTGCCATCAACAGAGCCGGCTAGATGTTGCCGCTGTTCTTCGTCTATAGCTTCGTGGCGGCGCTCAGACGAAGTGGATGGCCGGCTCAGCCCACTGATCTTACGGATATGGAACAGTGAACTACGCTTTTTCGGAATTGATAGTTCAGCAGCGCTCGCACGTTTCATATGCGACTTTCGTTTGTTGTCAGCGCCATAAACCTCATTCCCTAGCGATCCAGCAAACGCGTGATCCGTGAAAGCAATGACGGGGGCCTTGGCCGAAGCATCGAGAATATCGTCAAGTGTGTTGGTGGCAGAACCATCCTTCAATTGGAGTGTGGGCAATTCAGAAGCAGGCAAATCGAAGAAGGCACTGGCACGAAGTTGGGGCGGTAATTGGCTCAAGTCCGGTATCTGTGACATTCGCTTATCCATAGTTTGCGACATGCGCTTGTCCTTAGTCAACATGGATATGCGAGACTTCCGTCGGTCTTCCTCGGCGAGGGGATGATGATCATAGGCCGGTAATCGCCTTTCATCTTGAGTATCAGCAGAACGTTCTGATCTATGATCCACTGAATTGGCAGCGGCTTCAGGATCCGAGTGACCACCCATAGAATCGAGGGGAAGAAGCGCCTCGAATGTGATATCGGGTAATAACGTCGCGGTGGAGTTGCGGTTTGCTTCAGACACGCCACTGAGCACCTGCGATCTCCGGGCATTTCGCACCTCGGCTTTGGGTTTCTTTGAGAGTTTCTGCGGTAAATTGAGCATCATTGGTACCCTTGCCGGGTAGTACATCATGGCCTCGCCTGTTTCAGGATCCAAGTACGACTTTGGACGCACTGTAGGTAAGCGAACGGGACGCGATATTCTGGGTCTTGCATTTTCAGCCTCGTATCCCTCAACCGCATGCTCAAGTTCGTGTGGAGATGAGAATGGCGGCACGGCTGGCGCTGAAGCAAACAAGGCCGGAAAATTCAGAGACTCTTCGAAGTCAGCATCTGGTGAGCAGTGATGACCATCGAAATCAGCAAAAGCCCGCTCCGCTTGTTCAAATGTGCCTTCCGACCCAGGGGAGGCTGCTCGCCCGGCGCCTGCATATTCGAGTTCCCTGCGTGATTCCTCCACTGCCTGGCTCCAATAGTCATGGGCGCTAGATGTATTGTATCCATTCGCATTGGGTGTAAGGTCCAGGTCATACAGATGTGGCATTTGCAGATGCTCGTCTTCCTCAGGTTCCTCTGCTAGCCTATCTGCTTCGTCCATAGCAGCCGCGTTCAACGAGGTCTCGATCTCGGCAATGTTTGTCAATGCAGGCTTTGCGGCAGATCGTACGCTGCGCACAGAGCTCGATCCCGGGCCATGCCGAGATAACGAGCTGCCTTGGTCGATGTCTGACCTCGCCAAGCCGGTTGATCCAGATCTAAGCCTTGTGGGACCCGACGCTATGGAAGAATCAGGCGACATGACATAGCCAGCTGGGGAGTAGCCGCCGTATCGTGCAGCGTTGTTCGTCTCGCGTATGGAATTGGCCGCCGACACGGATTTGAGAAGCGGGAAAGACACGGGCTCGTCTGCTTCGGGGATGGACGCAATACTGGGAGCCAAGATGGATGAGCGGCGACTGTCGGCCCGTTTCTGTTCGTCGTGAAGTTCTCTGATGGCGTCCTCGATAGAAGACGTCATGGAAAGCTTCTCGGCTGTGGCTTCGAGCTGGGCGATGTTGGTCGCGTGGGTTGCGGACCGCGGAGTAAGGTCTGGGGCCGGGTGGTGGAGAGACACGCTCTTGGTGGAAACCGTGCAGACAATCGGTTTTGGTTTGATGAGCAGAGGTTTCTCGGTGACTACGTGGTGGTGAGGATCCTCCTCGATGGCGCCAAGAGTGCTGGCAATGGTAGCCTTGGAGGTGCTGCCGGCCGAGACAAGTTTTGATGTAAAGTTTCTTTCGGCGTCGGGTTCTACTACATGACCGGGGTTCGGCATCTTGGGCTGCGGACTCGGATCTGCAGTGCTCTTCGTACCCAGGCCAGACGAGGGAGGCGATACGAGGGATTGGTCAGCAGAGTCGCTGTCCATCGATAACGGGGTGAAGGTGGATTCGACCCGACGTAGGAAAGGCATAGGCGACGACGAGGGAGCGGGCGAGAGGGAGTCAGACGGCGTGGGACCGCCTGCTCGATCGTCGTCGATTTCTGACTGCGGTAGTGCACCGTACATTGCTGCCGGTAAAGGCCTTGTTGGGCCAAACCGATTACTTAAACTCTGCACGCTGATCTACGCGAATGGACAAGACAATGCAGAGAACATAAATGAAGGGCTCGTGGCCGCAATCGCGGTCGCGTTCGCGTAAAAAGACAGCTCGTACAACGGTGCAATGTTGGGTGTTGGTGACAGAGGTAACATTAGACGGCGAATCGGGATGCTGCTGCAACGCTATGCGGTGGGTGGTATGCCAGGCAAGCAGGGAAGCTCAGTCGCATATACAGATGAAAGCAGAGCAAGGAAGGAGAGTGATGAAGCTGATGTGCAGAGCAAGGACTCGTCACAACATGATCGGGCAAAAAGCAAATGGCTGTGCGATGTTTGCTGCGACTCCCAGGGCCAATAATGGCAATCTCCCTCTCTCTCGCCTCTGCGGTCTGATAAGAACGGTAGCACCCCACGGAGAACAACCGTGTATGTAAGATGCGGGAGAGACGAGGTCAGATCAGTACTATGTACACAGAAGCAGGGGAAGGGGAAGGGCTTAGGGGATGGGTCGCCTGAGGTGTTGGAGAGCAAATTTGGTAAAGCAAAAGTCGAAGAGGGAGATAGGAATCCGGAGCGAAGATACGGATCACAAAGATCGTCAGCAAGCATCAATCATTGTATCCAGCGATACAGAGCAGAGACCGCAGCTCGGCAGCTCGAGAGCATGGCAACTCGGCAATTTCGACGTCAATCAATACCTGCCTACCGTCCTTTCGTCGATCCTTCATCCATCGGTCCAATATTCAGGGCTCGCCAATCAGTGCCCGCCGTCGCCCGTCAATAGCGCTCCCAACCAGACTCCCAACTTTCCAAGTCATGGGGGTGTCTCCCCATTGCAAACCGGGCTCTGACCGTTCTGACCAGGCTTTGGCCGTTCTGAGCGGGCTCGCCAGGCCTGGCCAGGATCAAACACAGAACTTGACCTGAGCAGCCGAAACCAGGTCGCCATCCCTGCTGTCCGCTCCTGGATCCCGCGCGCGGCGCTGTGCACGCGGATGTTCCACATTAAAGGTACTAGCCGAGCTAGCGTGCGACGGGTGTGCCTGTCGAGCCTGTCCGTCGCTGGGCCTCCTGCAAGTGCCAACCTTGCTCACGATAAATAAGTCATGGTGATGTGGCGGGCGCGCCGTTGCGAGCTTCTATTTCTCGGGCGCGGTGGGTAGAAGATAACGTACATTATGGGTCAGTGATGGACAGTCAAGAGTTCAATGTACTGATATATTCTGGTCCGAATAGGCCTACGCAACACGACGCTGACGGGCGGCATACTAAGAGGATACTAACATGGAGTCGTAGCTGTCAGTAGGTATTGTAAGGGGAGGTTTCTGGAAGCAACATTGAAGCAATGATATGTACAGTAGCGCGTGGACCCCCTTCTAGGTGATAGTCACCGCAATTGTGTTTTAATTCAAGCCCGTTATATGCCGCCGTAATAATGTCAAATTATTTTTAACAGTCACTTATATATTTTTATATACGGAATTATCCCAATTGATTTTGACTATTTAATAAGCCGTACGGTTTCCGTAACTATAACCGTTAGGGCTGTAAATTATTACTATTCGAGACATTAAATGTTGTTTGAAATTATTACTATTATTCGAGATTATCCCTTTTATACCTACTATACAGTTAGGGCTATTCGAGATTGTCACTAGCGTTCGAGATTATTTCGAAATGTACTTTTTGTTGTAGCCTTTGCGATTGCTACAAATGTATTACCGATAGTATATAGGACGTTATAACTATTTTACCCGTACGCGTGATATGTATATTAGCTAAGTAAATAAATTAATGTGTGATTTCGTAATACTGTAATTTTTAGTACGCCGTAGACCTGCTGTTCGAGCCTTTGTATTGTAACTGAGTTTTTTAATTATAACGGTGCCTAGATAAATATAACTTAATAATATATAAATAAATGTACTAAATATAAAGTATAAAAATACCTATATATCCGGTATAGCGATATTGTTTTTACTATATTTGATTTTTTCTTAAAATCGTTTTCAACGTTCGAGATTATCACCAAAAAGTGTAACCATTTAAATATAGTAACGATATCTAGTTAGAACTGTTTAAGTAAACAGTTCAAAGTGGACATAATCTCAGCAGCGATAGGTAATGTTGGTGATCATCACCTAGGAGGGGGTCCACGCGCTATTGTATGTACTCCGTAATTGGGTATGTACCTAACCTATAGTCTTGGCCCATGAATCGAGATCACGTACGGCTGTAACGGCTATCATTATGATGGATGCAGTTTTGCGGTGCTCTAGAGTCAGTTCATCTGGCTGTCGTACTTTATACCTAAGGTAGATAGTAGTTGGTTTGTTAACTTTGGTTTATTGTATTCACGAATTTTTCCACTACGATGCCGCTCATGATGGCTTGCAACATAGCCAGGTCACTCGCTCTGTTGCACTGACTAAAGTATGAGCCAGAGATCCCAACACTGCTTCCAGGACCTCAATGTTCCCTACAGCGCGTGCCTGTCACACTCCAGACATAACCATTTGTAGGCGTAGATACGAGTTGAACGATTAGGCTGTGTTTCGCCACCGTTAGTCATAACTGGAGTTTATACAGTACGTATTTTCTTCGCTCCATATATCTAGCGGCTTACTAGCTATACCCCTTTTTATAGCGATAAACGGGCGTACATTACGAAGCCTACTAATCGGCCGTTATATAAATCGTAAATCGAGTAATAAAGCGATATAAAAAAAGGCTATATACCTTTTCGAAATTTAGTCGCGATTAGTTTTAGCTTTATAAATTATACCTTTAAAAAAAAGATTAAGCCCTATATTTTAAAAATTCCGTAATTAGTGTTATTTTTACCAGTTACGAACTTTTTATATAGACTACCCGAGCTACTTATACAAAAACAAAAGGGCTACCCCGGATCTTCAAAAAGTATCTTTTCCTACTTCTCAGTTATAACTAGAAGGTGGCGAAACACAGCCTTAGTCTCCTGGCCCCATCATCTGGATGGAGGGATCTCCTACGAGCGGTCTGCGGATGGTCTGCATTTTAGGCCGTACCTAAAATGAAATCCGCGTCGAATCCACGAGTGTCTTCGGCCTTACATAATTCATTGACGCTAGCACCCAGTACCGTGCCGATCGTGGGTTATGCAAGGCACCGTCGAGACCGTGAAGACTTTGAACTGGGAGTGACCTTGTTGGTTTGACAAACACGTCTGCTGAGAAAGCTTCTAGCCACATCGTGTAGAGAAATTGACCAGGTTGCCAAGACATTTGGCTTCGTATCTCATGGGAGATGCTCTCGCCTGCATACTGACACGATAGCTAATGTGGGCCATGCAATCTCAATGTCTCGCTCGCTGCGACATCTACGCCCATCGGATCGTCAGCCTCATCACCGACTGGTCACTCAGTCGGACCGGGCTTCATCGGACTATCGAATACAATCAACATAGCATGTTGTGTACCTATCATTATTCACAAATTCAAAAACCTCATACAACTGTCTTTCGGATGCCACAATGCTTCACGCAGAAAGAGGATTACTACCTATCAGATGGTAGCCCTGGTAAATTGATGACGCGACCTATCAGACTGTTCGCAGTTCTGTGCGCAATGACAAATCGAAAGCACAACGTCCAACCTCGCTGTTATCATCTCAGATGTACAATGCGATTGATCGATGTAGGTATACTTTTTTGACCCATTAGCTTCATAGGTATGGTCATATGTGAACGAGGCTTCCAGATGGTCGCACAATACTGCGTCAGCGCAGTCCTTAATAGCTCGACCAGGCCACTCGTCGATACGGTCGATAAGTTATTGCACATGTCAGTTGTCCTCGAGCAATCTCCACTCAAGTATCGAATTCGACGATCGGCCCATCATAGACCTTTCTTGCCCAGATTCCGTAATAGAGCATGCTGAAAGACACAACCGCGCCAAAGACGACAACAGCCCAGTTGAAAGTGGCCGGCGTCACATCCTTGAACGCTGGCCAGAAACTGAAGAAGAAAATATAGAGAAGGTAAGCGCAAGAAAACATGTTGTTCGCGATGCCCAAAATACCGCGCAGACGCCATGGTCCCCACGTGAGACCTTCTCCCATTGTGTTGGTGAAGAGACCGCCTTCGTGCCGCTCCTTGATGCTCCCCTTCAGTCTGCGATACAGCAACAGTGAAGCAGCGAGGAAGTAAGACCCGAAAAGCCCAGCGATGGAGATCGAAATGACGCCGTTGAAAGCAGTTGCATTGCCGATATTGACCAAAGACAGGATGATGGAGACGATAACGGTCAGAAATACTGAATATTCCGGGATGAAGGTTTTATGGTTGATCTTTTTCAGTGCTCTCCAGCCTGGGAGACCGCGGTCGCGAGCGAATGCCCAGTAGATTCGAGAAGTAGATGCGATGCATCCAGTGGTAGCACTGAACGACATGACTACCACGATGGCAGACAAGACTGCCGCAGCCGCTGTGGACCCAACGGCGTGACGAAACACGGCCATGAATGGGTACTGAGGGTTCTCGGCTAAAGCCTGGTCGATATCCCCAAGAGAATATAACGTGATGAGAATCATGGCAAAGCCAAGGGTTCCGTTAACCGCGAGACCGGTCATCAGGGAACGGGGCACAACGACGGCGGCATTTCGAATTTCCTCGGACATCTGGTAGCTTGTCAGAAAAGCAAAAGCAAAGTAGGCTATAGCAACACTCACATGAATAGCTCCATCTCCGCCTAGGAAGGCGAATACATTTCCCAATATCCCAACGCTGAAAGACAATCCTTGGGTCTGCCAGCCCCCAAGATTAAGCCACGTGTCGAAAACATCTTTGGTAGTAACGTGCTGGCTGAGTAGCACCAAGGGCAACACGGTTGCAAAGAAACCGAGGATGTGAAGGACAAGGACAAGACCTTCGAACTTGGCAAGGACCGAGCCAACGGCAGCGTTAATAGCATAGCTACCTAATATCACAGCCCAGAACAATAGAGTCCCGTGCCAGTTCTGCATCTTTGGCAAGTACTCAGGGTGCGTTAGAACAATGAGTCCTTGGATCATGGTCCCAGTGACGAAGCCACCGGAAGCCACTAAGGCCTGCCACCCCGTGATGGTCAACCAGCCCGTCAAGTATCCGAAGAACTTACGCGACGATGCAGGCGCCAGCATCGACACCCAGTGGTATTGTCCGCCTGACGTTGGTGCCATCGAAACCAGTTCAGAGAGCGTCGCAAAGACCGATAGGGTGCCAGCCCACACGACCAAATAGCTGTACACGATGCCGGCCGGACCGCCATTCTGGAGACCGACGAGAAAAGTGCTAGTGTTTGTTAGTCCTCGAGAGCAGTCGCAGGATCAGTCAGCCGTAACGTACGTCAACGATCCCTCCCATGTAATCAGCACAGTACAGCTGAAGCCCAGTATTGTCATGAAGCCGAAGTTTCTTTTGAGGACCTGCTTTTTTCCTAGCCGGGCGAGCGAGGCTTCGTCGCGACCACCGAACCCCGAAGAACTCGGGGACAACGCCGAATGGCCTGCCCCTTTCTCCTCCAGGATGATTGTATCGACTGTGGTATCCATGTTGTATACGATTGACTGCTTAATTGCCGCAGAACAAGCAGCATAAATCAGCGATGCAACGAGATATCATTGATGGTGTCGCAGAGGGGGAGTTCGTCCCTAGATAATATCATCGGCAGGTCTCACACATATGAAGTGCCCTGGCAAGGGGTGGCCGGGGAATCCCTTAACCCATCGGTGTTACAGAAGCAATGCAGCGATAGATCGTAATTGCCGTGGGCATAGTAGCTGAGGAGATCACTGTTCCTGGTGCTCTCCAGAATACATTTGCTTTTTGCGCTGCAAATGAAACGGCCCCTGCTACCGAGACCGCCAAGTTTTCTCAGTATCCGGTTACATCGCAGCGACAACCTGTATATGCATCGGGAGCTGACATGCGTTTCCACATAATCTATCATCTATCATATTCTGCCTCTCGCAATACTGGGTTTGAATAGGCAGCTGGAGAATTCGAATCCTGACATTGCTAGCCGTTGCGTTTCGAATGAGTGCAATGTGATGCTACTGGGGTAGCTGCCGTGGTTAGGATTTGCTGTGCATTTTCTTGCTGCATCACAATCTACGAAGCGGCTGAGCGAAACATGGTGTTGAAGCGGTCTGTTAAGGGGCGACGTCGATTAAGTGGTGGCGTGGCGTTATGCTCCTCACCCATTATTGAAGTGGCACCTGATCGCGAGTGAAGCTTACGCAGGTCCAATATTTGTGGCTTTCTTGTTCGACCGGTAGTTCATGCCGCCACCCGTATCACCGTAATGCTGCGTACTTGCAGCGTATGTGACGCTTGGCTGCAGCGAACAGCGACTTTTACTGGTGCTTCATCCGCAGCCTTTGGCCTCTGACGAGACTGATTTCTAGCAGCATGATTCCGTCCTCTGTGCGGATTTCGAAGCTAATGTCCAAGACTCCCGTCCACCGTCATTAGCTGTATTGTGGTAGTAGGTGGTTACCGAGGCATTACGAGTTCCAGAACAGGAGGCGCCTCAATGGCTACTATTGGTCAGGACTGGATCACGAAGTCCGGAACATCGCGAAATCTAGAACATGGCGTCGTGCAGCTGCCCTTGAGGCTTGCATGAACAGCCCTATGGCGACGTTTGATTTGTGGATTGGCTACCTAAATGATATCGAAAAACAGGGTCTATCAAGTCTGAGACATGTATGGATTGTTGTAAACCCTCGGCGTAGACTATTAACACCGATCGGTCGCACGTGAAGAACACCCGGCCGATGAGTTGCTCAAGTCGGTCAGATAGTAGCGACTTGTTCCAGTCCTGTCTCGCGAAAGCTCCTCTTCCGAGTCCGGCAGATTTTCTACTCGCACGATCCCTGACTCGAGGCTTTCCATGAAAGGTTTGAGGTAGGGCGCGCATGCGGTCACAACACTCAGTGAAAGAACGACTTGGTTGAGAAGTATGGGGATCCAGAGTGCTTCAGTCAAATCGCTGCTCGGAAATGAGTTCAAAAACACAAACAGTTGAGCCACAGCGGCGACTATTATTCTAGGGATCATTAGCAAGATGGCGATTATGTTAATGTTTTGATGGGTGCTGGTCGGCTTACAGTAGACGAGTTGAAAATATGAGAAGCACGATCGCTTTCTTCATCCTGGATATTTTGAGTGTCGCGAGCATGATAAAGTAAAGGGTTACAATGAAGAATTCGGTCACGATGTTGACCACGACCACATAGATCCACCATACTCGCTGTGATTGTCAGCAAATTGATTGGGAAAGCAATAAGGGGGTCATGGACAACTAACCCGATCAATGCAACGTTGGCCATGGATGTAGTCCCAAGGTACTGGTATTTCGCACTGAAATAAAGAGACCAACACCGAAGAGACGAACCACGCCGCAACAATAATGCTGAGGGTTTGGTTCAGTCGTATGTGCGTTGAGCTCGGGCTGAGTTGATGGATGAACGCGGAAATGGACCATTTGATAAGGGCCAAAGTCAAGAGTAGAAACACAATGCTTGCATACTCTGCCTTGAGACATCATAGTTAGCATGATTGCAGACGAAATAAGAGATGCTAAGAATGGCCATACTTTGAGAAAGCTCTGAAGTTGTTCTGTGCTCAGAGTGTTTTGGGGCTTTCCCAAGCCCTGCGAAGCGCCTTGCGATATCGAGATACACTGAGCTAGATATGCAATCTTCAATATCGTCAGCCGCAGCGAGTACCGGATGGAGTATGCGGCGAGTCCTCACGGTAGCAGCTATCATGACCTGGTCATCCCAGCCTAGCTTTCTAGTCATGGCGAGTTTCGTACCAAGGCGTGCACCAACACTGAAGATGACCACGACGAAGATGAACCAGAGCAAGATCTGAAAGACGTTGCTCTGGCTGTTCATAATCACATCGCGCCTATCCATTCTGGACTCGTTGTATTGCGTGTAAGTGGTGGTGCCATAGAGTGGCAAAGTATATCTCGCCAGTATTTCAAGGAACAAACGAAGGTATAAGTTTTAAACAACGACCGATCATATGGAAGGCACGCGGCACCGGACGACATAGGGCCGCATCTTGCACGTCGTAATAATACACTCGACCGTTATAGCGACATCCCCGTTCAGAGCGGTGGTTGGCGTTGGGCCTCGGCGAGCTTGCGAAAGTGACTCCTTTTTGCTTCGGCCTCACCTTGGCGCCGGATCGTGTCGCAGAATCCTCCCTCCTACTGGACGGAATGTGACACATCGGATAGACCGCTTGATCGTATCTTCTGTCGATCTCAGGACCAACCACTAAAGCTTGAAGTCGCATTTTGGCTGGTTTCATCTTGGGCCTCGCAGTGACTGCCTTATCCTCATTCTCCAAATTCCAACAGTGGCTTGATTAAACTAGTCCACATCATTGCTGCTTTTCATATGCGGTGTAGAAAGAGGACATATAGTGCATTGTGCCCTTGAGTGCAATTACTTTTGGGCGCTTCGGCAGTCTTCCATGGGATGCAGATGTGGCCTGATGAATTCATTGGTTGTTGGCTCTCAATCACAGTACACCCTGACTTTCGATGCTATCTACCTACTGCACAAAGAGATGCATCCGCGCAGCCCTACCAGCTGAGTAGTTGCTTCCGCTTCTACTAATAGGCACCCTGCCGCGAAACTGATAATACTGGGATAATCACGTACTGCGATCTGAATCCTAGCACCAAAGCCTCGTTCTCGGAACCTCTTCGAGCCTCCGTCGTGCCTGCGTACCCAAGCCAAGATAGAGAGCAAAATACCCCGATAATGATTCTATTAGTACTTCCAGACAAGTAAGTTGTCCTTTAGAGCCCGGCAGTTGAGAAGTGCGGGAACCCTTGCTTAGAAAGCCAGGGTATCAAGCGGCAAACGAGGAGCACAGCCCAACACCCATTTCCTATAAGACCCTTGAGCAAAAGCAAACGACCTGACGCAGGTTGTCTACCGAATCACACCAACTCGCAAGAAATTCTCAAATAGTCAAGCAACGACTCTCACTTGATTCTTCCCTCATCGATCCGTTCATTTTTTTGGGATTGACACGTCAATTCCCACTACCATTCCCACACTACCGGCTCACAGAATGGTTCTCAGATTGCAAGAAATTGATCCGGAGGCAGATTTTCCAGCCGTCGCTCGGTGTCTGTTCGAATCATACGAAGATCCGCCACAGCCATTCTTCCATGTTTTCTTCCCTACCCATGGGAATGACGACGAAGCACGAGAAGAAGCCATCGCCGAATGTGCAGACCGGCTAAAGGTTTGGCAGAGTCATGATCCCACTAGCTACTGGCAAAAAGTCGTCGATACAGAGACCGGAAGAATCGCAGGCGGATGTTTATGGAATATCTACAAGGAAAATCCTTTTGCGAATCCTCATGAGTCAGAGGTTTCCTGGTTTCCCGATGGCGGTGCTCGTCGTTTCGTAGAGAAAGCGCTTGAAACCCATGCACGACCTCGGTCCAAGGCTGCTCAGCGACCACATATCTGTACAACTGTCTACAATTGTCAGCTTAACCTGGATCCGGGCTAATCATATGGACAGATCTGTTCATCATTTTCACGCATCCTGACTATCGGCGCAGAGGAGTCGGGCAGAAGTTCATGGATTGGGGTAATAAGGAAGCCGACAAGCTCGGGTTTGATCTGTTTTTGGACTCCACGCCTCACGGCAGGGCTTTGTACGAGGCCAACAGTATGGTATACGTCGAGGAGAATGTGAATATCCCGGTTACGGATGAGCCGGATGCTGACTGGAAAGAGATGGAGAGTAAGGTCGGCCCATTCACATTCTGGCTAATGTGGAGACCTGTTGGAGGAAAGTATGTGGAGGGAGAAACGATCAAGCCGTGGGAGACCAGTTGATCCGACTTCATTGGACCACGGTACTGCAATCCAACAACCACGGTGGTTTGGTTGGAGTGTAGTGAGAGCTGGTTCTAACGTTCAATACTCAGGTTTGATAGCAGCGCTGTAATGCCCTCAATCCATGACACTGGGATAAATCTCATCATTGGCCGCCTACAAGAGGTTGGTCAGAAAACACTCCCCCTTTCGCAGCAACGGTAGTCGCAATGTGCTGTGCCACGGTCAGTAAAGGAATCCAGTCTTCCATAGCCAGCAATCCTAAGTACATGTATATAACATGATGCTCCACTCCCGAATCGCCTGCGCTTCAAAGCCTGGATACAGCCCCGCGCGATTGCACACGTCGTCCGTATTCAAATTCTCATGATCTCGAGTCAGCGATAGTCTTTTCAAATCTACTTACCCTGCCTTATGGCAGCTGAGTGTGGTCTGCTCAAGCTTAACATTCCTGTATATTGTCATCTCTACACGCTGTTGACTGGCTAATTGAAGAACGGGCACGTCGTTCTTGTAACTCTTTTCTTCCTCATCACCATACCCGAGGAGCTGTCATTACCCCTGTGATATTTGTTATGCGATGATGATCAGAAGCATCTATGACCTAGACCAGCGTGTCATTGGCAAGGAACATTTGCTTCTCAAATACCGCGGCCCTGCCGGTTCTCACGAGGTCCATTGCCTGAGAATGGACCCGTCCGCACTGCAGCGTTTCTAGAACGAGCTTGGCGATCGGTCTAGTCAAGGCACCACTCCCTTCGTTTCGAGAAAGATGTTTGGAGATTCACGTCGGCAAATGAGGGAAGAGGTGGCGCACAATTTGCGCCGAGTTGGTCACGCTGTTGGCTAGATCCATGTTGCGTTTCGGTTCGAGAAATTGTTCAAGCATCGCAATCCCATATGCCTCTACAATTGACCTGCTTATAGTCGACTGTTATTAGATCTGGTCTGAGGGGAGGGAGTTGCCTGCGCGCCTCTAAACCTAATATCATGTAGGAAGCCATGTCGTTTACCAGACCACCACGGGCAGGCAACCCAATAGTCGCAAAATAAAAAGACAACAGCCTCTTAGACAACCAGATCGTTGTACTGAAAGACGTGACGCAACGCGTTGATATATTCAAAGCAGTACTTAGAATGCCGGGCAGATTCCGGTTCGGTTGTTGGAGGCGATTGGAGGCGAACAAGTCTACCATCGAAGCTCATTGAGTACCGGTCTGAGATGCAATAAATATACGAGATGTATGCATATTTTCTGGAGCGATGTGGATTCTTGGTCCTCGCTACACCAAGTAATCAAAATATGATTCTTCCGGCCGGCAAGAGGGGTGCTTGGAAACGGGCTTGATGATGTGAGTTGAGATTCTGGAGCTGGTGCTCAAATGCATTATCGCTTGGTAGCTTTCCAATTTCCATCATGAGGCACTCTATGCCCTGAAAGCGGTACCGAACTATTGTCAAATGGTCTCGACCATATTGCGGTAACTATATGATATAGCTGACCACAGTCTTGATACTTGCGCCATTCTAGCGAAGCTTCGCAGACTAATGTTCATCATTCGTTTGTATGCCAATCCGATTAGAGGTTTCACTTTGGGCATGAAGCCTTGCCAAACTGTAAGTCGTGGTTGTGACCAGCGGGTTGGAAGGATGGGTTGGAAGGATTCGCATTTTTTGTTTAAACGAGGACTTACCAGATACGATGTCTTGGCAGCATGTCATTGGACAGCAGTCGCTTGATCCGCCTTTGCCATGCGTACCACTGACCTACATGTAGGTTGAGTGAGTCTCCAAGGTAACGAAGTTTGCCCAATCCTTGAGCCACAATTATCCGCTTGAACAGTGCTGCAATGCTGGAAAGAGCAACGATTGTTCACTCAAACGAGTGGTGCGACTAAATGCTTTGCAACGTGAGACAGTCACGGACGTGCTTCGTCGCACGGCAGTCTCATGATCCACAACACCGCCTGCAGGTGCAAGCGCCAACGTGACGTGACTGACGAAGTCGTTGATAGTTCAAGAAGAGTCAAGCTCGTCCGGTGTAAGACAACTACTGGACCTGTCTACAAAGAACCCGGGGTAGCAACTGTCTATTATGTAAATTTTACTACGATATCCTGCGAAATGCCAGACATCGTGGTCACACGGGGAGTTATACAATCAGTGCAGTGCGACGACTCTCTTCACGATACGGATGTACGCACTGACAAGGAGCCAAGCCTGATGAATGCTGGGTCTCCGCACCTCAACAGTGGCGCTATCTAGTTGATGTTAGATTAGGCGAATCATGACCATGGGGAATACCTAGCGGTAGCTCCCGAAGAGTCGGTGAAGGACGCTGTAAAATGCCATTGTTGATTGACGGTCTGAATAAGGCACTTCATATCTCCAGATTCTCGTGGACTGGTAATCCGTATCGCAACCTGTGAGAAAAACAAGTGACTGGACGCGTCGAGCTAGTATGCGCATCGCCGTTTTAATTCGATCCAAAGAGCACAGCCCCGTGGGTGACAAGCATCAGGGTCTGAGAGCGGTCAATGCAGTTTTAAGTACGTGTAGCCATCGAGGCCGGACCTCAGACCAAAGTACGACAGCCCCAGGTTTTGAGGGCATCGTGACCATCCTATTCTTGCAGACTGCAGATTAGTACATCAAGTGAGCCAAAGCAATGCGCGAAGAAGCTTCAGTCATTATCATCAGATTACCTAAAACCTTGCGGCGTCCGATGCCCCCTACACCCAACGCCTTGGATTGGGTCCTCTGGCCGCGGTATTTGGCACTGGTGGATACCTAGGTACATTCCTATAATCAACGGCTCTGTGTACCTACATTAGCGTACTTAGGGGGTTTCAGGGGACGGTCACCGTGACGAGCAACTGCTTTGAAAATGGCTGTAGCCCACCAAAATGGTCATTTTTGGTGGTGACCGTCACCGTGATAGTCATATACAGGAAATCATTCAATTGCTTCAATTCAATTTGCACGAAGCCAGGGGTTCGATTTTGGCTATTGCTTTTATGGCTTCGAATTCAATTTTGAACAAAACCCATTTTCAAGCCGGAAATCGATTTGGGCTGGAAATCAATTTTGGCCTTTGAAAATCGATTTCCAGCCGCTGTGACGCCCTCCCACGCACCTGCCCTCACCTTCGTAACTGCTTCGAATGCACCACCACCGACTGTATATAGGACGTCATAACCTTCCCTCCCACACGCGTGACTGTAATTTAAGTGAATGAATTGATGTGTGACTCCGTAATACGTACCGTAGTTCCAGTAACCCGTAGACCTGCTGTTCGAAGCCTCGTAATGTAAAATGTGACTGAGTTTTCAATTGTGACCATATATGTGACTTGGTGACTTGGTGATGTACCGGATGTAGAGTACGAAATACCTGTACATCTGGTACAGCGATATTTATTTTGCCGTTTTTTACACCGTGTGGAAATTGGTTTTTGGATTTGGGGACGACTTCCAAAGTCAAAAATCGTCCCGGGACGATCACCATTTCTGCCAAAGGACTGTCAAGTGACTGTCACCTGGCCGTGACCATTTTTGACCAAAATTTCAATCCCGGTGACCGTCCCCTAGAACCCCCTAAGTACGCTAATGTAGGTAGGCTGGCCCCGACTGTCAGTAATCGGCAAGCGCTGATGGCGTGAGTGTTACACTGCCAGCAAATGCTCGAATGCTTCTTCTCACAGAAGGCTCGACTCCAACACAGAGAATATAGTGTAGGATATATCTGCGATGGGACGATGCTCCCAGGTCTCGTGCCCGTCGCCCGAGCGTGCCTGGTCCAGCGTGGGACGAGAAGGCGGGCGAGCGGGGGATCGTGTTGGAGATTCGGTGTTCGGAAGAGCACCTGTACCTACTCCCTACTCGAGTCCCCACGTACACAGTCGTATGAGTTGCGGTGATGATTTCATCATCGTGCTTTGGCTCTCGCAAGGATAACAGCTACGCCCTGTACTATCACATGAATTGAGTCTTCGCGGTTTCTCTGCCCGTTCAGCGAGACATGTACTCATAGCCTTGAGGAACTACGGCATAACGGCTGGATTGACGTGATAGGTATGAAATGGCCATGCCACTTCCACCGCACCAGAGTTGCAGCATTACATGATATTATCATTCCAAAGGCCAGCAGCCAAGCTCTGACACCGGCCATCGAACTTCTCGACAACGGACCTACCTTAG
Source organism: Xylariaceae sp. FL1019 (assembly GCA_022578705.1). Lineage (NCBI taxonomy): Eukaryota > Fungi > Ascomycota > Sordariomycetes > Xylariales > Xylariaceae > Xylariaceae sp. FL1019. Next base: position 270,333 of record MU391949.1, on the reverse strand, counting down.
CGTCGACTAACGACGGTGCAGTCCACTTTGACGAGTCGCTCTGCATATGCACTGCAGCCAACGGCCAAGGGATACAAGCGAGACAAGACTCAACGCTATCAGTTCACCATCCAGTTTGCTGTCGTCGATCGGTTGAGACGACATGCAATCACGAAAGTGATCCTACACTCCACATTGACGATCCACCACATCCCCCACCGCGACCAGCGCACACTTGGTGCAACAGGCTGGCCTGGCGGACTGAGGGGCCGCCTCGAGTCCACGCCGCCGTCGATATGGGGGTTGGCAAACATATCTGCCTCCGATATCTGAAGCCTGGATCACGATAGATCATATACACCTGCTTTCGCAGCCTCTTCGTGCTCTTCCCTTCCTGGTCTGGTCACGCCGCAGACCGCTATTCTTTAGAGGACCTACCGTTCTTCCAGTTCGCCCCCTTGTCTTATTCTGAGCCCTTAGAGAGTACACAAGTCTTCTTATTTCGTGATATTCGTGATACCATCTGCTACCTTCGTTCGTCGAGTTCCGGTGTTGGTCTGTGTCGTCGTTGTATCGTTGTACCCTGGGGTTGCACCACGACAGACACGCGCTGCGATGGCTGCAGGGGACGATGAACCCATGCCAGACGCACCGGCGCCAGCTCCAGTAGCAAAGCCAAAGCGTCGATTTGCACCCCAACTCGTTGAGCACACGGTCAAGTCTTCTGGTAACAAGAAAACCTCGGCCTCAGACGATGGAAGCACCAGAAATCCTGGCGACTGCAGTAGCAGCAACAGGTCGACGAGGTTGGATTCTTCGTCCAGCAGCACTGCAGCCTCCGATACTTCCCGAAGTACCAGAGATGTCTCCGTGCAGGTCAACGATATCGACATGCCCGATGCCCCCCGACCACCACAGACGAAACCAGCTCGACGCTTTGCTCCCGTCCCTATTGCAACTACCTTTGATTCATATAGGGTTGGCGGCAGAAATCCTCATGGCCCAACCGCTGAGCCAACACCCGAGCCCTCTCCTACCACCCCGCAATCGTCTTCCGCATCGTTCTCCAACGTCTCGATGGCATCGGAACCTACGCAGCCGAAGGCAACGAAGCCGAAAAGGAGATTCGCGCCACAATTGATTGAGACGACAAGAAGAGAAAGACGAACAGGCCAGGAAGGCCCAGCCACAAAGCCTACGGACAAGACTGATATCACACCCGGTACCAATCATCTTTATGTACCGAAGCCGAAGCGGAAGGTCGTGCCACCACCTCGGCCCAGCGGCAGCATTGGGGGCAGCGGGAGTCCGAGGCTGACACATGCAAACCACGATAGCGATGATGAGTGCTCGTCGCCCTTCCTGAGGGCCCTGCGCCAGCGCGGCCTAGGCTCGCAATACACCACCCGAAGAAGCACCCGGACCAATTCGTACCACCCCGAGCTCGACACTATATTGTCATCCGAATCGGGTAACTCGTCAGACGAGGACGAGAATGGCGATGCGACGGCGCCTTCTCTCAATTTAGGCGCCCCGGCTCTATCCGACACACGCAGCGACCGGGGCGAAACTTGGAACACCAGAGGCTATGAATTACGCAATCGGAGAGAGTCGTGCGACGAAGAATCTTCGGGTTATCTGCTTGCCGTAGCGGCCCGAGAGGCGGAACAGCAACGCGAATTTGAGCAGGCGTTGTCCGCATTCCCCAATGGCATGCGACCCCAAGGCGTCGAACATTTCTTTGCCCGAGATAATTCAGAAGACGACGTGCAAGTCGAAGATGAGCCTCCCCTTCGGCACGGTCCATCCCAACTGCTTCGGCGAAAGTCAACAGATCCAGGATGGGCCGTCAAGGAGATGCGCGCACATGCCGACAAGTTGGCCAAAACGCATGCTGACACTGCCTCGACCATGGATGATGAACTGGACCAGGCCGAGATGGCACCACCGCCAGAGAATCCTCTTTGGACCACCACAAGACGCCGTCATTCGCGTGATTCCGATATGGGGAGTTCCAATAGCCCCTTCATGGCTGCGCGCTCGCCCCCGTTACTATCCCGGTCTTCAAGTAGAGTATCGCTTGCTGAAGACAAGCCAGTCTCACACGTGCCGTCTAGTGGCGGACTCCGCGCTAGTCCGTTTGGCATGCCCTTCGCAATGCGTGCTGGTGAAGCTGGTGAACGTGATTTGAGCAAACTCCACAAGACGGCCTCACCTCCGATGTTGGGCGAAGATATCAAGTTTCGTACGTGCCCTAGTCCACAGCATACCCGCATGGAACCGGACCAGCCATATACACCTATTGAGCGCGAGCGACCGGAAGAAAAGCAAAGAGACACATCCGGCAATACTGGTTTATGGCGTGGGTACTGCTATACCGAAACCAAGCAACAAGATGCCGTCGAACATGTGCCGCTTCCCTTGCTTCATACACCCGGCGATGCGTCGCCCATAGACCCGTTCGCTTCAGCCTTTGGCTCGTCCCGGATCCTCAGCGGTGCGCAGTCACCCAGTGTGTCAGCTGGGAAACGAGGGGGCCTACACATGCTTTCTGGGCTCGACGAACGACTGAAGAAGGAAATGGAACGCAAAGAACGCGAGAAGGTGCTCCTGGCCGAATTTGACGACGCTTTTGTAACTCAGGTCTACAACTACATCAGTCTGGGATACCCGGCTACGGCGCGAGCATTTGACGATGAGCTGAGTAAGATCAGCGGTATCTGTGTTCAGGAACTCCGCAAAGACGACACCCTCAAAGTTAGCAAAGGGTTCATGTTGCGGATGGAGATGAACAGTAGCGGCAGTAGCAGCAGTAGCGGTACAGACTCCAGCGGAGATGAGACAATGGTGTCTCCCGAGGACTCTGAGAGGAGAGCTCGCCATAAGCCACCCCGTTGGAGGGCTCTGAAATTGTATATACGTGAATGGGCTCGTCAGCACCCGGCCCTCAATGGTGGCGACGATACAGGTCATCTCGCCTGGGGCGTCAGAGCAAGAAGGGGTAGCTGGGCGATCTGAGACTTTTACGATTTGGGTTTGGACACGCAGCATTTTCATCCAGCTAGACAAAACATAGCATTCACATTATATAGACGGGAAGAATCGATGGTGATCGGCCCTAGCGAAGAGCAATACGACCAGAGCATAAAACCATCAATATGAAGTATATAGTAAAAACTATTCCGTTATGAATCTTCACTACCTATATCTATGTTGCGCATGCTTGTGTGTAGTCATGCTCGATATGAATGTACTCCCAAGAAGTGAATTCTGCGGATATCCATCTACTATCAAATTTCCACATAGTGAACAAGAAAGTTGCTAGACGCCTTTCACAGACAGATGTTCTAGAAGCCAAAACGATCAGTTGCGCGTTCTTCAGTCTTTCTCAGAGAAAAACTGACCTCACTATGTCAAGTTTCACCTATAGTACGTTGTGAAGCTTTCCGAGACTTAATAATCGCGCTTTCACATCGGGTTTAACGACTTTGAGACAAGAGGTTGGGGAAGCTTCCCCAATGTGATCGATAGTTGATCAGGCGGGGTTGTCAACGTCGTGTCAACCACCTTCCCCAAACGCCCCCTGCCGCAGCGTTCCATCCTCGGTGACCATCTCGAACTTCATAGTCTTCTCACCGCCACACATATGTAATCCCGTTGCCTTCACGCAATTACTTCGGCCTCTCGGAGTGCCTGTACATGATTCCCGCGTTAACTACTTGTGCGCTTTCGAAATTCGATTGGCTTTGAACTTCAAGGATAGCAAATCGACAAATACTTACAGCTCGCTTAAGATCGTGAACATGTATGCCAAGTCTTCGTCGACGTGGAGATGGAGGGATTCTGCAGATGCTCCATGGCGATGCATGTCGAATCACTGCGGGGAAGACTCTGTAGGGGAAATATCTTGACGAGATATGACGACTTGTGAGAATATTGTACATGCCTAGTGGGAAACAGTGTGGGATAGACATAGCCAAGGATGTGTATGAACCCGTGGACCAGGTATATATGTATCGATATGCTGCCCGACCGTGCAGACCAGTCCCTATTTATGTTCTCCTGAGACGGTACGAACCGTGACGGCTTCAATTGGTGGAGATATATAACCAGTATTAGTACTGAGCAGCGATAATTCATATCTTGCACGACAATAATGTTGCTTAGAAGCTTTGGAGTTCTAGCGGCAGCTCTTGTGCCATTGGCATGGGCTCAATTCCCACCCGCACCGGAAAATGTCACTGTTCTGGATTCGAAATTCGGTAATGGGGTGACCATCAGTTACAAAGAGGTACGACTTCCACGCTCAACTCCGCATTCCATGTGACTGACTTGGCGAACAGACCGGCGAAATCTGCGAGACAACGGAAGGCGTCAAGTCATATGCTGGCTACATCCATCTGCCACCTGGAGCCCTCGAGGATCTTGGGGAGGCACAAGACTATCCGATCAACACATTCTTCTGGTTCTTCGAGGCTCGGAAAGACCCTGCGAATGCGCCGCTGTCAATCTGGTTAAATGGAGGGCCCGGGAGCTCCTCGATGCTCGGTCTATTTGCGGAGAATGGGCCTTGCTATATCAATTCAGATTCGAACTCGACGAGGTTGAGCGAATGGTCGTGGAATAATGAAGGTATGTCTTTAATAGGGGACCGATTATCTTATGAAAAAGAAAATGTTACTGACAAGACCAAGTCAACATGTTGTACCTAGATCAGCCTACTCAGGTCGGGTATTCATACGATACTCTCAAGAATTACACCGTCGACTTGGTATCAGGGGAGACGGTACAACTCAATGCTTCAGACGCTATCCCGGAGCAGAACAACACCTTACTCGTCGGCACCTTTCCGAGCGGCGACTCAAATTCAACAGCCCGCGGCTCCCGCAATGCTGCGATTGCGATGTGGCACTTCGCACAGGCATGGTTCCAAGAGTTCCCAGCATACCATCCAAACGACTCTCGGATCAACCTCGCGACCGAATCCTACGGCGGACGCTACGGACCAGCCTTCGCATCTTTCTTCGAGGAGCAAAACCAGAAAATCATGAACGGGACGTGGAACGGCACAGCGGGCGAAGACTACATCATCAACTTCGACACACTAGTCCTTATCAATTCGTGTGTAGATCGACTGATCATGTATCCATATCATCCACACATTGCGTACAACAACACGTACGGCATCCAAGCTGTCAACAAGACGATCTACGAGGCAATGCTCGATGCGTGGGACCGCGAAGGGGGGTGTCGTGATCAGATCGTTGAGTGTCGGGAGCTAGCAGCGCTTTACGATCCCGATAACACCGGGCAAGACGTTACTGTCAACGCGAACTGTGAAGCAGCTGAGAAGTTCTGCTCGACGCAGGTTAGGGGGCCGTATCTCGATTATTCGAATAACAACTACTACGACTTCGCAACCCAGAATCCGGATCCATTCCCAGATGCTTTCTATTACCTTTACCTCAACCAGCCACATGTCCAAGCCGCGCTCGGCGTCCCCCTAAACTTCACATCATCATCTAATGCTGTGTCCGACGCATTTACAGGCATCGGTGACTACGTTCGACCAGGGTGGACAGAAGACCTAGCCTATCTCCTAGAGAACGGGATCAAAGTACACATGATGTACGGCGACCGCGACTATGCCTGCAATTGGCTGGGAGGCGAAGCCGTGAGTCTCGCAATCAACTACACGGGCACAGACAAGTTCCACGAAGCAGGGTACACCGACATCGTGGTGAACGATACGTACGTTGGCGGGCAGGTCCGGCAGTATGGCAACCTATCGTTCTCGCGTGTGTACCAAGCTGGGCACGAGATCCCGTCTTATCAGCCCGAGACTGCCTATCAGATGTTTAACCGGGCCTTGTTCAACAAAGACATCGCCACGGGTACTGTAGACGTTGCTGCGAACCAGGACTATGCGACGAACGGTACGGAGGATACGTGGGCGATTAAGAATGTGAACCCGAAGGATCCTGTGCATTACTGCTATTTGTACTCTATTGAGGATACTTGCACGGATGAGCAGTTGGAGAGCATCCAGAACGGCACGGCTGTTATCGTGAGTGGCATCCTCAAGGATTCGAACTCGACGAAGCTTTTCCCGGAGTTGTTCAATGCGACCTCAACGACTCCGACTCCGACGTCTTCGCAATCGGGCTCGGGCTCCGGGACTCCCACTGCGACTGAGTCCAGCGCAACACCAAGTGACACAGGATCAGCTGCTACTGTACTTGTTGTCAATGTTTGGGGCACGGGACTGTGGGCAATTCTCGCCGTTTTGGGTTATACAGTGATTGTGTGAGGGATTGATAATCGGGATTGAGCAACACAAGTAATAGCGTGTTTAGAATAATCAACGATCTGATGGGTTACGCTTTGATTCTTATTATCGAGCGAGATGTTGACGTATTAATGCTGCAAACAACTTTCAGATAGGTCCAGTAATCTTCAAGATCTTGAGGGGCATAGCGGCTGCATAGAAGAGAGCCTTTTGCTCACGCATCGACTTCGCAGTGAACGGCACTTCTATTATCGTGAAAGCCCGACTTGCTAAGAAAAGCCGATTAGTTACAGCATTGTCAAAAGGGGTGCTTTATACGTACCACATTCGTCCAAGAAGACTTGGAATGTTTCAGCATTCCGTACAACGCTCCCGATAATGACCAGGAGAGCGGGTCTCAATCGGAATAATTCTTGGAGCGTGATGACTAGAGCCAAGATAGCAGTCCTGTCGTAAGTCTGCCAATTATCAGTCTGTGATAGAACTCCAGGAATCGTTGAGACTCACAACATCGGTCCCAATGACCACATCGTACGGGAAAGCCTCGCAATCTCGCTCAACCCACGACCCCTTCAGCTCCTCGCCCCACCACAGTTTTCTCGCAATCATACCCTGCTCATCATCCAAGCCATTAAGCTCGATATTCTCTCTCAAACTGGCAACAACGCCCTCGTCGCCATCTGTCGCCGCGACACGTCGGGCACCAAGGTGCTTAGCGCACAGTATCGAGAGAAAACCAGTCCCGGCACCCAACTCGAGGACCGATTTCCCTTTGATCATATCCGACCCTTCGTTCGTGTGTAGATACGTCCCGAGATGCAGTGCCCCCTCCCAAGTGCGAAAGCCCGTGATGCGAGAGCCGACGACGAGTTGTCGCTGTTCCAGTAGTGTGATAATAGGTTCTTCAGCTCCATCTTGATCTCGATAGCCACTGGCAGGAAGACATGTGAATGTCACATAAGCGCGCTCTTTCATCGCATCATAATCTGATGACAAGTCGTGCGCTGTGAGAGCCCCGAGGTGGGCTTTGAGCGCGGATGCTACGCCCTAGATACGACAGGTTTTAAGCAGTGTGCTTGAGTTGATTTGTGAAGGACATCGTTGCGTACATTCTCGGAGGAATTCTGAGAAGCCTTCTGAATTCTAGCAATGAGAAGTCTTAGCACGCGCGAGAGGTAAGCCTTTGGTGGCAATCGGTCGTTGCGTTCCTCGTCAAACAGGCGCTTGGATAACCAGATTTGGGCGTCGGTGCGGATGAGGAGCTGTGAGTGTGGCCACGCCAAGAAATCCGGCTCGAAGAGCTGCAGGCATTGACGCCGCAGTAGTTGAAGCTGGGGGTCTATGTCCGCCATGGATTTTTGTTGTCTGTGGTCATAATTATTTTATTCTGTAATGGATAAATGTAATTGGTGAATGCCGCCGTCGCACATGTCTGCTCGTCGTTATGGTCTTGGCCTCGCAGACGTGCGAACCCACTAGACCTTACAGTGTCTTAACTCGTCGTAGGTAGGGGCATTGCTGACAATCACTTCTTCTATCTCAATCTAAGCCTATGCCCCCTTTTTTCAATGGTCAGCGAAATTAGAGGTTACATACCAGACGAGTAAAGCAGCAAAAAGGAAAGGAAAAAAACCAGAAACGAGGGCACGAGATGAAGAATTCTTCGAAATGTCTCTACAACGTACAATAACACAGTGTTTGAGCTCACCAGCAACGCAGCCAATCCGTAATTTCCTCGCTTTCAACTCTTCATAGCGTGGACAGATTGACTTCACGGGGCACGTCTTTATACGGATACACTAGCACCATACTACACGTAAGCTCATTCGAGCTGCGAAGCACTTGAGAAGCTATGCCCCTTTCGAATAGACGAGATAGTACAGAGTCAAACATAGGTCATCGTCACATGTCTTATCATTTATGGAATGTCACAAATATTCTCATCGTTTTAGACGACGTTCCTCATTTACTAGTTCCTCAGAAGCGTCATTGCTTCGTCTACACCTAAGGGGCTCATTCCAGATACTTGCTCATGCCTGCCTCCCTGACAAGAAATGGCAGTCTTCGCTGCTGCGCTTTCTTTTTGCTCCTTTTCTTGCCATTTTTTGAGTATCGGAAGATATCCGAAGCACTATTGAATTTGTCATATTGACAGTGAGTGGATTTAGAGAAGCCAGATTGCCGGCTTTCAAATCTTTAATCTTCAGAGGCGATCCCATACATTATCCTCCAATCCAGGTTCCAACCTGAAACCTAGTATGTCGTGGTCGCTGTCGTTCTCGCCTCGCAACGAATCGCCGTACCCTGGAGCTGTATCTGTATCCGTGCTGGGAGAATAGTCCTCCGAAGGCGGTGTGCTGGTTCCGGACACCGAGACAGCCTCATATAGTTGGAAGTCGATTATGTGCGCCTGGGGTGGCAATCGGCAGCTGGCCTTGCCCCCACGGTGCCGACAATCTGGGTACTGGCAGACGTGCCCAAGAGTACAAGCCGGATTTCGGCACCTGTCTTTCTTGCCGCACGGGAGAGAGCGCGCAAGCCACCAGAGCACCGGGATAAGATCTTTAGGTAGAGGGTCATGATCGTAATTGCACCCCTCGTTAGTGCACGACTGGGTGAGCTGGTGACTGTTGCAGAACCTGCGTCTGAGTGAAAGCTGCTCTAGTCTAGCATGAGCTGCTGCAGTCGGTGATGACATATACGGGTCAAGCCGTTGGTTATCTTTGTTCAGGGCCACATGGCCCGGAGGGATCTGCTCTTTCTGTGGCAGGTTAAAAGGGGGCTGGATCGTCTGGTGCATCGCCAAAGGTGCCTGTTCCCGCCAGTTGGTGCTGGATCGTGGGCTGGCTGGCTTGTAGTAGTCGAGGCTGTGCTTGAACTCTGTTTCGGAATTGGCTCGAAACGAGTGGCGGAACTTGTGCGATGATCCTGTAACTGGTGACTTGGGATCCACGTGTTTGTTTTTGCAAATGTTGCCATACCGGCATTTTCCAATTGCATAGAATGAGCAAATCTTTGACTTGTCGGGGGCGCTTCCTACTCTCAGTAAGGAGCTGTCGATTGGAAGTAGTGATGATTCCGAGTTTGTGCGTGCTTGTGGTCGGCTGTGGCGGTTGTACTCATCGAGGCTTGTTGAAAGAAAGATGCCAGGCAACTCTTCGATATTCAGCTCAAGTCTCGAAAATTGTTCATGAAAAAGGAGTCCCGAAGACTTTATAAGTGTGAACTTGTCCCTCTTGGCTCTGTGTTTAGTCAGGTCCGAGATATACCCGCCATCGTGGCAAGCAGCGAAGTATATATGCTTGCATTCTGGCTTGTCGGCATATAGCCGTAAGAGTGCCCTCAGCTTGAAGTCGGCACCCTCCTTAAGCTCGCCGGCATCGACAAAGTCTGTCAGCTCATACGACCGATTAAACTCGGAAACGAATGGTGCGAGAGATCTTTTTTCGGGCCCAGCAAGGGATTTCTTCGCGAGTGACTTTGATAAAAAACTGAGGTTCGCGCTAGAACATTGAATGTTAATGAGATGCTGGGAACCTTCGAGATCAAAGACAAGTGCAACGGAATATGATGGAACAGAGGAAAAGTGAAAAGGTACAGGCAACTCACTATACTCGAATCATGACGCTGCAAAATTCCAGTCCCTTTCGCTTGAGGCTACATTCGACTATAGTTTTGAATCAGTTTTGCATTCCATCGGACAATGGATGGCGTCAACCGAGGCGAGTTTTCACTCTTTCTGAGTAGGAATCCTCTTGCCTCGAAACTATAATCACTTACTAGCATTATTTAGCTTCTGGGCCGCTAGAGAACCACCATCGGCGCCAGCAGTAATGAACCTATCATTGAAGATATAACCATCGCCATCTATGAGAACCAGAACGAAAGGGTCGGGCTCCTGACCGCGGGACAGCTGCATAAGACGAATCTGGTCTTCTTCATGTGTGCTCTTTAGCTTGCTGTGCTCCACAAGCAGCTTTTCGTATTTCTGAAGGATATCTCCAAGAGCACTATACACGATGTCAGTGATCCCCTGCCTACTGAAGATGAAGCGCCATGGATGCTCGCAACAAAGGGAATTGAACAGGAAGTCGCCCTGTCATCGGTAGCAGACCGCGCTTGCTCCCAGGTACATGTGGGCTGGGTTGGCATTTGGCGGAGCTCTGGATGCTGTGGGAAGGATGGGCAGATGTTGTGAATTGCGAAGTACCTACTTGGTCTGATTAAACCGAACCAGCTGCTCCGAAGCATCCTTGATATCCTTTTGACTGAACATCTTTGTACGGTGACTGCTACATACCTGCTAGGGCAGCCGGCAGTCGATGCAAAGGTTGGTGTGGAAATGTGAGTTGACGGGATGCACGCTTTTCCGCAGTACTCAGCTCGCTCACGGTTGACGATGCTAAGCGAGCCGATCGCAGCGGAAACAAACCAATGGACGTCTGTACCATGTGAAAGTTAGACACAACTCACAAAGGCTGCATGTGAGGGAAGGAATGGAAGCGGTGTCTTTCCATCAAACTACAAACTCCCGGTTTGCCCACCGAATTGGGTGTGGAGCTCAACTTTACATTGGAAGACTTTAGTTTAGGTGGTAAGTTGGAGGGTCCTGAGCAGTAAGGTTGCCCGCCCACTGCCTTTGATGCACTGGAAACTGACCTGGGTCGCTGCTGGGTTTCAGCAGGTCGTTGGGCCTGAACCTACATGTATGTACCTACTAATGCGCTGCACTTTCGGCTATCAGGGGCCGCTGATTTGGCGTGTTTTGTGGAAGTTCATAGACTGGCCACAGCATGCTAGGCGGAACCCTTTGACATGCCAGGTGTCTTCATTCATTCCAACAATCCCGTCTGCATCCTGCTACATACCTAGGAACATCCAGATCTGTAGGAATGGGTACCTACATGCTACCTACGCATAGGTATAATGCATTGCTTCTTACTGGTGTCATCAAGGCACAGGCTGTTTTCATATATACTTAGTTGAAGGAGATCTGCTGAGAGAACAGCTGATTATCAATAACTCAAGTCTGTCGAGTTGGGTGAAAATGCACTCGTTCAGTAGCGGTGAGGTATTGTCCAGCTGTCCTGAACTTGGAAATAGGCGTGCAGACTACATGCATCTTATGTATTCACCCATAGATACATGTAGACTTACTGGAATCACAAGTGCCAAACTACATACCTTACTAACCGTCTAGTCATAGTTCTTTGTTTCGTGTGCAAACTACAAGCATCTCATTACTCACCCATAAATACATGTAGACTTGCTGGAATCACAATTGCCAAACTACTAACCGTCAAGTCATAGTTCTTTGTTTTGTGTGCTACCTAAGGTACACGCAGATATCTCTTGCTGCCCCTAGACGCGACAACTTAGGTAGGTGTATGATACAACTGACGTGTCCATAGCTTCAAGACGACCTACATACCTAACCTAGGTGTCTTTGCTTTGTTTCCCAATGTCCACAGCATCTTCGCCTGAAATTTGGGTTTCTGCAGATGACAGCTGACCCTGAATCAAGTGATAACTGACCTATCTCGCAATCCTCTGTCCAACCCCCAAATTCATGCAGACACATTATTCACCATCAGACGAACCCTCAACGTCGAACTCGAGAGACATACCAAATTTAGCTGAGAGTACGTTCTTAGCGATGAAGCTCGAGCTTCCGGTAGCGAAGAAGTCTTCCATCGCCTCTGCTGCTTTTTGCAGCGGGCGACGATCCGAGATCCCAGCTTCCAGACCACTAGCCGCCATGAAAATCCACCCAACGACCCACGGAAGCTGAGACTCGTTCTCCAAGTACGCGGACGTGTAAAGCTGTCTCAGTATGGGATCGCAGGCATCTTTAACCGATCGCAAAACCCGCCAGCACCAGCGGTGGAAATGCAAGTAAGGAAAGGCGAACTCCAGCGATTCCACGTGCAACGCGAGAACAAGGGGTCTAATGAGCTGCTCTAGTGGCATATTGCCATTCGTAGATGCCTTGTGCTTTCTCGAGTTCTGCAGCTTCTTCCTTTCCTTCACCTTCTTCGGATCATCGATTTGACCCAACACGAAGCCTCCGTCTTCGTTGGTTTCTTCCTCAAACAGGCTGAGGTTGATAATCTGGTTGACATGGTCCGGAGTGAAGTCGACCTGCCCACTGTTGTCAACGTACCGTGCTTTGAACATGGCCAATACTGGTGACACATCCTTCAGACCACGGGGCCCCGCCTTGGACTCCAGGGGCGTGTTCTTTCGTCTACCTTTAGCTCTAGTCATCGCAGCAAGCGAGGTGCCCATCTGCATGCTGAACTTGTTGAAATACTCTTCGGGCGTTTTGGGCGCTTCGCCGCCGATGTAGAAACTCTCATTACCAAGATTCGTAGTAACAATGTCCATGTCAGTCCATCGGTCAGACGGGAGCAAATTCTCTTGGCGTATTGCGTGATACAGGTGCGCACAATACTGAATCGAGCCCCAAGCATCGGCAACTGCTAAGCTGACTTCATGGTACCGAGAGCGGAAGTGATACAGAAAAAGGCCACTTATGACAGGAGACATTCGGAAAAGTCGGTGACCTTGTGGATCTGGTATGTCGAAACCGGAGCGCTGGATGATTCTTCGCTGGACGGATCGAAGAGGATCCTTGCCAATCCACTGAATGCTTCGCTGGAGGCCTTGAAGCCAGTGATCATTTTTTGCAGGCCAGTTCTTTATCTTGAGCTTTTCATGAAACTCGAAGTGCGACTTGATGTCGTTGTCCATTATAGTCGTGTGATCGATCAATGTGCTGAAAGGTCTCTCGATGTCTTTGCGTAGCTCGTAGGTGATGTCGAGGAAGATTTGAGCTGCAAATACCATGTAGAATGGGACTTTCTTGGTTTTGTCTAGCTCTTGCATACCGCGTGTAAACTCGTCTTTCACGGGCCAGTCTTGAACACCACGAACTGCCGTGCTCAGTTGGGTGAAGAAGGGCATTAGCAGTGCGCGGTCGTCTTCGAACTTCTGCTGCCCTGACTTGTGTGAACGATCGCTCGCAGGGTCATAGTATCCGAACATGCCCTCCTTATAAAGGGGAATCTGGCCTGGCTCAAGCACGTTGAGGAATGATTCAACTTGCCGGAAGACAATGAAATATGTGCCCTCGCCGATATCATAGGTGTTATTGTAATTGAGGTTGTCCTGTATACCGACTGCCATAATTTCGTGTTTTTTCAAGTTTCGCATCAAGCATTGAACAAAGAAGAACTTCTCGAGCATAAAAGAGAGCCCTCCATGCTTGTCAATCACAGGAAGAATGTCTTCCATTATGTTTCTGACAAGATCAATGGCAGTATTTGTCGCAATTGAGGCCGCAGCGAGATCGAAGACACCGACCCTGTAATTCGCCCAGATCCAACTAATGCTAGCACGGACGCGGTTCATATCGTCAATGACAACAGCTAAAGCGAACATAGCATCTTCAAGGGAGTCCTCGGCTTCTGCTTCGTACGTCGCGCTGTCGTCTTGGACTTTCTGGGGCCGCTCAATCTCTGGTGCATCCAAGAACTCCTGCGAGGGTTCGAAGACTGCAAGATTGGAAAATCGATTGCTTAGCCACTCCTCAGTAGAAGCTTTGGACGCTCCGGTATCGACCGGCATGAACGGCATAAGAACGTCACGAACATTTTCCAATACTTTTGGGGAAACATGCGTCAGCAGGGATTGTCGTTTCAAGACCTCGCACTTTGATGGGAGAAAGAGCGATTACCAACTCACCTTGGATGAAGTACTGGTGTTTAGCATCGGAGAGCTCAGTGACAGGTTTGCCATGCTTCTCGAGCTTATCACCAAAGCCAGTACGAGCAGCGATGACACGGGCTATAGTATGCTTGAAAGACGCGGGTACAGGCTCGGACTTGCCAGCGATGTACTCGGCCAGTGGTACGAAGTCTTTGGTACGAATGACATATTTTTGGCTTGCAGAAGACTGTACTTGTTTCGATTTGGCAGCCTGCTTTTTGCCTTTGGTGCGGGCCTTCCCCTTCAGTCGCCGACTTGGCCCCGACTCGTTGTCAAGATCATCAGTGAAGCCCAGGGTTTTGGCTGTTGATGCGAGCCAGCCTGCCACCGAATCTGTATCCTGCTTGTAGAGCTGGTACGTGCTCGAGAGAGCGGAGAGAACCATGATGCAAGGGACTTGCGTCTACGTCAAGATCTTGGTGTCGGTGTCGAAGCCGCTGAATGAGAGAGCATGAGATCTACTGACGTTTACTTTTGTTAAAGGAAATGACAGAGCTTGTAGTCTGTTTGCCCAGGTAACGGGCATCCGGTTGACTTCACTCTGAATGGGGCCCGGGTTGAGGTAAGCTACCCTGACTGTCAACGTTGCGCGGGTTGTGGACCAAGTCGGGTCGAACGTCGGGAAAGGGAAGCGTTCACTACTATCAATTTGAAGTGTCTGCCAGACACCATGAGAGAACGGGGCACACTATAGGTATTTGTACACACATTGAGTACATGTACCGTAGGTCGATGCTGAAACATGCAAAACAAACGACGGTCTCTGGACGAGCATCCCATCTTTTCTAGCCGGGCACCCTCGCAGCTGTTCGCAGCTGTTCGCAGCCGGAAGCGCTTGACGCAGCGTCACCTCGTCACCTTTCCCACCAAGTTGCTCAAGCCCATCCCTCCTACACCAACAACCCATCAATACCATCATTCAATGGAACCGACAAATATATATCAACGAGTCAACCAAGATTCTCGTTGTTTGGCCGCCACACTCGAGCGGGGTACAGTGGCAGACAAAGTCAGATACTGTCTACGTGGATCATCAGTATACTGGCAATGTTACTACATTCAATGTGGCAGAGCAGATGCGCTTACCTCCAAATAGATGCCAGTCAATCATTTCAAGCTACGAATACCTCCTTGCAGGGACTCTGAAGGTTCTGCTAACACCACTCAGGTACCTGATATGCTGTCACTGCTGACTTCCGCTATGTTTCGCGTTGGCAAAATGTGAGGTGCCCCATGGCCAAGCTATGACTACATTTCGACGTCACTGCGGGAGTCGACGACTAATACTGACGATGGGCGGTTACCGTGCTATCACTTTTGTATACTTAATATAAGGCTTCTTTGATGAGAGGGCTAAGGCTCAATTCCTATTCGAACTCACCCGTACGATCTTCACCTTGTGGATACAGCCCCTGACAACACCCTGGCCCTAGCAAGTTCAGGTTAATGCATTTTCTACGTGCAGCTTACGAAAGTCATCGTCGCTACACAGATCATGTGTGAGGTCGAATATCCATTTAAAACTGCGTTGGCTCACCTCGCATGCTTCTGCCCAGCATCATATCCTTTGAGTTGAGCTGGGGTTGTTTGGAAGTTTGGAATGCCAGACGAAGAGCGGATTGCATCTTGAGGGTTTGCAGCGCAAGTCTTTGCCAACACAGCCTCTCGGTCCAGGGAAAATTCAGCACCAGTTAGACGCCTCAGTCTTGGGCCAGTGCTCGCGTCGAAATAGCCATATATGCTTGTCATCTCATACAGGTGTAGGGCTTTTATTTCACTGCGGCGCATTACTGGACGTCGAGTTGTGTCCCAAACAACGTCAAACCTCCCCATTGCATCCACCCCATCTAACGCCGCTGCATCCCTGATGGAAAGTTGAAAGCTGAAACCCCAAGACTATGGAGTGGACGGAATGTTGGAACTTCAGAATCAAATGCTGTTCGAGTACACTCTACCAACGACAAGTCCTGTAACATCATGTGAGATAGTCCGAAGAATGCTACGAACTTCACACCTTCCCCCCCTTACGTTCGCTTCATACCAAATGGTGGCGCTATGATGTATTTCTACATCGGCCGCGCTGGGTTTGAGGTCTTTCACGGCTTTGTGAAGTACTAACACGCGGTATGCATCTAGCTTACATTGGATTTGACTACTGTAGAGTTTCGCAACTCACACTACGCAGAGATCCAATACGCCGAACATCTACCTCTCGACGTACTGAGCTTGGTTCCCAAGATGATTGGATTGATAGATGAGGTACAAAGCTACATTGGAGCCAAACACTAAGAAGATAAGAGCGCGGCCTGAAGGTGGTTGAGTATTCCACGTGATTCGCGGATCGACGTTGCATCCGCATCCGCCTAAACTTGTTCAAATGAATTCACTATATAATAGACGATCACCACCGCTGGCTCGCGGCATATATCAGACGCGCTGTTATCATTCATGTATTTAGACTGAAGCCCAGCATGTCAAAACACCAGGTACGGCCGATGGAATTGAGTATCTCCACGTTTTGTATGTCATCGACGAATCCATCCAAGATGCAGTGGACAGCGCTTACGATCGTAACCGGCCTTCTGGCGGAGCTTGGCATGAGCCAAATGGTGCCTATGATGCGATTCAGTTGTTCGCAGCTCGTTGTCGATCGGCTCGATCCCCTCGTGAATCCAGGCTCCGTTCCCTCACCTCACCTGCATCAGATTGTCGGAGGTAATTCCTTCAACGCGTCCATGGATCCTTCATCGCATGATCTGCCTTCGATGTCGACGTGCACAAGCTGCACTTTCTCCGAAGACTTCTCGAATTACTGGACGGCAGTCTTATACTTTCGGGCACGAAACGGGACATACAAGAGAGTACCGCAGATCCCCAGCGAGGGTTTGACGGCGAATGGTGGAATCACTGTTTACTATATCCCAAGTCCTGACGCCACATCCAACGTCACGGCATTCAGACCAGGATTCCGAATGCTTGTTGGTGATGCAGACCTTAGGTCTCCTGGTACAGCACCGAAGGTGTGCCACAGATGGTGCGTATAAAATATTTCGTTCAATTATTAATTCGTGGCTTCCTAGAAGAACCAAAGCTGATATTGGCCATAGTAAGTGCTGCCTGTCTATATTGAAGACCCGGTGACGGCCGACTACTTTGAATAAGACGATGTTCCAAGCTACAACGAGTAAAAAAACAGACTGACATGTTTTCCTACACCAGGCATGCCGGCCTCAGGAGATAATAGCAATATCAATTGCGGAGCTCCGGACAGCCAGACATTACCTACTGGCTTCTGCGCTGGCGGCATACGATCAGTGCTTACGTTCCCAACGTGTTGGGATGGTACAAATTTAGACAGCCCTGATCATGAGAGCCATGTGACGTATCCGGCTTCAGGAGCCTCTTCTCAATATGTGGGTGCAGATGGCGTCTGCCCATCGACTCACCCAGTCAAGATCCCGCAAGTCATGTATGAGGTTATGTGGGATGTGAGTCGCATTCCATTCTGCCGTCTGATTCTTCGCCGACTACAATCGCTGTTCCAATCGAAAGTGCAAAGTTCGTGACGACACATGTTATATTCGTTCGCTGATTAGAAGATATCATAGACTCGAGCCTTCAACGACGAAAGCTTGTGGCCCGAGGACGGCTCGCAACCATTTGTTTGGAGCACGGGCGACGAGTAAACCTTCCCGTGACTCGTGGAACACATTATTGGAGCTAATCAGAAGACAGACATGGTTATAGTCAACACGGCGACTACGTTTTTGGATGGCAGGGTGATGCCCTCCAGCGCGCCATGGACACCCGCGCTTGCAATGGCAGCACATGCACTGGCGATGTATTGAAGACTCAGTCTGATGCGGATGCGATGAACTGCGTGAAGTCGCGAACTGTGAGCGAGGACATCGATGGCTGTAAGTCCCCGAGAATGTTTCATTTCGACGTAATTCTTCGATGGCAGCCAAGAGTTGCATGTTACTGACTGTTCTCTAGGGTTAACGGACCTTCCTGGCATGGTCATGGTAACATAGATGCCATCGCGCTTTTCCGCAGATGAACGTTGTCTCGGCCGATCTAGAACGGTATTCAAATAATGCAAGTTAGATTGATTGAACTCTTGACAATCGCATCTAAAGATAGTACGTGATGACCCCTGCAAGTATTGTTCGGACAATTTCAGCGCAAAGCATTGATAAGGGGCACTGCATGAATATGTTGTCATTGTCCTTCAGAGAATGTAAAAAACTGAATCCGATAATACTATCCAAGAAAGGTCGCCAGCTCGATTGATGGCCGCTGCAGAGTCTGAATGTCCTCATCGATGACCGCACGGAAGAATACTCTGATCCAATGATTCGCCGCCTAAGCCCTGATCTCAACGTTAACTCTAATTATTCAAAGACATCTGAGCTTTGCGCTGGGGCCCTCGACTTTAGGTAGTCGAGCTTTGATGTCCGCCCCATCTAACGGACTGTTGCCATCAGCATCAACTAATGCCACCGTTTCATGTATTGACGCACAGGTTCCTTGGCCAAGTTGGAGCGACCAAACGTCCTATTTCCAGACACAGACAGATTAGAACTTCGGCTGACGCGTAAGGCCTTGCAGCGTAACGGGCATAATGGGCCTGCTCTCCGGTCATTAGTCAGTTAACGCTGTCAATTGTCCATCATTTTATACGATAGGCTCTGATACTTCGCTGTCTCTTTCTGCATACCGGAAATTTCTCGTTCTCTGATAGATCTTACCTTGTCAAGCCAACGAATCCAACAACCGGTGTCAATCGATCGCTGTTGGACGCCTAATTGGTGTTTTCTATGTCGCAATGAGGCTTGGAATGACCGGCAAATATGTCCTCGGAGATGCGACAACGCAGACTATCCAATGGCAGGACTGGGGATTAAAGGCGCTACTTTCAGCATGCTCTCTCAAAGTGTGTCGCGGCGGTCCCGCGCTGCTGTTCAAGGTCGCATTTGGAGTAGTCATGCTGATGGCTCTCACATATACGTGGTCTTCATTTCGCGACAGGAGTCTTGAATTCGGCCCAGACTATCTGGGTAGTTGGACAGCGCCATGGGACACAGAATTGAGGAACGGAAAGAAGGGAACCGGTTTACGAGTCGTAGTGTTTGGCGGAGGTGACATTGCTACAGCCTATGAATCAAGTAAAAGACTTGGTGGTCCAAAGACATCGTGGACCGAAGTCATGTGTCATCAGGTCAGTGTCATCTTATACGCAAGTTTGGTGTCGCTGTAATTGATGCCATCTCAGCTCTTATGCGACACCTATCTCTCGTTCGTCCCGGAAATCAATGGCAAACCAGGTGCCGTGATGTCGAGTTCACCGTTTGCGGCCGCATTCGAGCGTATAGCGCTAGCTACGGAAAGTGTCAATGAAGTCAACAAGACCAAGGCTCTCGATTATTCCTGGGTTGCCCAACAATATCCCGTACCAGCTCACGCCGATATTACTTCCCAGATCGCCTCATTCCTTTCAAGCCCTAAGCCGCTGATCACCCCTGTCGAAACACTTTGGGTTTTTAGTCTAGGAAACTGGGAGATCTGGCACCTTGCTGCGATGCCACGCAAACTTGCGACCCAAGTCCTCGATGCCAGTATACGAAGTCTCTTTTTCTACCTAGAGATGCTGTTTCGTGCGGCGCAAGACCGGAATTCAGTCGCCTATTCCAATTTCTACTCCGACACTGATATGTTTGACGAAGAGAACAAAGCGATTTCGGCCCGCGTGCCGCCGTTTCGAGTATTCTTGCCTCATTTATTTGATATCACCCTGACGCCTGGCTTTATAACGGCACGCCCAGAACCACCACTCCCGCATTCTCGTTCTGACCAACTCAGGAATGCGATGTTTTTAATGAGATATTGGGATACTGTGCTTGATGTCGCTATGGAGGATTGGCTGGCAATACCAGATCCTGATGCATGGTCAGTTGTAGATGCCGTGGACATCAACGTGATCAAAGCTATCACTGGGAAAAGGTCACCGATGGATAAAGAAAATAAGAACGGAACGCATCAACAAGACGAAGCGAAAAGAGCTATCGGCAAGCACAGAAAACTTCACAGCCGAGAAGCGGGATCTTACGACATGTCTCGTCACATCAGAGAAATGATGGTCGATCGCCAACTTCGAGACCTCGACCTCGTAGACCACAATGGTCTCGGTGAGCGACCACTGGAAGAGGGATTTCTTGATATTTCGAAACCCTGCGTATCGCATCCCATGATCGAGAAAGTTTCGCCGGGGGGTAAGTCTGGCGGGCCGAAGAAACAGGTCAACCTGTGCAGTGCGCCGGATGATCATCTCTTCTGGGATGAGTTCACCGTCGCTCAACGGGCAATCAATGAGATTGCCACGCGTGCTACCGCAGAGGTCCTCAACCAAGTGAAGACGGAATCTAGGTGGAGGGCGTAAAAGTACTCCTCGGGACATTTAACGAGAGCCCAACCGAAGGCCGAGCCGGGCATATAGTGACGATGCCAGAATGTTCATCAATTACGTTGATATCAAGTATATACGCACGGTTAACTGATGATCTGTATCATATAAGACTGTATCATATGAGACTGCAATTCTACATAGAAGCGATTCAGTACAAGCTTCAGCGCTGTTTTCTCACGATCCCACCGTTCTGTCCCATTTCATCGTAAGCTTTCTCGTGCCCGCATATAATGTATGTATTAAAATGGACGTACCACACACAAAGATCGACTTGGTATATCAAGGGAGATCAAACGATCGCTGAAGGGTCGCGATATAATGCAGTTTCCTGCTGTCCGACTCGCCGCTTCACGATGTCATCTCCTGTCCCTCTCTCAACACCTCACGGCGGGCGCGAACCCATGTGTGTGAGGTTGACAGCAGAAAATGACGGACGCCTTACTCGCTGTCGGTTCGTCTGCTAGTGCGTCGCATCCATCTTGTGCACAGTAAGACGGGTAATACTGTGAAAGAGCGTTTTAGTATGCGCCCCGACTGCCTTCCAGACTTCTGATTGATAGGTGTATGTGACTTCCGTTATACTAGGATTTCTAAATGCACCTGTACCTACCTCAGTAACTGTAAGATAAAAGGAATACTACCTGTAACACGTATTTCTGTCCACGCACAGCGCAAAGTTCATGTGAACTTGCTTCGTCTTCGTCCGAGTCTGGCTTCAATTATCACCAGGTATTGCATATTCCGTTGTCAATATCCATTCAGTCAGTGCGCATACCCGCCCGATAGTAACGGTTCAAGCAAGATACAATATGCCCTTCCATTATCACGTCTAGTGTTCGCGGAATCTCCAAGAAAAGGGCAGGGATAAGACATCCCCTTCCCCAAATGCCTGACGACGAACCAGACTCAGAGGCTGGGCCAAGTCAGCCGGCCCAACCGACTCAACAGCCTTCAAACTCCCAAAAGCCCCAGCCCGTATATGTACCAAGTTTCAGAGTAGGAGATGCTAGTCATCAGGATGTACATATCCAATTGCCTCGACATTCAACAATGTCCAGAGTAGGCTTTGACCAGCAGCATCAACCGGTGCAGTCTCCTTACTTACCTCCTGTTCCCGGAATTCCAGGACATGGACCACACCATCCAGCATCGGAGTCTCGGGACTTTCTAAGCAAAGGTATCCCGGAACAGCCCAGCGGTCGAGTGCTATACACCCCTAACGAGCCTCTAGAGTATCATGAATGGTGTCCTCCTTTCGAAGTCTCTCCTCAAATCTCAAGCATTGGGTCCCAAAAACTGGAAGAGGCGATGTGGTTCGGCGGAGAGCGCTACGACAAGGTCTACGTGTATGCTGCAGTGTCAAGAATGGGCCAACCGGCTGACAAACCATGGCGGATGCTTTTTGCATTTTACCCACAACAAGGAGCAGTTGACTTCAACCGCGCAGTCGAGGTCCCCGGAGCATAGCATCTTCCAGGGGGCCAGTGTGAACCCAACTATCCGACAATTCTCCACAACCTCGCAGCTTTGTTCTTCAAGCATACGTACGTGTGGATGTCTGAATGTTCTTCAAAGGATTGCTAACTGATGGGTCCTTCAGCGCATTACAAATCACAAAGTTTACTTCGGAGCTCGAGCGGGAGACAATGGTGATCAAGAATGACGTGGGAATACCGAGTCGAAATCTCATCTTGACATTTGGCGCGGAATACAGACAAGACCTCTTCCCCATCACCACGGCGAAGAGCGACAAATTCAACAGCACGTATTGGATGGGTTATGACGACTTCGATGATCCAAAATTTCAGTTCCGGAACTCGAAACTTGTGGCTAAGGTTCGGCTACTGGCCCCGGAGAGATCGATGGAGGGAATGATGAGTGCAGAACCGTGGTGGTATTTTTAATGTATCTTTAGACTATAACAGCGTCTGTTTATCAATCCAAAGCGTGAACAAGGTTAAGCTCCGTCCTGGATTGCATACCCAATAACAGATGACAATAAATGGTCACTTCGTCACCCTCGAGACTCAGAGAGTACTGATGGACACTGAAAATGTCTGGAGTTGATCGGGTATGTTGGTCAGAAGATACAGCGAGATCTACTTGTTAAGTTATGTGTTATTAGACTGGACGCAATCACATAAGTAGCGAGTACTCTTGGATCCAAGCAGTGTACTCTCTCTCCCTGTGTAGTAAGCTTCAGTGACCAATGTCTGGAGATCTCCAAATCCCGTATAGCCTTGTGTTATATGTGGAGTTGATAACTCTACGATAATAAATAAGAATCATCAAGTGGTGATTGCGGTCACAGGATAAACAATGCAGCGCGCCACATGATACCATGAAGTGATGATCACTGTCGCCAGAACTGAATGGAGAGCCTATCTCCAAAAGGAACAATAGTGACACTGGATTTGAGACAAATGTCATGTTCGGCAAAAGATTAGTATCTTTCTCAGTTAACATCTGACAAAGTCAGGATCGAGCTCTGTCCTTCTGAATCATCTAGCCTTTATAATTTGGGATGATCTGAGCTTCTGATAGGTGCTCAACTATTAAATTCTCTTCAAGTCCCGAGTATCAGGCATGGCAACTGCTTGTATGCCTCTCGATCCTTTGACCTAAGTAACGTGTGCAACATCTGTCTTTCGAGTCACGCTGACAACTCTGTTCGATAGTCAGAACTACGAGAGCTGAAGAATGGAACAGTGACAATGAAGTAGAGTGTGACTGCTTTGTCACATCATTGGAAACAACATTGGAGATGGGACTAGTACAGCATCAATAGATATGACCACTGAAGTTTTAACAAGTCAGCGTCAGGTGCAACAGCTACTGGCCATCAGTGAGAACTCTCTCATAGGACAATGGTGCTAGAGACGTGGATTTTACCGCGTAACGCGTTAACACATTGTCCCTGTATTAGTCGACAGACAAACGACACACCCCGAGCATTCTTGCAATTAGCATATATACTTTGCAGCCTTCCCCAAGACCGGACTCTCAAAGCGTGAGATACACAGCGACTTTTCGGAAACACTCGCCACAGGCCGCAAGCATTCTATAACATCGATCAAGACACATACCTAAGCACTCTTAGACTGACCTACCGAACTCCACCAATATGCCCGGACCGGGACCAGCAAAGTCTTTGCTCACAGAGCAGATTGAGGAGCAGAAAAGAGCCCTCAAGGAGTATTATGAAAAAGCACACGGAAAGCAGCAAAGTGGGAAGGTGGCGAATGCGAACAGCGAGCCACCCCGAGATCCCAATAAGACTAAATCGTAGAAGCATGCGTAATTTAGAGCGGCCAAGTCGTTGATGGCGCAGTCCTTCACAGCCCCTCGGGACTTGGACCAGTCTGTCCACCTAGAGTAGCTCTGATGTAGAGTGGGGAGCAGAGTAGATACTCTAATTCTACGATCCCGCAGCATACACGAACAATGAATTGATCTGCTGCTTATTATAGATCCTTCTGCTGCCTCCTGGTAGTTCATGATTGATACGTGCCTTTTTGTGGAATAGGTTACGATGCCTTCATGTAGTCTAGGTTTTTCGAAAGAGTGTCAGCTTTCGCCCTTCATTTCTTCCTCTGAACCTTCATGATTCACATGCTGAATTGTTTTCTCCGCTTGCATATGAAATACATCAATCAGAGCTAACATCAAAGTTTCATTAGCGAGTCAATCGTTCTCTTCTTCGCTTCCACATCCCTTCGAGAGCTTGCGCTTCACTTCCGGCCCATGGTTGAGACAGAAACGACGCTGCAATGCAACCTGTTGAATATAGGGGTAGTCCAACTACGCCTGTATTCACCTCGCTCGACTGATCTTCTTCACCTTGTCTCCTTTCCCTTTCACCTAAAATCGGACGGCCCTCCATCCTTTCTAATCGAGACAAACATCTTCGTCAATAAGAACTCTTATTGTGCTTGACGATTGCGCTTTCTGACATTGTTATTGTTCACTGTCCTCGCAGCAACGCCCAACAGCGCCATATTGTCCGCTGAAGCTTATGTGCTCCAGCGCCCAATCTTCATCAATACACGTCTGAACGCGGGAGCAGATACAACTCCAAACACACAACAGCTACGCGATTGTCTTCTCACCAGATCTTCACTCGATTTTATTTGCATCATGACAACAAATCCCATCTTCTACGATCAATCAACGCGCGTGCCTCGATCTAATAAGCTTCCACCGCAGTCCAAGCGTGAGCATCCGTTTCAACTTACACGGTAGTCGCCCGGGTCCACCACCACCGACCGGTGAGACCTATCACTGGTACTGCGCCGACGCCACAGCAGCCATACCATGTACCGTACACCCACGCCACCTTAGCTTAGGTACACTGCTCCTTGCCCCAATCGCGCGCGGCGAGTTCACAAACTGGGGGCCGCCAAACTTGATCCGAAACCACCACCTGCAAGGCATCAATTCGGCAGCATTCCAGCGGGAAATGCCATATCAACAACCCCCCCCATCATCCCATCACGAAGCCCTCCAACATCCATGGTATCGGTTGCAAATGACATGACTGGGAAACCAAGGTAAGTCAACCATTTTGCTATTCTCCATGCACTCCAAAGAATCCCAATCATCGGTCGCTTTCTTCCAGCATCCTCGGCCCTCTCCCCCCCCTCCCAAGTCTTTCTTTCTCCTCTCTGTACCTACCTACTGTAGCATCGATCGGACATCGGCATCCATCTCTCAATTTCCATTCTTCAGTCTACCTCCCGCTCAACTGGCATACTCCCCCCACTCAAGGACACCCCATCACTCTGCTCTAGTACTGCATGGAAGTCTCAGATCTCTTCTTTCTCGCTCCGCCTGTCACCGGAGAAAGACTCTTCGTGTCGTCCTCACTGCATTGGGCCAACAGTGAACACTCATCCGGGGCTTTGTTCGTCTGGAGTATCCGAAACAGGGGCCCACCCGCCCTCATTTGTCTTTGAAAGGCGGCAGCGGCACCGAGCAAGGTTGGCTCATGGCGTAGCTAATCACTTGTTCATTGAATAGATCGAGCGTATTCAATGGCTTCCCTTCCCAAGTCGGCCTTCCGGGGCTGCAGAGTACCGGCTCTCCAAACACGTCATAGGCCTTACACCTCGCTACGACAGACAGCCGCCAGAGCATCAGCAGAATCTCCAGCTCTTACATAACGCCCAAAAACAACATGAAAAACCGAGGCTTTGACTAGCAAGCCGCTAAGCCAGCAACGCTGTTGTTCAGCAGCCAAATACTCAATGCCTACAAGCACTATAATATCTTCCAAGACGCTTATCCGGGCATTTTTGAAGGAGAGGAACCACAACCGCACAATGATGTGCTTGTCGCATCATGCGACTTACTCATCTCTCACAAGTTTGCCTCGTCTCGCCCAATGCATTCAGATATACCACTAACGGCTTTTTTTTCATTTAGTATTACTGGCAACTGGCTAAAGCTACCTGCGTGTCGCGATAGAGCTATGCCTAACTCAAATCGACTGTGGAGGCGATGCCTCAGCTGCATCACATGAGCTTGTCCTTGATGGATCGCGAAGCTCGGCATCGGAAGGCCGTCCACCCAGCCAGCATCTGGCAGTAGCGTGAGCCATCGGCCAAGATGCCTTGACCCAGGTCGGTCCTCATCCAGTGAAACTCATCGCAGCTGGTCACTTGTCCAGCTCATCAACCGCATCGACATCCTCCGATACGGGATCATTTGGGATACGCATCCCAGGGTATTCTACAACACATGATGCTTGCTACTCATACAACTCCAGGTTCCCTGCCCCACCCATTTTTGTTGGTTGCCTTTGTGCCAACCTTGGATAGCAACTTGAACCGCCGATGCAAGCCAAATGCTTTCTAAGCAACGAACGAAAGAAAACCGATATGCCAGAAGGGTACGATCGGGTAACGCCACGACTGGACCACGAAATCATACGAGACGGCCTCACTGCTTCCACCAATCATCAATAAAAGTCCTCTACTCCTCTTCAGAGTCGCTCTCGTCACTGGTCTCACCAGCAACAGGCTCCTCGGCTTCACCAGCAACAGGCTCCTGACTGGCACTACCTGTTCGCTGAAGTTTAGCCTTGAGCTCACGCAACTCTTGAATCTTGCGTTCTTGCTCGTGCTTGTTCATGGGTTTGTTCTTCTTGGACTTGCTGGGCTTCGTCGTCTCCGGAGGATCTGGTGCCGACTTACGATACTCCTCTTTCTGCGAAAGAGCCTGACGAATGTTGGGATGAGCTTTGTGGATCAGGTCGAACAGCTTGCCGAGAGCATCTTCGGAAAGAGAATCTATGTCTAACTCCATCTCGCCATCATCGTTCTCCTGCGACAGATTAGCACCCCGCCAAAGCCGACAAGCACTTTCAAGTCCCACAAGGGTCGAAAACTTACAGTCTGATGCGTGTCCTTTTTGATGATCTCGACCGCTTTTATCAGAGTCTGACCGTCAAGCTCGTTGATACCCTCGGCAATAACAGCTTTCTCAAGAGCACCGACAGTGCGCTTCTTAGGCGCCGCAGACTTCTTGGTACCCCCCGCGGGCTTCTTGACCTGGCTGCTAGGTTGTTGGCCTGACTTCTTGCTGCCACCGCCCGCGGCTGATCCGGTGGGCTTGGCCTTGCTCTTGGTAGCGCCACCTTTTTTCTTGGACTTGGCCTTTTTGGCACCACTCGAATTGGCTCTCTCCTCGACAATCTTGCGCTGCAGAGTGGTGATGATCGTCTGAGAGATCTCCAGGTTTAGAATATCGGTATTCTTAGACTTCATCAAAGCTCTGACTTTGGCCTCCTCTTCCCCGAGGCGCTTCTGCAGACTGCGCACGGCTTCGGAATCGCCCTCTTCATCCTCACCCTCGCTCTCATCCTCGGAATCGGTGTCGGTCCGTACGGGGCTAGCGGCGGATACACGCGACGACTTGGAACCAAACTTGTTCTCTAGCCATTTATCTTTTCCGGCAATGGCCTCCTTCATCACGTTCTCAGTCAGTCTGGCCGCAGCAGTTACATCGCTTTCCAGGCCGTTGAACATCTCCGAGTTCGTGACGATCTGCTTCATGTCCTTCTCGAGGTCCTTGACAGTCTTATACTCGCCATCCAGATTCTTGTTCGCCATCGTTTCGAGATCCATTGGTTTCTTGATGACGTTGAAGTAATTCGGGATCTGTAATGCAACCGGGTCTACTGCAACGAGGAACCACTGATTGAATGAGTGCTGGGGTTTCTTGACCTCTTTAAGCACATGCTCGATAAACTGCTGTTCGGGCTCGAGCTTCTTGCGAGTCCCTTTATTGCCATAGTCAGGATCACGATTCTTCGGCGGGTGGATGGGTCGTTTGGGGCGATTACTATCATCACGTGTCGAGTCACGACGAATCTGAGGGATGCCTGAAGGGGGGATGGCGAAGGTAGTTGATGCAGATGTGGGTGTAGGCAAGGCGGAAGGGTCTGTTTTGGTCTTCGGGCTTGTCACTGACGCACCTGCCTGAGACTGACGACGCGGCTGCTGAGTGGCCGCTCGCGGCTCTGTGTGACGAGTTGGCTGCGCTTTTCCCTTCTCCAGCTTGACTGGTTCGGCTTCCTGCAGGATAGCTGGTAGTCTCTGGAGAACATACTCGCGCACGTGTGCTGCGGCTCGAGTGACATCATGCATCTCTCCGTTGAATTGGACGGCGTTCTCGAAAAGCAGTTTCAGGTCGGCTTTGAGCTGACCGTAGTTGTCATATTTGCCTTCGCGCAGTTTGGCCTCCATGGCGGAGATATCGATGGGAGTGTCGATTTTGGTCATGTAATCATCCCACAGGGCTGGCCACAGGTCTGACACAGATCGCCTGAAGTTATGTCCATTCTTGGTCTTCTTCACGTTGCCCAGCACCTCGCGAACTTTCCTGTTCTGAAACAGGGTGATTGGTGCGTCGTCTGGGATTGCTTTGCTCATGGCGTCACTAGTCACCTGAGCGACCGGTGTGAGGGGCTCACTGTTGGTGGCTACAACCAGCGAATCTGCCACAGGTTCCTCAATCCCATCGTCTGTCTTAGCCCTCTTCGCCGCAGGTTCGTCCATATTGTCATCCTCGCGCTCTCGGGGAACCTTAGCCTGGGCGGTAGAAGAGTCAACCATGGGCACATCTGCATCTGTGGCCTGCGTGGAAGAAACCCCGTCCTCCTGCGTAGCTTGGATTTCAAGCTTGGATAAATCAGCAGGTTGGTTGGAGTCAGCCGATGTTTCGACGGGTCCGTCACTCATGGCAGAAGTGTTTTGTGTGCTGTCAACATGCTCAGTGCTGGAAGACGCATCGGGGCGGTCGATGGGATCATCAACATCCATGGCATCCGACTCAGTTTTGGCTGTCGACTTCGCATTGCCTGCATCCTTGGCTACAGCCTCTGCCTCCGCACCTTCCTTACCCGAAGATACTTCCTCTGGTTTTGATCGAGTGGCTTCTGAGGTCTTGTCTCCATCGATGGCCATCTCTGTGTCCTGAGCGGCCGAGTCATCAGTTGCCTTTGGTGATGATGTTTTGGCAACTGTGCTATTAGCGCTGAAGGCTTGCTGATTGAGGGAAGACTTGGCGCTGTCTTTGGCGGCGGATGACGAGGCCTCAGAATCGCCATTTACAGCGGGCGACTGGCCAGGGGAGGATACACCGGGTTCTTTCTCCGAACTTGCATGTCTGCGCGCAAGGAAACCCCACTAGTCAGTTCCGGAGCCGGAACATATGGCAAGGCAGTGAGTGGACTTACCCGTTGACGGGCTTTGCGACAGGCGCATCCTCTTTACTCTCCGAACTGACAGGGGTAGCGGCGTCACGCTCGAGAGGCGTGCTCGATGTTTCCGTTGCCATGGTTGACCCCCGAGGTGCCAGGCGCAAGGAATTGCAAGTAGTAGTGTCCGAGTATCGGAATTAGGTGCGCCGGATGAACATACAAGCTGACACTCGTGTCTGTCTGCTGGTACCGTTAGATTGATGATTGCTCCTGTTAAGATTCAGATTGAAACGATAACTGCCGAAAAATCAAGGATGGAAAGAAAAATCTGAAGAGGGAAGCCAAAGACGGTTGGTCCCTGCGCAATTATATATACCGACTGGAACCAGAAGTTGGGTCACATGCACAGGTGGGATGACTTGGTGGATGTGAGAATGCAATGAATGGGATTAAAAGTCAGAAATGTTGGGGGGCTACAGGCTGATCAGGGCAACCAGGAGGATTGGAATCAGTGAGGCATCAATAGTGCCTCTCCACAGATTGAATGTGAAGTCTGGGGGGGATATGTTATTCAATGGTTCAATGGTTCAATCGAGGCAATGGCCTGCGCAAACGTGCTTGAGAGGAAGGTGCACGGTCGTCCGACTTGAATGCAGGAGATGGGTCACGCGCCCCAGATGATGGTAACAGGCGTCGGTGACCAGAAATTGGGAAGTCGCACTGGACTCGCGATGCGCATAAGGCTAATGTTTAGCCGCGTTTCCATGCTGTGACTCTAAATGGATGGAGCACCAGGGCCTTGACAAGCATGCGACGAGACAATGCGACAAGACGCTGCGCGGACCTCCCACGAAGAAGAAAGCAGCAAGTACAAGGCAACGAACAAGACTGAAGCGCCCGAGGCACTGCTTTTGGTGTGTGAAGCCTGACATGTGTGATGGGAAGTAGGGCACAGCGATGGTAAAGACGGGAGGAGGGAGGCTGATCATTGATGCACACGTTTGATGCACCCACTTCAAAAGATCAAGCTCTTGCAGAAATGAAAAGGCACGTACCTGATTACCCAGGAAGTGCGAGAGATATTGCACTAAAATGCTTTGGGAGCCAGGGTGGGGTTGGCTGAGGTGATGTAAGAGATGCTGTGAATTGGCGGCAATGACAAACTACTGGTTGGGGTGTGGTGTTGGAGAAACACCAAAAGGGACCAGCGACGACAAGATTGGCGATGCGAGTTCCGGAATCGCAGGGAGGGCCAAGGTGGTGGTCCAAGCGGTTGGTTGTTGGGAGAGGTCAGGTGGAGAATTGCCGAATCAGATTAAGTAGAAAAAAAAAGAGAAAGTCTTTAAGCCGCACGTTGCCCACTGCAACCTACAATGACGGGGGTGGCAGGCGCGACGGGTTGTTAACAGTGGCGAGTGGCAGGAAGCAACGAGCAGGGTACAAAGGTACCGTGGCCCTTCGTTGTTGTGTGTGGTGCCTCCTGTTGCCGTTGCCGTTGCCTTTGGCGTTGATTTTTGTTGTTTCGGGGGGTTTCGGACTTAAAGAGGGGGAGCAGCTCTTTTTGTTTGGTCGGTTGGTCGGGTCGTTGGTTGGTCGGCGGAATAATACGCGACCGCAGAGGGGGGGGGAGCAGGGAGAAATAATAAGAGGGAAGGATTGAAAAAAATACGTCGGGAATTCAGAGAGGTCTTTTTTCGCGTCCCAAGACAGAATTGCGACGGGCGACGCATGGGCAGTGGGCACATGCACAGGCACAGGCGGAGCAAAGGCGCGAAAAATCCAGCTCTGGGGCAGCTATCTTATTTGTAGAGGCGCGCCGAGCCCCAGTCGACCAAATCACTGTCCGCCTCCACCAGAGCAGGGCCCCAGCCCACGGTGACAGGGATGCCGTGTCGCGGCGCACGCCCAAAGGTGCCTTTAGAGGCCCAGACCTCGCCAATCATGCCGTTTCAGAGTACGTGGGCGGAGGGGCATCGCATCCTCGCGCATCCATAAGAGAAGGGGACCTGCTAGGTTAGCTACCTAGTACCTAGTAGGTTTCTTTTCCAGCCCCCAGGCATCCCGATATCTATTCATTTATGTATGCAGTAAGATATAAGCAAGCGCTCGCTGATACCTACATGATTCTCGGCCACGAGGCAGCGAAACAAAGAGCAAACAGACAGGACCCGAGCAAGATTGTGGGAAATACCGAGGTGCCTACAAGTCAATGATACAAACTCGGCGGCAACTCGAAGCTGCTTGGACGCCAACGGCAAACACCGGGATCGCGCGGCGAGGATATACAAGGGCGCAAGGCTGTGGGAATCAGATAATGTCCATTCTTACCTTGCCTTGCCTTGCCATGCCTTAGCCGTCGTCGCAACCGCAGGCTCAGACGATGGTAGACCCGTGAGTATAAGGTGGAAACGAGATACGTACCAGGTAGCCTCGACAGTTTCCAGACGAACAACTTAGTCCAGCCTGAGCCCGACCGACAGTGAGAGAAACCGAATGAGAAAGTTGCTTGCCTAGATGGGAAGACACAGCCAATCACAGTTCGAGCGCATTTCGAAGCTTCAAGCTGCATCCACCCGCCAGTCCAATCATGACGCGTATGGGTTAGAACCCTGTGCGGTTTGGAAATGACGAGCGCCACTAAATGCAGCCGTAGACGGACACTCGGCGTTGGCGTAGCAAACACACCCGTCGCAAACCTTTGACTCATGCATCACATGACCTTCGATATGTCGCATTTCGACCTGAGCCGCGTCGGCTCTCGTTGCTCTCGCAGCCCGAGAGTGAAACATTTGATCGAACAGCTGGGTAGACACAAGAATCTCGGCATGGAAGAATCCAGTATGAGGTAGGTATGAATTGGCGGGTATCTTATTCGAGTAAATGGCATGGCCATAGTTGATAGCGCCCACAACACAATCACTCCCTTGGTGATGATGACGAGGAGGATGATGACAGATGTGTGGTTTCCCGGATAAGTGGTGATGGAATAGAGTAGATACTTGTTGGGAGCGCACAAGTCTATATGTGTACAGATGAGAGAGAGCGGTAAAGATGTGGTGTGAAACTCTCAACCGGCAATGGATTTTGAATTGGAACACTGGAACCTTACCTAAGGTACCTCCCTAGTGGAAGAAGTACCGCGCCAGCCACCGACTTCCAGCTGCCAGCCGGCCAGCCTCCTTCAGCCACTTGCTGCATCCACTCACCCGGGCCCAGAGACGGGTCTAAGTTAGGTACCATTAGCTGCTCAGCTGCCGCTGGCTCAGGGTGAAAATGTTCCATTCGACAACCTTGAGCCACCATGATAAAGATAATGCCCGCGATAAGATAGAACATGGTGGGCCCGTCCATGACCCAGCGTGCAAAAAAGTTGCTATCAATGAATCGATCACCAAATTACCATCTCCGTTGTCTTGGTAGAAGCATACTGCCATTCCACCTACACACTCTCACTGCGATACCCCATACCTCGCAGATAGTGTACACGAAGCTCGCACCTCACCTTGTCACCCCCTAGGCAAGCTACTGAACACCCTTCCTTCGATTGAGCCGGCCGTCGAAAGAAAATACGTCGCCATGTCGACCAAGCGGAAAGCACCCGCGAAGCTTGCGCAGCCGGTCGCAAGACGAAATGCAAAGCAGCCTCTAAAATCACAGATCAACGAGTCTGACGCCGCTGTGACCGTCGCTCAAGTCGCAAAAGCAGATAACCCTGGTGCTTCGGAAGCTATAATAGAGATCTCCAGTGACGCAGAAAGCAGCGAATACGAACTTGAAGATGAGCCAGATAACGGGACCGAGCCAGACGGGCGCGACGGGCACGATGGGCACGATGGCCGTCATCAAATAATTGAGTCGTCATCTGCCCAATCCAACAAAATTGGCGATGCGGATGTGACGATGGCCGAGCCCAATGCGCCTGGCGATGCCGACTCGGACCAAGAATCAGCACAACCCACGCTCGGCGAACTCGCTCGCGCACACGGCACAATCGATGTGCCTGCCTCTCTCATTCCGCAAACCAACGCCATTACGGCAAAACGCAGTCTCGCAACCCCGAGTCACTCCTCCTTGGGGACCGTTCTCTCCCAGGCCCTCCGCACCGACGACACGGATCTACTCGAGTCCTGTCTTCACGTCAAAGAGTATCAGACAATCAACAATACCGTTCAGAGGCTCGAGTCCACGCTCGCCGGTGTTCTTCTATCAAAATTGGCTACCAGAATGCACAGGCGGCCGGGACGCGCGGGAAGCTTGATGAGCTGGGTACAAGCGACCCTTGTATGCCACGGAGGCGCTTTGGCTGCTCAACCCGGACTCGTTAAGAGACTGAGCGAACTACAACGCGTCTTGGACGAGCGGTCAAGAGGGCTCAATTCACTGTTGGCCCTCAAAGGAAAGCTGGATCTGATGAACTCGCAGATGAAGCTGCGACGACAACAACGTAATGCCGACTCCGACGACGAGGAAGCCGACGAGGAAGATGGCATGATTTACGTTGAAGGAGAGGATAGTGACGCAGAGGTGGCCAACGGACTGGTGGAAGACGACGATGAGTTGCCGGTTACCAATGGAATTATGGATGAGGATTCGGAAGACGACGATCTACCTAGTAACGACGAAGATGACCAAGAGGAACTCGACGGAGAGGAAGAATTGGATGAGGACGAGGTAAATCACGAGGATGTCGAGTCTGAAGACGAGGATAGTGAGCCCGAGGCGGCTCCACAGCGGCCGTCTAAAAGAACGAGAACGTCAAGGGGAAGATGATATGATATTTGGCAAAACCATGTCTAGTATACATGTTAATCAAGCCCGGTTTTGGCAACGAACCTCGATACCCCTCCCCGTTGGCTTACTCACAGGGACAGGTTGCATAATACGCACAATATACCGAGAGCAAGAAACGAGAGAGCTCAGTCGATCTCATAGTATCGATCCTGCGTCCTACGTATCTGTTCCAGTCGCCTATCACCGTGGTTTGAAATTCGTGCGCCAGACTTCATGATATGGACACGAATCTCCGCGTCGTCACTACAACTAGAACTCCTAAACTGGAGCAATTAAAAATGCGGAAAATTCCTAGAAATGTATAGTATGATGACCTCATGTTCTGAGATGTAGCATATTGCTTCATGCTGGCTGGTAGACATCATCGTACGTGGCGGCAGAACATGGATGTGTTGAACTGAGACCCTCCCTCGCCACCTCAGCTCCTGTTACTAAGGCCTAAGACACCAGGCTTCCCCGCGCCTTACTCCGTCTGGGTTCTTCTTCAAGCGTGAGAAAATGTCGTGCAAGGCAGAAGTAGCATACGAGGCGGCCCTATCGTCCAGTGTTCGTTCGTTGGGCCAAGTCACTATTCTATGTAAGGCAGGATGGGACGGGAGGATGAACGTGCAGCCCCACAGCGCCAGCGCGCCGGGTCGCCGGGAGTCAACCAGGCGAGACAGGGATTCAGAGCCACCAAAGTGACCCTCACCTATCGCAGCGCGTCATGCCCCGTCCCCTACCAGAAAATATTTGGTACAGGGCAGAGTGGTACACTTCGCGTCGCCATCAGTGAAACCGTGAAACCGTGAAACCGTGAAACTCGACCACCAACTCATGTGCATACAATTGTCTGTGCTCTCTATCTTCTTTGTTCCTTGAGCTTGCAGTCGTCGAATATTTCTAGTTCCGTTTAAAACAGATTTGGTGTCTCTCAAAGTTTACGACCTCGACGATGGTGGAGTGCCCGATATGCACGAAACAGGTCCAGCCGTCGAGGATCAATGATCACATTGACTCGAGCTGCCAGACCTATATCCTCGAAGACCAGTCTGTCGCGTCGCCCAGCCCTCCCATATCGACCTCCACACAGCTGCCGAGTAGCTCCATGCCCGCCTCACAGAAACGCCCTGCTTCGACCTTCTTCCAAACCCCGTCCGCCAAGCGACAGGCGACTCCCAATAGGGTACTGGCACCTATAGTCAATGGCGTTACTGGTACCGCCAAACCCAACAAGCGAACCTTTGATGAAGG
Source organism: Xylariaceae sp. FL1019 (assembly GCA_022578705.1). Classification (NCBI taxonomy): domain Eukaryota; kingdom Fungi; phylum Ascomycota; class Sordariomycetes; order Xylariales; family Xylariaceae; species Xylariaceae sp. FL1019. The sequence goes on along the minus strand of MU391949.1, from coordinate 235,101 downwards.
TCCTGGCCATGAATCTCCCACAGATGTCGGGGCGGCTCCTATAAAAGAAGAGGACGAGTCACCTCCAGAGCATAGTCCTGTCGCAAAGAAGGCAAAGACGAGAGCTGCCCGCACGGCACCATTAGCGGAGCGAGTGCGACCACACACGCTGGACCAAGTTTTCGGACAGGAACTCGTTGGACCGAACGGCGTGCTACGGTCACTTATAGAAACAAATCAGGTTCCCTCTATGATCCTATGGGGTGCATCAGGCACAGGCAAGACCACGATAGCACGATGCATAGCGAACATGGCCGGATCGCGCTTCATTGAGATGAATGCCACAAGCTCAGGTGTCGCAGAATGCAAAAAACTGTTTTCAGACGCCGCCAACGAGCTATTGCTCACCGGGCGCAAGACCATCATATTTTGCGACGAAATTCACCGCTTTTCTAAATCACAGCAAGACGTCTTCCTCAAGCCGGTAGAAGCCGGCACCATCACACTGATAGGCGCAACAACGGAGAACCCAAGTTTCAAAGTAGTCAACGCCCTTCTGTCACGATGTCGGACCTTCACCCTCTCCAAACTCACGACAGAGGATATACAACGGATTCTCGCGCGAGCACTCAAGTCAGAGCTGCCCTCAGTTACAGAAACGCCGCCCCCGCCCCTCGACGAAGAATTCCTCGCCTATTTAGCAAACTTCGCAGATGGCGATGCCCGCACAGCGCTGAATCTCCTCGAGCTAGCTGTTTCGCTGGCGGGAAGAGGCGAAATCACGAAAGAAGACATGAAAGCGGCGCTCACGAAAACATTAGTGTATGATCGTGCAGGGAACCAGCACTACGACACGATCTCCGCGTTTCACAAATCCGTTCGCGGGTCGGATGCCGATGCGGCGCTGTACTATCTCGCGCGTATGCTACAATCTGGCGAAGATCCTCTCTTCATCGCCCGACGCATGGTGGTCATCGCGTCTGAGGATGTAGGACTGGCGGATAACACCATGCTGAGTCTAGCGACATCGACATTCACCGCTACGCAACAGATCGGAATGCCCGAGGCGCGTATCCCGCTCGCGCACTGCGCCGTGGCGCTTGCTCATGCGCCGAAGAGTACGAGGGCGTATAGGGGGCTCAACAACGCGTTTGCGGCGCTGAGAGAGCCGGGAGTTGCAGGCCTACCGGTTCCGATTCATCTGAGGAATGCGCCGACGAGACTGATGAGGGATTTGGGGTATGGGAAGGAGTATAAGTATAATCCTAATTATAGGGAGGGCAGGGTGAAGCAGGACTACCTGCCTGACGATATCCTGGGCAGGAGGTTTCTTGAGGATAGAGACTTGGGGACGGAGGTTGATCCTGATGTTGTTATGGAGGATCCAGGTCCCGAGAATGATGGAACTCCGATGACTATACCGGGCGCGCCTTGAACATGCTTGTCTGAGGGCAGGAAATGTTGGGTTGTGGTCTTTGGGAACAAGGTAGCCAGCCTTAGGATTAAATTGGCTCCGGATCGATTGTGTATGATTGTCGATAATACCCCCGTGATCAATCACAACAGCTTTCACATGAATAGTCGTCGGTCCAAATACTGGTGAAAACGGTGGAGTTCTTGAGTTCGTACAGTTGTCAGAAAGTGATATGTTTCTATGAGCCTAGCAGCATCCACAAGCTTGCAATGGCGTACTTGTTGATAACCTGACTGATAACCTCTGCACTGATGTGATGCACCAATATCAAATCACAATGTGCTGCGCTTCGGGTATATCATTTCTCGATTTCTAAAGTGAGTAGACCACATCGGTGTACGAAAGCCAGCATATCGGCGACCTGGTAACTAAGTCAATTGATATACTCGTCTGCGCAGCGTTCACCGTGACAATGGTCCCGGATGCAAGATGAGAGCTCGACGGGCGGGTGGATGCAAGTTGGTGTAGGTGTAATAAAGACAGTCTATTCATTCATTGAGGTGTGCGTGGTGGATACCTTAGCTAAGGTTAGGGGTGTTAGTGGTAGTTGGTGAAGTGGGAGGACTATGCGAAGAGGCAAAAGGGGGTGAGGGAGGATAAGGGGGAATGAGAGATAGGAGGGTAGGGAAGCGGAAAAAAGGGGGGACTGACGACTCTGCTAGTGTGAATTGAGGATGCTGATGTGTTGAATTTAGTCTTCATGGTGTGTCTCCCTCCTCAAGGCCTGTAAAGGGTGTATGTCATGAGCCTTTGGTGAGTTGCAAGAACAGATTCGATTATGAAGATGTTCCCGTCCCTCTTCGATATCATGAGAGCATCCCGTAACTGTGACAGAACTTGTGGGTCTTAGTCGCGCCGTTGTACAGTTTAGGGACCATCGTAAGGGCAGACTTTCTTGTCTGTGTAGCCGCTGTTTCTGTACTCCTATCTGGATTTATGACAGTATCTAAGATTAAGGCGAGGCAAGCATATTTGCCTCTAGAAAACTTCGTGATGCGAAAGCTATTGAGTAGAGGTCATACCGGCGCATGTGCTATTATGAACTTTTCTTGGGGAGCCGGTGGGTTGCGATCATGAACCATTTCCTTCTTCCTTTTCAGCAAATTTGGCCAGCAACATGAGCCTAGGTCTTGTGGATAAGTTTTATATGTATCGCATCTGGGTATTCTGTTTATTAGCTGGAATGCTATGCTTGTATTCAGAGCAATCAAATCTGTTGATGTTGGACGGCCAATGTGCGTATGGGTTTCTCTGCTGGTTCTCGCGAGAATGCTGGTAATCATGCCGATGTTGTCCAACCCTCTCTCTCGAAAATGCTACTGTGATCGCAGTCTAAATGCGACACGATGAACGCCGTTCCATGCATATGTGTATCTTCCGTTTCGTACAGTTCTGATGCCAGTGTCGTCTCATTGCGGTGCTAGTGTCATACCATAAACGACTCGCCACATCCACATTCCTCCTCTGCTGATCGTTAGCATCTTGCTCCGCGTTCCTCACTCGTCGCTTTAGAATCAGTGAGAACTTACTGATGTTAGGGTTCCTGAACACAAACCGCTGGTTCAGTTTGTCCTCGACCCAATCCATCTCGCTACCAATGATACTGAACAGTGCCTTGCTGTCAATCAGGACCTGTACACCATCCTGCTCGACTGTCTCGTCAAAAGCGCCGGGCTTGTTGACATATTCCAAGTGGTATGCCAGTCCGCTGCATCCTCGATTTCGCACGCCGACTTTGATCAGTTTGGGTTCGGGTTGGTCGAGGAGTGTGCGCAGCTGCTCGACGGCGGTGGGTGTCAGCTTCATAGCTGCTTTGCGGGGACGGAGTTTGCGCTTGGGAGCCGGTTTGGGGGTTTGCGCTTCGGCTTCTGAGATTGTCTCTGGTGACTCAGCTGTAGCTTTTGCCGGCTGTGTTGCTGCCGTGGCTGGACTCTGAGTCTTTGCGGGGGGTCGTGTTTCGTGGACTTTCGGGAGGGGCTCAGGACTCGCTATGGAGGTTTCGGGTATTGGGTCATTACGTGGCGAGGACGGTATCCTCGAGGGTAGAGGGTAGGATTGGAAGGCGGGGGACGCCGAAAGCTTTTCCGACGAGGCGGCCCATGATTGAGTTTGTGAGAAGCGTCGCGCTATGTATGATCTACTTGACAATCTTGTGGTGGACGTAATGCATGTGAGGAGAGTTGTTGGCGCCCGCTGGAGGGCAGCTCTGGGCGTGGCCATGGTCTCGGAGGATATCCGAGGTTTTCGACGAGGGAGAAAGAAGTAGCTGCTGTGCGACAATTTCAGTGCATGGGGTCGATGTATGGGCTTATGTATGTAGCTTATGTATTCGTTCAGTCTGTCATCTTTCACAGTGAAGTTGAGATTGCGAGGGAACTAGGGTGAATACACAATGGTAATAAAGTATAGGTTATGTCGCAGTTGTTGGTGTTGGTGTTGGTGCTTGATGGCAAAATCGAAGGGACGGCTACGGGCCAGCGTCTGATGACATATCGAACCACCTGCATGCATTCACACTGACCCTCCGACAATGGCCGCCCCAATCAGAATGCTGCTATTGTCACCTGGCTCGCCTAGTCTTCTGCTGGTCCATTGATTGGGACTGTAAGCCCCGATTTCCGATACGGGCTGCCCGGCAGATGCGGGTATGCTCTCTCGTCCCACCAAGCTGCCTCTATCATCCACCGTATAGTTAGTCGTTACAGACTGTGACATAAACTGTATCTCATGTTGCCTGCCCGTTCGAGCTGTTGTCGCAGGCCTGCTGTTCGTTGTTCAGCCACGTCCAAGGTGTCGATCAATGGCTGAAGCTGTCCAAGTCGAAGTGCAGAGTAATCGGGCTTCTGCATGTTTCAACACGACTTTCTTTGGATAGGCACAAACGGTCACGCAGAGGACAGCTTGCCACTACGCCTCGCACCGTTAGTATTTGCACCCGGCCGTCATCAGCACATGCAATTCTCTCGCCGCCAATTGCATCGCCGTGCCATGCTCAAATCGACAGCTTCGCCCGACCGATGCTTCTACCACCGTTGTCATGGACGCTTCTCCCTTGACCCAACAGGCCCGGCCTGAGATATTCCAGCAGAAGATTGTCAAACTATACGAAGCTTTGTTCAAGGTTTGAAGCCTCCTTGCTACCCATGCGATTGTCTTACACCGGCGCAAAGCTGACCACCATGCTACTCAAAGGTACGTTCCGCCCATCGCCGTTGCGCCCACGCTCATAAAACATCCAACACGGCTGACCCTTGTCTGCAAACTAGGACGACGAAGATGCCGATGTCGACAAGTCAGAAGGCTTCTGGCGCGAGTTCTTCCTTCTGAAACCTGACCGTGCGACACTATTGAAGATAGTCGGCGATCTCAGTCCCGATGACCTGATCCACCTTCAAAGCCGGACTAGACAGCTTTTCCTCCGCGCCGTCGGGGCACTCAAGACCGGGAACGGTGCTGCCGACTTACACGCACTCGAGGTGGGACACCACACATCTAGCCACGACTCTCGAAGAATTCCTGCGTCTAACGCGTAGTACATAGACTCTGACAACCTTCTTCTCCGCTACATTGACCAAGAAGTACACAAATCCGAGCTCCGATATCATTGCCGTCTTGGCTGGACTCGATCAGGTGGATCACGTGTTTACCGACTTCGTTGGCGCCTTGGACGGCATCATTCGCAATGGCAAAACACGTACGTGTGTTATTGCGAGGCGTAGCTTGGTAGGATGCTGATAGCGTTCTATAGTCGAGATTCGAGAACGGGCCGTTGAGGTTGTTCTTTCGATCACATCTGGTGCTTATCAGACCAGCCTCCTGACATACTTCATTCATCGAGATCTATTTCCCGCCATTATGAAGGCAAGCTCACTTTATACCCTGCCAATAGATCCTTGCTGACAGGATTCTAGTTCATCCAAGATTCGGATTCTCCCGACAGAGTGTTGGAACCATTCACTCTCCTTGGACTTCTAGCCAATTACAACAAGTTTGAGTTTCAGAACCCGTATCAACTCAGACTCAATGATTTTGTCAACGAGGCTGCTATACGGAAGATCGTGCGCTGCGTCGGCCAAACCTGCAGAGGACTCAGGACCCAGTACCTCGAGATACTTGATGATCTCCCGGAAGGGTGGTCAATAACTCATGCATTTAGCGTCATGGGCCTTGGCAAATTTGCTCCCGGGAGCAAAGCAAATCAAAAGCCCAATTACGATCCAGAGATCGCCAAACAAATGTTTGCAAAATTGTAAGTTGCCCCTGAATTCAACCTCTGGCTATCCTAACACGTAGCAGGCCCGGTGAAGAAGCGGCTGTGCTTCTTGGTACTTATGATTTCAGCCACGCAAATAAACTCTTCTGTTTCAACCTCGTGACATTACCAGCTGAGAAGGGTGAAGAGCAGCCGATAGCTAGTCTGTTGTCTCTGACATCTTACTTGCTTCAGCACGCTTTCCTTTCCAACAGAGCTACCAATTATGCTCATTTGAGTCTTATGGTTTTCCGATTGCTTATTGAAGACCAGATTCTTTGCAAGCGCATTTGCAGTGATGAAAGCAAGATTGCTGTGCGCTTATGCCGACAGAGACAGCCGTATCTACCTGTTATTAAGGGAGATCGAGTGCTCGCAACGAGTGTGCTGGATACCATGGTAGATGGTATTAATCACAACCTCCGCCGCAGACTAGATGTGAGTCTGTACACATTATGTGTCGGCATCATGCTGCGGATCATCTCATATCTATCGCGCTCGCGGACACGACTGGAATACCACTGGTCTGAGTTATTTCGCTCTCTTCTTGCCCTAATCCGCTTCCTCACGACGTACGAGTCAGATCTCAAGGACTTGCCACACTTCGATACCTTGCTGGACCTGGTTGTAAATCTGCTAGCTCTGTCGCTATCTTCAGGAGAAGCGTTTCTGCCGACTCCAGCCGCATACGACGACTTGTTTTATAAGGTCGTCGAAAGTGGAGAAGTTCTGGAGAAGTTCCGGGAGACGTACAAATTATCAAAGCGCCCGTCAAATTCTATAGATACCCTCGTTAATGTGAGCACACATTACAAGACGATGTTGGAAGCGGGCGGCACAAAGAAAAATCTCACGAGTATAGAAGTGACAGAAGTCATTAAACAGGGCTATGAGTCCTTGAGTATCCAGACGAAAGAGGGTCTAGATGGGTGGGAAAGATACCGCGAAGCAGATGACAGGACCCTGTTGAAGAAGATGGCGAGAGCGACTGTCACAGATGTCAAGATTATGGTCCAGGTTTAATTCGAAAATATATCATACCAGGAACTGACAACTCGAACAATGCGTCTTCAGCTAAAGGGCCCCTGAATCTCAACATCCTGAGTTTTCACGATGCTGCCTTGCTATGCCGAGCGGTGCCCTATCTCAACAAGCAGATATTGATGGCACCGGCAGTTTCCCCTCGTGTCATTGAAATCTTGGTTCGCCGTATCCCAAAGCTGCATGAACATAACCGGTAAAAGTCCAACGCCTCTGGTGGCCCGGAAGCAAAATCTCCGGCTAAACACCAAACTCCATGGTAAACAATGCGCCTCAGCTTCGAAACTCTGGAATGATGTAAACGTGTTCAAATTGGTGGTAGCGATTTATGTCGTTCGACCACAATACCACATCTGCCACTTAGCAGCACCTCCTTTCAAACACAACATCTACGTCTCAAAAGTGCGTGAACATAGCAACACCATGGCACGCCGTCTAGTCCGTCCACCACGACCCTCAACGGTACTGAAACTCGCGTGCTTCGCCTTCCTCGCACCATGGCTCTATAGCTACGTCATCCCTCATCTTTCACCACATCTCCCATCGTTTCTCCGTCGCTCAACCAGCGAAATTGTATCCGACATACCAGCCTACGAATGCAAACCCCACGCCTACAGCACAGAGCTGGTGTCGTTAGATCCGCTGTTGATCTACATCGAGAACTTCCTCCGCCCCTCAGAAGTTACGGAGCTACTTGAAGCTGCCGAGGGAAGCGGCGGGTTCAGCCCGTCGCAAGTGTTCAAGAATGGGCGTTTGACGGGGACGCAGGATAGGACTTCGTCGTCCGCTGCGCTGTCACGCGATAATCCTACCGTGTCGTGCGTATTAGAACGCACGCAGATTTTTCTAGGTTCCATGTTCGATAGCAACAAAGACGACATGGGACCGCCCCAGCTCGTTAGATACTCCGAAGGTCAGCAGTTCAACAACCACGTAGATTGGTACGATACGCCCCAGCCTAGAACTAGGGGCTCGAGGGGGAAGGGGAAGAGTTGGAATAGGATGGCGAGTCTTTTTGCTTGGTTGGAAGACGAGTGTGAAGGGGGTGAGACTTGGTTTAAGTATATCGAGCCTACGCATAGCCTCAGGAGTGACACGGATCATCTCTGGAGAGCGCATCCTGACGGAGGTTTGGCGTTTAGACCGATCGCCAGGAATGCGCTGTTTTGGGTCAATTTGCATGGGAATGGTACGGGCGATGAGAGGGTTAGGCATGCGGGACTTAAGGTTGTGAAGGGCGGGAAGACGGCGATGAATATTTGGCCTAGGAAGTTCTATGATTAGGTGTGATGGTTGGGGAATGGGGAATGAGATGGTGACTTTCAGGTTGATCGTGAGTGGCGATGGGTTTGGGCAGACTGGTCATGAAATTGAATCTCGATAACATGTTTGCATGGAGTGGTGGGAGTTTGGTTCAATCGTGTGTGAGACATTGTCGGCATCTGCTAATGGAGGTTGAATAGACTATGATGCACAAGCCTCTTCGTATTGTTTGATTGTTCGCTCCACCACAACCATCGTGCTCGTAACTTCTATAGCCATAGTTAAGGTGATTAGGTGCCTCTTGCTTTTCGATCGACTGGTCGTTGCGAGGTGTGTCTTGTCTGAGTAGACACGCCTTCGGGCACCACAATCAAACTATTATTTTCCAACTCCTTTCTAGTGCAATCGAGATTGTGAACATTGCTCCGTCCGACTGGCTATCACAATAACTCCAGTCTTGTACTGATGTTCCTCTTCGCAGCTCTATCGTCCCTTGCTCACGTTCTCTTCGACTGGTCAGGGTGCTCGGGTGGCTATTTGGGGCGCTACTTGACTAGTTCAACAAATGGTGATGATCGTTACAATGGGGAAGAACATTTTTGCAATTGGCTATTGAAAAGAGAGGCGTTTTGGGGATTTACATAAAGGTAAGTGTAGGTCTTGGAAGCAAGGGGAAACTGTGAGGTCCCAGGTCAGTTCAAACTTCACGATGAGGCGTATAACAATATCTACGGTAGCGCTTATACACACCGCAAGTCCGCTGTGGATGTCAACACAAAACTCCGTTCGATATACCCGTTCAGAATCCTGAAAGGTGTAGATAGGTACATATCGAGTAATATTGTTCCATACGGATCCGCAAGACTGGCGCCGTGTCCGATAACACTATTTCAACCAGGAGGGTCGGTGCGCCGACCTCCAATCCGTGATTGAAACTCGCAAGTGCTGTCGCTAGCCTCATTCAAGTCGGCAAAAGATGACACTGTGGAATGGCGAGAGAAACGGCAAACGGCGCCAAAATTAAGAATTGGTCTTCCACTCGATGAATCGAATAACGGGCTTCCGATGCCGAAGTCGTATGTCCCTCAAGTCTCACATAGCTAATTTAATCCGCTATTCTCCCGTTACACCATACAACGCGACAGGCACTTCGTACAGGATCAGTGGTGCGAACTGGCAGTAATTTTGGCCTTACACTATATGTATTCCAAGTAAAGGTAATCGCTTTTTGGATGAGGTCATCTGCGCACCCGTATTCCTCGATTGGGTTGCCGTGGCCTCTAGGCAGTTGTCCCGGAGGATCGAGCTTATGGTTGCTGCGCAGACGGCCCAGTGAGGCATCATCACCTGGACGTCCTGAATTCGGGGTAAGGGACTCCTTGAGATCTGACTATGCCGTTGTTCTCCCGTCGCGCGCTGGCTCAACCCTCACACCTGATTCTCAGCTTGTACATTTCCGAAGTCAATTCATTCCTTAGGCACATACACCAATGAAGAACCAGTTTTGTAGACGCGCCCATATACAATCAAGATGAGTCCATCGACGCAACTACGCGACGGACACCTGAAATGCAGGTTTGAGGTAGTAATTGTGAGGAACATGTTGGATGTTAGACGTGGCTTGGGGCTTGACGACTCTAGGTACTGGGCACAAGTGTGATGAGGCAACCCAGCCAGGCCGGCATTGATAAGAATGGTACCTTCGATTATGTCTGTGGGAGCCATAAATATAGGTATCTTTCTATAAACATCATCTTTGTTCAACAGAATGCATATAATGCTCCAAATTATTCAATGATGGACTTATATAACTATTGGGACCATGAGCGAAAAAGATTTGAGCTGTGGCTCTCGTTCCTAAGTATCAAATACCTAGTGCCATCCATTTCAGTCTTCTGCCTGCTGAAATTGAAACAACTTTCAATTCACTGCAAGGTTGGGGTTGGGGTTTGGGGTGTGTTCGACCTTTATCTTCATTGGCAGAGCTGAAAACCTGCATCGTGCCATGGTTGTGGCTTTGCTACTTCCTGCACCCAACCTGTATGCCTTACCTACCTACCTACTCAACCGCCACCTTTAGGCTGGTAAGTTAGTATATGCTTTCGACCGTCACGATCTCGCGTCGATCGAGAAGCCAGGTCCAGTTTGCTCTTTGAGGACTGCTTGTGTCTGTTTCTCTTCTGAATGTCTATGTTTACATCCCAAGAATCATCTTCGCGCGGTACAAGTCCACTTCGACTGTGCTTGACGAAGGCAAGGTCTGCAGGGCTGCCCCTCCTGTAAGATGCAATCTGGCGAAGAGAGCATCACACACTCGACGGAGAAACGCTCTCCCGGTGCCAGCAATTCTGATCTGGACAATCCGAAACGAAGAAAGCTCGACTTTGGTTCTCCCGATGGGGCCCCAAACAGCAAGGCCTTCAGAGTCGAGCACTATACTGTTGGCTGGGTTTGTGCACTCTACATTGAGATGGCGGCCGCGAAATGCATGCTGGATGATATCCACGATAATCTGAAGAAGAGCCCAGATGATAGCAACACATACATTCTTGGGAGCCTTCACCAACACAATGTTGCCATTGCGTGCCTGCCGACCGAGGGATATGGTACTAACAATGCAGCTACGGTGGCGAGCAATATGTATCGTACGTTTCCCTCTATACAAACGTTCTTGGTAGTGGGCATCGGCGGCGGTGCGCCCGGCAAATTGGATATACGACTTGGTGATGTCGCCGTTGGCACGAAAGTGATACAGCATGACTTAGGCAAGACAATTCAGCAAGGCCAATTCTTGTCCACAGATATCGCACGCCAACCGCGCCCTACACTCAGGACGGCAATTTCAACACTACGAGCGCATCATGAATCCGAACTGTCCAAAGTTCCTCTGTTTCTCTCACAAATGCGCGAGCGGTATCCTGCTATGATAGAGTACACCGATCGTGAGCATCTTCAAGATGTCTTGTTCGAGAGTGCATATGACCACCCCGAGTCGAACACGAAGTGCAATGATTGCGATCAAACAAGACAGATCCACCGACCTGTTCGAAGCAACAGTATCCCAGTGATTCATTATGGCACGATTGCCTCTGGGAACCGCGTCATCAAATATGGTACAGAGAGGGAACAGCTGGCGCAGAACTTCGACGCTATATGCTTTGAAATGGAAGCGGCCGGCCTAATGGACAGTCTTCAGTGCCTCGTCATTCGTGGAATCTGCGACTACTCAGACTCCCACAAGGGAAAGGAGTGGCAGAAATATGCATCGGCTACCGCAGCAGCATATGCAAAAGAGCTTCTTTCTGTGATACCCTCGACTGAGCCTCGAAGACCCTTGGGAAATAGCCTATCAACACTGGAGGAGGCGCAAGACCATAGAAAGCGTCTAATGGACTCGTTATGGTTTGACAAGATTGACGCTCGACACTCCAGCATCAAGTCGGCTTACGGCAAGACTTGCGCATGGTTACTGAGCCACCCCGATTATATCGGCTGGTTGACTCCCTCGAAGTTCTCCGATCATCACGGACTCCTGTGGATACATGGAAAGCCGGGCGCTGGCAAGTCAACGATTATGAAGTACCTTCATGCACGTACATCAGAAACTCAGGATATCACAATCTCATTCTTCTTCAATGCTCGAGGAGACGAGTTAGAAAAATCTACGCAAGGGATGTACCGCTCGTTACTCTTTCAACTGTTCGAGAAGCTACCTGAGCTTGGTTCTACTGGTCAGTTTGACCCGATTCATGGAATCAACGGCTGTTGGAAGGTCGATGACCTCCAGCAGTTATTCTCCAGTGTCGTATCTAAACTCGGAAGCCGGCGAATAATGTGCTTCGTGGACGCTTTGGACGAATGCAGCGAATTCCAAATCCGACATATGGTAGAACATTTTGAAGAGCTCGGATATTACGCTCTAGAAGCCGAAGGCAAACTATACATATGTTTTTCAAGCCGTCATTATCCAACTATCTTCGTACAGCATGGTCTGTCATTGACGTTAGAGGATCAAATCGGTCATGGCCAAGATCTGGAAAAATACATTCGAAGTAAGCTCCGGGCCGGAAAGGGCAAAGACGTCGAATCAGTCAAGGCCACTCTCCTCGAGAAGGCAGCTGGGGTCTTCATGTGGGTGGTCCTAGTCGTGAACATCGTGAACCAGGAATATCAAACTGGTCGTATTTTCGCAGTCAGGAAAAGGCTTCGAGAAACACCTGCCGAGCTGAGTGCACTATTCAGAGATATTCTGACACGGGACAGTAAAAATTTGAAAGACCTCTTGTTATGTATTCAATGGCTCCTCTACGCAAAGAGGCCACTGAAACCAGAAGAATTTTACTATGCGATGGTAGCGGGCTTAGACCCAGAGCCTGACAACCTTGACGAATGGGATCCTCAACAAATCTCGAGAGATGACATCAACCACTTTGTCTCAAATTCGTCCAAAGGACTCGCCGAAGTCACGAAATCAAGGGCTGGGACTGTTCAGTTCATCCACGAATCTGTGCGCGACTTTCTGGTGAAGGATGGAGGCATTGGTGATTTGTGGCCCGAATTAGAAGCAGATTTTCATTGTCGAAGTCACAACCAATTGCGTGATTGCTGTTACGCGTATATCAAAACAGACGTACTCTCCTCCCTCGACTTCGCCCAACTTTTCCCAGACGAACCCAGGATAGCGACACATATGGTAGCAACAGACTGCAATTCGCTTCCACCCGCAAACTCTCCTGAAGCAAAAGATTTGCGGCAACGGATGCAAGAAAAATTCCCATTTCTAGAATATGCGACTCATCAGGCCCTCTATCATGCTGATGTCGCTGCAGAGAAGTTGCCGCAAGACGAATTCATGAAGGGCCTCGATCTCAATGCATGGATTTACTACACCAACTTGCTCGAGAAGTACCAAGTTCGCCGTTATACACCGTCTGCGAGTTTGCCATACATCTTGGCCGAAAATAACTTTGCCAGGCTTATAAGCAGCTTCCTGCTCTACGACTCGAAGGTGCACATTCATGGAGAGCGATACGATTATCCCCTATTTGCTGCTATGCAACATGGCCACCTCGAAGCGGCTCGAGCTCTTTTAGAAACAAAAGACGATGATCATCATGGAACTAGTATCTCTGCAGATCCCCGATACGGAGTGAACTGCAAAAATTCCAACAAACAAGTGCCGCTATTGTGGGCTATTCAGAAGAACAATTGGGAAGTGGTACAGCTACTACTTGATAAAGGCGCGGATGCACACCATGCGGATGAACATGGCAAGACACCACTACTATTGGCTGCCGAGCTGGGCTTTGAAAAGGTCGTAAAGCAGCTACTTGAGAAAACCATCCGTATCAAGAGCGTCGAACTAAATTCACTGTTACAAATGGCTGGCAGACTGAAGATGAGGGCAGAAGTCGTACAAACGATTCTGAGCAATCAGGTTGATAACCCGGTCCATATCAGGTCCTTCGGAGATACGCTACTCTGGACAGCTGAAGAGGGCAACAAAGAGTTAGTCGGATTGCTTCTCGAGAAAGGTGCTGGCGTTTATCTCGAGTTAAGAAATGATATGGGCGAGACGCCTTTAGTGTGTGCTGCTAGAAAGGGACATAGAGAAGTCGTGCAGCTGCTTCTGGATGCAGGTGCGAATATCGAGGTTCAGAACTTTCGGCTGTGGACGCCATTACTTTCGGCTGTTAACGAGAGACACATAACGACCGTACAGTTACTTATCCACAGAGGTGCTAATATCGAAGCTGAAGACTTCGATGGCTGGACGCCGCTTATGACAGCTGCTCAATTCGGGCAAACACATATTGCACAACTACTTATTGACCACGGCGCTACAACGGAGTCTGCCGATACCGAGGGTTGGACGATGCTTCATTGGGCTGCCCATGGTGGGCACAAAGATGTAGTAAAGCTACTCCTTAAGCACGATGCCTGTGTCGAGCCTAAAGATAAGTATGGCGGGACGCCGCTCATGTCCGCGGCTCAAGGAGGGTATAGTGAGATTGTGCAGCTACTATCAGAGAGGCTAAGAAAACAACCCTATACTTGAGGGCATTACATGGGGTGAAACCCCAAAGCCATGAGCCTTCTCTCACTTTCATGCATCTGCAATTTCAGATCACTGCACGTGTGATAAGCTCATCGTTTTCGTTTGACTTAACCAAAACGTAGGCTGCAAGGACATAAATATCGGATTAGCCAATCACCTGTACTTTTCTCGCCTTTACGGGTGGAAATTGGCTTCAAATGTCTTGAGTACCGATCTAGTGCGAGAGAAGCAGCACTCCTACTACCGAGAAAAGCAATAGACGATACCAAAAAATGAATGGAGCCTTAGCAGCGTGGTAGGCACTTCGATATACGAACCAGCAAGGTACGAAATCGATATCTCAATAATTTCAGAAACACCCGTTCGTTTTCGCCTATCAGGACCCCGTTTGCTCAAGGTAATATGCTGCTAGTCTCTCAGGCGCATGAGCCACTTGTTATCAATCCTGCGCACGATCCGACCGGTAGCTGACATCATTAGCTAGCGAAGCGCGTCTGCAAGATAGATGCACTCTTTGGAAGAGGACTTATCATTTAAACATCTAGATTGGCGTTATTAGGTGGCTACTCGCCAATTTTATTGAGAGTGTCCAGTACAAAACCCCTGTCGGCGTTCCTCTCACTGCCGACTATCAACAAACTCGAACACTTTTGGCTAATCAATGTGCAAAGCGGTGAGGATTGCAAACATAGAAGAAGACTGGAAGTATCGTTCATAGCTTGTAGATAGTGAGATGCAGCAATTCTAAGAATACCTGTTCATGTTGCTCGACCCCATTATCGAGTGAAGATTTGTTTGCGAGATCGAGGTTGCTCCAATCAGTTACCAGGCTGCGCTCAACTGCATGATATCCCAATGCCAGAAGGCATAGTAAAAGTCACTTATTAGTCAATACGCGTAGCACAAGCTAAATGATACCTGCTCCTGATCTGCAGCAAAGGGGTTCAAAATCAACAGGTATTCATGTCTCATCGTACCGCAGTCGCCTCAAAGTCTCAATCCTTGCCCTCAGTGACACACAGAGCCATAGCACTATAGCCAAGCCCATACCAATCATCGCCCTTCCCAGCCTCATCCACAAACTTCTTCACAGCAGTCAGAGCCTTCTCAGAGAGCATATCCTCACCATAGTCCAGCGTGACACCTAGATCGATCGGTCCCCTTCGGCATCCCTCAAGCTGGTGCAGATGTCCCGTCTTACTCGACTTCGTGAACGTCATGTATGCCTGTTGTGGCTCATAGGTAGGATCGGGCGGAGGCGCTGTATCGCCGCGCGAGGCGACTGAGGCGTGTGCTGCTTCGAGCTGATCGTCGGACTCGAGGGATGCGATCCGTTCCTCGCGCTTCAGGGGCATGCAGCGTGAGATGAGCTGGTCGATGTGGCTGCCGGGCTCTGTGGGTATGGTGAGTAAAGTTCTTCCTTAACATAGCGAAGACAGGGAACATCGACCAGTTTGATGATCCACCACTCGTCGATGATGTGTTGATGAGGCTTCATGAGTGGAGACATGAAGTGACGATCAACGTGGGCCATATCTACTACAACAGTTCTGAGGTTCAAAGGCCATGCTTACCGACGGATTTCCTCGTATCCCCGTTACTCACAGCATGCAGAATGGCATACAATCCACACGCGTTTACGATCGTCTGTCTGTAGAACATTGCGTCCTCCTCATCGCCGCTCTTGTCGTGATGGGGTATGTCTTTCTCCACTACATCCAGCTCTTTGGCATACCCCATGGGAGCTGGTATAACTAGAATCAATGCATGTGCCGGTCGCGGAATGAAGGACAGCAGATATGTGTCAGAAGCAGATAGTGTGAGGAGGTCGAAGAAGGAGAGGTTCTTCGATACGCCCAGACGGTGAATCAGCTCTGTGAAGAGTTCCGGGTTGGATTCTAGGGGAATGAAATACTTCGTCATTGTGATAGAATCAGTAACAGCCTTGGATCCGGTATAGAGACGATATGTGAATGAGTTTGGTAGAATGATGTAATGTTTGCTGGTGTTGCGTCGTGCAGGTAGGTCGAGTGTTGCGTAACGCACTTAGCTGCCTGCAAGTCACTTGCATCCAGCACGGTGTGTAACCGTGTGTAGCACACTTCCGCTTCCACAATTGTCTAATGGCAATGGATGGAAGCTTTGGAGAACAGGACGTAAGTGCCAATGAGCTGTATCCGCGCTGTTTATGTGGTATCTAAGTTTTTCTACATTTTGTACAGATCTGATTGCGGCTTAGTGGTTTCGCTACCCATATGTCCCCAGAAAACTCCAGTGGCTGTTTCAAACCCATTCTTTGGGGTTCTTCAACACATCAATAAGACGCTGCTCGCGGCTTCGAGGTTCCGGCTCATACATGTACCGCCATGAGGCGGACAGTGGCAGACTCATAAGAATACTCTCAACTCGCGAGCCGGGCACATTCAAGCCAAAGGCAGTGCCACGGTCATGCACCAGGTTGAATTCAACATAGCGGCCTCTGCGGACCTGTTGCCACTCCTTCTCCTTCTCTGTGAATGGCATGTCCTTGCGCTTCTCTATGATGGGGAGGTAAGAAGGCAGAAAGCTCTTCAGACAGTCTTGGATAAATGAAAATGTGTTTGCCGAGTCGGCAACCGTGTCGTCGAGGTCGTCAAAGAAGATACCGCCCACACCACGTGATTCTCCGCGGTGCTTGTTGGAGAAGTAGTCGTCGCACCACTTCTTGAAGCGTGGGTAGTAGTCTTTGTCGTGCTTGTCACACGCCTCCTTGAGGGTTTTATGGAAGTGGACAGCATCTTCGTCGAAGAGGTAGCTTGGGGTCAGGTCGCTTCCGCCGCCAAACCACCAAGCCTGTGATGTGCCGTCGGGACGCATGGTCTCAAAGTACCGATAGTTGAGGTGAACCGTAGGTGCCATCGGATTGCGCGGGTGGAGGACAAGACTAAGGCCCAGCGCATAGAAGTCTAGCTTATCTTCCTCAGTGGCCACGCTCTTGTGATTTTCCCTCATCTTCGAAACCGCAGCTTTGGGTAGTGTGCCATATACAACGCTGATATTGACACCAGCCTTTTCGAAGACATTGCCCTCTTGTAGCACGCACGAGAGACCACCACCGCCGTTTGGCCTGGCCCAGGTATCCTCCCGGAATCGCTTGCCGTCGACCTGCTCAAGGGCAGCTACGATTTCTTTCTGCTGCTCCCGTATGAACTGCTCCATGCGCAGCCGCATAGGAGACTGCTCTGTGACGCCATCCTCACGCTTTATTCGCTCGTCGAGATCTGCCACTGAGCGGGCATCGAGTTTGGTGGGTTTCTGGCTGGCCTAGACTCAAAACGTTCCAAGTCAATTGATCGCCCTTCAGCATGATGCCGGCTAGTAGAAACATACAATTGTGTAGGCTGTTGCTGATACAGCCAGAAGGCCCACGCCGGCTAATATGCGACTATTCGGTTGTCTTGAAGTCGTAGCATTTGTGCGAGATGTAAATGAGCGTCGGAGAGACTGCGGCCGCTGCGACAGACGTAAGCGCAACGAGTTGATCAGACTCAATGGCCGTTTCGACATGTCTGGCGACTTTCCTTCTCAGTGTAGTGATTGATAAAAAAGAACGAGGAACCAAAGAGCAAGAGACAGGAAAGAAAGGCAGAAGTTTGCAGGCTGTGAATCGTAAGTTACGAAAGATCGTAAGACTTAATGAGCGTTTCTCGCAGAACCGGCGACCGGAACTTGTCCCTCCAGAATACCGCGTCATGTCTGACCGTCAGCTGCGCGTCAGCTGTGCGTCAGCTGTCCGTGATGCGTCTTGAAGAGCTGTAAAGTTCGGCTGCGGCCGCACATCAGAAAGACATGGTGACAAGGTAATCAATCCATTAACATAGCAAAAGAAAGCAATCACCAAAAAGTCTTCAATGTAGTGCAAGTGTGTGTTCCTGTCTCGACTATTGGCAGATTACTACAGGGAGGCCACACAGCAGTCTGGCTTGACTTCACAGCAATATAGACAGCGATCACAAAATATCTTCCAACAATCGGGCTTGTGGTCTAGTGGTATGATTTTCCCTTAGCATGGGAGAGGTCCGGGGTTCAATTCCCCGCGAGTCCAGGATTTTCCTTTTGCCATATTTTCTTTCTCCGAGCCTTGAGTGTGTCCCGCCGGCTCAAAGTTGATATTTCTGGCTGACAATGTTCTTTTGCTGGCTTCTAACTCATGTACATAATTTCTCTGCGCGATCGTTCCATTTATTAATAACTTGTTAAAGACTTCCGACCGCCGAAGCCAAAGGCTTCACCAATCCACGATGCTAGTCTTTTAGATTCGCATCGTCCCAAGCTGTGACTCTTCGTGATCCAGGTATTGCCCGCTTTTGTAATTGACCCGAGGAACAAACACAAGTCGTAGGACATTTTGCCGGCATGCACGATGAACAATACGTTTGCCCTCCAGTGAAAATTCCGATGGTAATGCAACGCAAGTCGTTGTAACTACCTAGAAGTCATCTGCTGATGTCGTTGACGGCGACTGAACAGCGTGTTACAGTATTATCCCTTTAAGTTGTCACGTTGGGTATAAAATGAGGCGCCGGCGGCCGAGAAGCTGTCCCTTGTTCGCCCGCTTTCTCCGTAGACAGGGTTCCTTTCCTAAACAATTTCTGGAAATTTCCTTTACTTGGGTCTCTTACACGTTTAGAGCAAGCATTCTTGGCAGGTTGGTTGCTTCTTCCCTTCGTACCCCCTGACATAATATGGTGACGATGCAAGTCGGAAGATTCTGCAACCGAACCGCGATGGCCAGGGAAGTAGTCTATGATTTAGGGCCATCTCGAGGCACTTACAGATTATACTCCTTTGGGAAGGCGGCTGTAAAGATGCATCATTCATGTTCTGTTTCAGAGTGCCCAGGTCGATCTCCACGGCTAGATTGGACACTCTTCGATGTGTAAGGGATATTTCCACATCTTAACAGTCCAACAGAATAACTTACTAGTTGAGTGATTGTGACCTCGCAACTGAGGGGGAAACACCAATTCGCAATGAATTGTGCAGTCTATGATTATGTTGGGAGAAGTCTATCTAATCCTCTTCTCCTATTTTGCTTTGTCCAGGCTCTACAGAACTGTTACAGTCAACAATTACAACTTCCCGGGCCTCAGGATCGCTCTAGACTGTTATACGAACTGAGCAAACTGTATATGAAGCCCAAACTCGCTCGCTCTAAGAAGAAATCAATGGGGGATCAGTCGTTCTTTTCCTGCTTTAGCTCGTCTTGGACCTCTCTGACGATATCCGTGAAACGAGCTGCACTCATGGCGGTGAGGATGTGCCACCACCCGTGGAGCTCTAGAAGCCACGCCCATGGCAGTCCGATTTGTTCTCGGAGCTCTCTCAGCTCTGCGCAAAACTCTAGGTCGATGTTCCAGAGAACAAACCCAACTATCATTAAGATGAGAGCGATGCGGCCTCGGATCCTCCACTGTGCGACTTTGGAGGCTGGGAAGCCGGGCTTGCGCCAGTAAAAGAGGTAAATGCCCCGTAAGACGATCGAGTAAACGGCCAGACTGAATCCGACGTAGTGGTAGAAGAGCTTACCCGTCCAGACGTAGAAGACACCGAAGAGAGGAAACACGGTTGCGAGGCTTAGGTTGATCAACTTGTCGTAACCAGATGAGCGCCGAACGGTGAGCAGTCCCTGGAGAATGGTCCACACAAGGCCGAGCATGGCAAGCTCGTCGCCAAACTGCATAGCATGTCGTAGGGATGCGTGGAACAAGAAGGATGCAATGCCGAGGACGAGCAGCGACACTGACATAAAGTCTATATCAGGCCGCAAGATACCACGACTGCGCGGCCCGTACATATACTGCAGAGCATAAAAGACTACTCGGGTTCAGAATGGTTAACTAATCTTCGGATTTCTCTGATTTTGAGGTGATTTTACCATATAGCAGATTCGTCCAGGTATTTATAAACTCGGCAAAATACCGAGAGATAGCATAGTCTTCCTCACAGAAACTAGATACATATCAGCAGTGCAATTGGAAAAGAAGCGAAGAGTAGGCTGATATTTACTTCGCGCTGCTTGTTGGGGGGCTCCAAGCTCCGCTTAACGCGTGCGGATCGCCGGCGAAGTGTCGATTGAAATGACCCATGTGGAGGACTCGATCTTGATATCAGATTGCGTTGACGGGAACTCGATGACAGTCTTCTCAAAGTTGAGTATCCCAATTATTCTGTAGTATATAACGGGTTGTAAGCGTACTGTGTTGCGTTGGAATGAAGAAAAGAAAAATCAGGGCTGAGTGATGCAGGTCGGGATGTTACAGGTCACAGGCTGGAGCTGTAGGCCGCGACTGTACCTAAGTACATGTACCTAACCCTGGCCTGCCTACATAAAGGTACATCATGTACCTGTTAGGTAGACCTTGCCGCCCCCTTGATTCGATGCCCAACGTCCAACATGAAAGCAGTGGCGAGGTGGGTTGTCATTGGTAGGGTCGGATTTATTGGGGTGGAAACACGATTAACGCCGGAACCTTGAAACTTTCAAGGTTCTCGCTTGCTCGGTGCTTATTAACCTAGTAGACGGTAAGTTTCCCGCACCGTGCAGTCTGAGGCTCTCGGTTGAACCCCGATCCAGGTGCATGTACATCCGTAGTCAACATCTGGTGCTCCTGTAATCTTCCTCGTGAGTAGAGCATAATTGTGGCGTCATACCCTTCGAGTCAAAATGCAGCTCCAGTCCTTTGCGTTGATGTGGCCTGGTCTATTCCAGGTTGCTTGCGTGATGAGACTTCTCATGACCATCAGCCCATCCAGTCTCTGTAATCTCCTTACAGTGTGAAGCCTATCTCTGCCTAAGGCAGATCAGATTCCATCGTAGGATGGCTAGCCGCTAAAGGACAGCTGCAGCGTGCATGCTCGGCATATGTGCCATCCACAATTTACTACAGATTAGGGCCTTATAAAGTACAAATGATGGACCCGCAACGCTCGCTTTAATGCTTGGTCGATCTGAGATCATGAGTGAAGAACTTCAAGCATCCGATTTGTACTCATTACAAGAAAACAGCCCTGAGACCAACTATATATCCACTCGGGACCTCAGTAAAAGCATCGTGAACTTCCTGGCGACATTTACCTCTCGATGTCCTTGTTGTGAAAATACAGGTGCAACCCGTTATCCTGCATAGATGGAGACTAAGACCTTCGCGGTCGTTCTATTCGATCTCTTTGTTATCCTTTCCTAGCTCTTGGTATCCTCTCCTAGTTCTTGTCGTAACCGGGCAATCCTCTCTCTCATCTTCGGTAAGCTTTTGTGCATCAAACCGCGTCCCTCTCCGCCAATTGCGGTAATGCCTACTACGAAATCCTCACACATCTGCAGCGATCTGTCGAGTTTCCCTTGGTCTTCGAGACATTTAGATAAGAAATACATGTTTGTTAGCCGATCTGGATGGTCGCCATCTTTGTCTGCAAGCTTGTTATACCGCTCTTTGTCGATTAGTGCGTACAGCATGATCTCTGCTTCGTCCAGCTTAGCCAATTTCATGAGAACTTGAGCATAGATCGTCTTTGCCATCAGGACTCCAATGTGCTCTTTACCTAGATTGCGTTCCGCAACGATGAAACCATCTCGGATCATGGTTTCAGCCTCTTGATGCTCACCCAGCTCTGACTTCACACGACCAAGATTGAGTATTGCAAGAAGGGTATAGGGGTGTTCGCTTCCAAGGCGTTGTTTTCTTTGCTCAAAGACAAACTTCATGTCCTTTTGGCTCTGTGTCAAGTTTTCATTCTGCATTGTGTCCGCATGTTCCACGTCGTATCGCAAGTAGCTCATTGCGAAGTCCTCCAGGCTCATAAGAGTTTCCAGATGCGTTTCGCCTAACGTTTCCTTCAGGCCAGTCCAGACTTGTCGGTGTAGGGCAGTGGCTTTGTCATAGTCCATGTAGCGGTAGTATAGACGAGCTAAGTTCCGAAGCGAAAGTAAAGTCTTTTCGTGCTTCTCACCATATAGAATGCTGAGTTTCCTGGAGTTATCGGTGTGCAAAGATGTTGCCTCTCCCCATCTCCCTTTGAAGTAGAGCGCTGAGCCTAGCAGATCGGTGACATCTAGAGTAAGCGGATGGTTGTCTCCCCAGGTAGTAAGACACAATTGGCGAGCCTCACGTTGCATTTGTGCTGCAATATCCATCTCTGACATCTCCCAGAGTGTCTTGCAAAGAAAAAGAGACAGTGAAATGGCGATTGGATGATCAGGTCCTAATCTGTGAGAAACATAGGTCAACGCGCGTTGTTGAAGTTCACGGGCTTCTTTGAAATTCCCAGTTTCCGCATATACGCGGCTGAATCTGACGTCCTGTTCGACTTGCAACCTTCCGTAAGTAACATTGACCGACCAACGCAGCCTCGTCATTGCCGCATTTTCCTTCAATTTCTGTCTTAACGCAGCATCGTGGTCCATAACATGCCGGACATGTGGGACAAGCTCGCGTCTCGCCTGGTTTTCTGCCTCATTGTCTCCGTGCGGTGGGCGACGAATGCTCATCGCTAGAGTCGTCATCGAAACATGGCACCACAATGCTTGATGGGCTGTTGACATTTCTGGACGCTCTCTAACCCATTTGTGAACAAGACGATGCATGCTATACCGATCGGTGGTCCTATCCTGTTTTACCACCAGTGACCTCTCGATGAGGACGCCCAGGGCATGGCGGAGTCGTACTTCGACCTCGATCTCTAAGTCGCCTAGTCCTAGGCGAGTCGGATTTCTCAGGACAACAGGTAGGGGTATCGGCGTGGTCGTCAACGAATTATTATTCAAGAACGCTCTCAATTCTCTGAAGAACATCATCCATGGCTGACGGGGTGGCTTAGACAATCTCTTGTAAAGTTCTCTCTGCTGTTTTTCGTCTTCCTTCTGTTGCAGTTCCTCTTTCAAGTAGTTCGTCGCAGAACCAATCAATACATCTAGTCGGATATTCTGGAAATGGAAGAAAGAAAATACGTGGAGTAGTTCAACCGCGTCCTGGTATCTTTCTTTTTGAGACGATTCCAAGGATTCGTACAAGATCTCGTAAGTTGAAAAGACGTTAAGGCTATCGCTATCGTCATCTAACCGTTTTCTGCCCCGCGAATTGCTTCTCCCACGGCCACGAAGCGTGCGACGTAATCTCTGTATTTGTTTTTCGTAAAAGGTCAGATACTCCGGCCAACCGCATATGCCATTCAGTATTGCCTTTGCAGCCTGGACGAGGGCAAGAGGCAGAAATCCCAGAGCGTAGCAAATGGATGTAGCTGAATCGACAACCAGCTGTGGCCACGGCCTCGGTTCCTCTGCTGCCTTAATAATGAGTAGTTCTGCGTCCTGAGGCTCCATGGCCATTAGTTCTAGATATCTATCACCGGCGTTACCATATGTCATCAGCGCAGGATTTCTTGTTGTTATTAGTACACATCCCTTTGTACCTGGCGGTAGTAGCTCATCGACATCGATCTCTTCTCTGTCGACATTGTCGATTATCAGTAACCAAGGCAAATCACGCGTGGCTAACCAGTTCTTAGCCGCTCTCTCGTTTGGTTCGACGCCTCCCAGAGTTGCGATCTCTGCATAACTACTTGATGCGTTTTTGCGCGAGCTGCCGTCCACAAAAAATACACCCCAAAATAAATGTCGATGTATATCTGCGAATTTGAAAGCTAATTCCGTTTTCCCAGAGCCGCTTAGTCCATAGATGACAAATCTCAGCTGGCAAGGCTGTGTTGGATCTTGGAATGCAGCCTCTAGCTTTGATAGTTGCTTATCCCTTCCTGTGAAGTAGGATCTCACAGGTCTGACGATAACAAAATGTTTATTTGGGAACGGAGGGATATAGACAGTTACGGCTTTCGCAGCTCGGACGGCATTTTTCACCTATAAGAGAGCGACGAGTCAGCGGTTAAAGATAAAATGCGTCTACAAGACTGAAACACACAATATCTGTTCCTTGATGCCCTTTCGGTCCTAGTCTCTGCTCGACCAGCCCAATCTGAAAATGGAGTTGCGTCGACGTCGACGATCGTTTCTGGAGTGTCTCTGAAAGCTCATCTGCCTTATTCTGATATTGTAGTAGGTCGATCGCCGTAAACAGAGCTCTCAGTACTTCTGCCCGAAGCCTCAAATCCTGATGAACTTCCTCGTACCAAGCTTGATTCTCCAACTGTATATCGCTTGTGATATATCCATTTTCACTTCTCTCACGGGTAGTCGCTTCAACAGTCGATTGCAACAATTGAGTGAATAGGCTGCACTCGTCTACCACCTCTGTGGTGCTCTCAACTACTGATTCTAGATGAAGGAGAGACCCTGCTGAATAAAGACTCGCATGTGCAGAGGGATTCCGTCGCTCTGTGGTTGCCATGTGATCGAAAGAGGCGGCAACCTCGATAAGGTCATCGATTTGCTCTGTCAAGCTGGTGACCACCTCCGGTGGCGCGACAGTGATTTTGAGACTCTCAAGAGCCTTTTGAGCGCTTTGTAGGTCATTCAAGAAACTCCGAGCACCAAGTCGGCCAAATATGTCTGCCATCCCGGCGAAATGTAGTGGTTTGCAACAAGGAGTATGAATGACTGTCCCAAATGCTATTGATACCGAAGTAAAGCATACCGACGACACCTGTGCTGTCGTAAAGTTCTTCTCAGAGAAGACGCAATTTCAATGATAGCTCCGAATGAAGCACTGCAGCTTCACCGAAGATTGCCAATCCCTATTCTTATTCGCTCTACGGATTATGTGTGGCTTATTTCGAAGGGTGGCAATGTAGAAAATCACGCATGTGACACCAACTGTCTGATGCAACACAATCTAGGCGCAGCCAGCCGCAAAAATGCCTTTGAGAGAGGAGACCATGACCGTGCTATAACGATCAGGGTCAAGCTCTTGTTTGCGAATTCCATGTGCAAGTGTAAGATGATTGGAACCGTGAAGAATACTGGCTCTCATCGTTTGTATCGTCTCGCAAGACTCGCAAGATTTGACTTGCACTGATCCTGTCAGTCGTCCCCGCTCAATAGATCAGCGTCGAGAGGCTCAGCCGATGTTGTCATCGTCGTACGTATGTACTCGAACGTGACACACGGAATGTACTCGGCATTACGCTGCAGTGGGCTGTGGGGCAAGCGCTAAAGCATGAGATCTGATTGGGTTCATGGTCGGGGCTGATAGGTCATCGACGGCATGGCTTGAGACTACGCACCAACATGCATATATATCATGACTGTTGGTTTTGTCTGTATGAATCTTGTCGTGGGGGCCGGAATAAGGCACTCACTTCGGTTGGGCTCTCGAGGTAGCATATCACCCTCGAGACACACTGCTTCGAGGCTTTCAACCGGCTAAGATCCTTGACCGAGAAATCCAAGAAATGCCACTTTCAAATCTTGGAGACCTCGCTTCGATAGATTGTCTTCCTGTAAGTGGTAACAACCCGTTACTGCGACTCGGAGGGTTTTTTTTTTTTTACCCCGAATTGTATCGACTCGGCCATCAACCACAGTCCTACGGAGGTAGTCTCGCCGTTGCTAAAAAGTATTTCAGCAAAACTGTTGATGAAGACGAACAGCACTGGAAAATGGATCAACATGAGTTTGAAGACAGCTCCAACGACTCTGTGAAGTCATTGGCAATTGTGCGAACGCTGTGCCTTTCAACAGTCGTTGTGATTGTCTATTATTATATCTATGTCATTAGAGGCAGCCGAAAGAGGGTGAGCAGTTCGAGATGCCCGTCTACTTGCGATCGGACTCTTACGAATATTAGCTTGAAGCTGTCGTTGCCGCGCAGAACAATTGCGAGCCCGTTCTCCCTTATTTGCCGTACAGATGGCCTCTCGCTTTAGATCTCGTTAAAAAGCAATACGACATCTTTTTCAGCGATCATACATTTGAAGGTCTAACTCCTTTTTTAAGTCTAGCCGATACTGGTCGTATCCATCTTTTTGGAGCAACTGGCTACTTTACCACCGACCCTGCAAACATCGAAGCCATACTCTCGACTCGATTTGAAGATTACTCTCTTGGTAGCCGAACTATTGCGTCCTCGCCCCTTATTGGAGAAGGAATCTTCGCACAGGATGGTCCAGCATGGAAACATTCCAGAGAGATCATCCGGCGCCAGTTCGTGCGTGTACAGAAGCAAACTCCTCTTGCTTTCACGCCGCTAGTCGAGAAGTTGATCAGCGGAATCTCCGAAGCCGCCGTCGACGGCGAGGTTGATCTAAGGCCACTGATGTTCGAGTATACTCTTGCAACCACCACAATGCTTCTGTTCGGTGAGCCCCACAGCAGCATGTCCAAGACAAATCGCGAAGCGGTACGAGACAACTTTGACTATGCAGCTTTTGGCTGCGGAATACGCGTCCGACTTGCCGATGCAGGCTGGCTATACAATCCTCCCAAATTCAGAAAGGCCTGTAAAGGTGTGCGCGACTGGGCTACTTTTTTTGCTTCGAGAGCATTCAAACACATGGAGGAACATGGAGAAGAGGCCGCAGCCGAGAAATACGCATTCATAATCGACCTTTGGAAAGATATGCAGGATTTCGATCTTGTCCGCGACCAGCTGTTACATGTCCTCGTTGCAGGACGAGATTCGACAGCAAGCCTGATATCCTGGACATTGTGAGCAGATAATCCGCAGCTGTGGACTTGTATCTTATTGGCTAATTGTCGCCTGGCTTCTTCAGCTTTCATCTTGTGCGAAACCCCGGAATAATTGAGCGACTACAGGATGAGATTTCGCATCTTGCCGTACATGGGGATATATCTCGCGAAGAAATCCAGAGACTCCCTTTTCTAAGGTGTTGTCTCAACGAGAGTAAAAACCCTTTTTGTTACCGGTTTAGATGGGAATGTGATCAGAAACTGATCCTATGCCTGCAGCGCTTCGCCTTTATCCGACACTGCCAATGAACATTCGATTCGCCAATAAAGTGACTGTTCTGCCCCGAGGTGGAGGATCGGATGGCAGTTCTCCAGTCATGCTGCCTGCCGGCACTGGCATTGCATACTCCGTATATCACCTTCATCGGAAAGAATCCATCTATGGAACCGACTCCAGATTATACCGTCCGCAGCGATGGGAAGACGGCGAGCTCATTAGAAAAGCCCGCCAAGGTGCTGGTTATATTGATTTCCACGGTGGTCCGAGGTTATGTCTCGGTAGTGAGTTTTCTTCAAGTCGTATTCTATGCAGACTATTGACTTGTTGCAGAGGATTTCGCGTTGATGGAAGCCAGCTACGCGATTATTCGAGTCCTTCAGAGATACCCGAAGATTCGGCTTGCTCCAGGCAGCCCAAACGAGCCCGTGGGAGCGGAAAAGCAAACATATACTATTGGAATATTCCCCAAAGATGGCGTACATGTGTCACTATTATAGAATAACAGAATACAACGAATTTACGCGTGAAGTAGTACACAGTTCAAGAATAATGATAGATCAATCGGTTGCGCTAGTATAAGTACGCAGCGGTTTCATTTGTGCCACACACATATGACACAATTTGTGTCTCTTATACACTACTACGTGCATGTGCATCTTGAGATCGTGGAACTTACTGTTCCTTCATGAGCTAGACACTATTTCTAATGTTTACCTGGCTTGGTGAAGGGGCAAGACTATGAAAGGACCGAATCACTTGACATGCAGACAATTTGGGTGTGTAGCCAATACGAGGGCGCGTTGTATGCATTGTTGTACAACCCGCTATATGCTATTAAAACATCTGGGAACAAGAAAGGAACCCCGCTCCATCGTCAGCTCACGTTTGATCCCAACCAGCCACGGTGCCCTTGATTCGATATAGTGATCGTCTGCTGGAAGCATGACTTCATTTGTTTATCCTCCATTGCGTAAAGACGCCGACTCCATTCGCATTCTGAAACTGGCACCAGGAGACTTTTCCGATCCGTTGGTTGGCACTCTCACGCCAGTGACTTTTCGCGAGAAGCCAAGATACATTGCTCTGTCCTACACCTGGGGTGGCTCTTATCCAGATAACTCAACACTTTCGATCTCCTATGGCGGTTCAGCTGACGATCCCATCATTCTTAAAATCGACAACGAGTCTCTTCAAGTGAGCCATAATTTGTGTTTGGCGTTATTACATCTCCGCTCACCTGCACATGCCGTCAACCTCTGGGTCGATGCTGTTTGCATCAATCAAGCCAACATGGACGAGCGCAATCAGCAAGTGTCCCTCATGTCATTTATCTATAACCGAGCGATCAAAGTTATCTCCTGGATAGGGATTAGGCAATACTCCAAACCCAACGGGGTATTCCGTTCCATGTCCCTCGAGTGGAAAGTAGGTCAAACGAGACATCTAGCAGCAACTCTTATAGGCAAGAGCCATGTGAGATCTTCTCCGCGGCCAACTCAGGCCACGATCTTACGTATTGCCGAGAGCGCCTACTGGTCCCGTTTATGGATAGTGCCAGAAGTTTGTTTACCACGTCTTCTGGTCCTAGCTTACGGGTCGGAAGTATGGACATTTGATGAATTCCGCCAATGGATGCGTGCTGAAGCAAGACCACTATCTCCATCCTTCCCCGACGTATACGCACCGATGCGGCAGCTTTTTGAAGTCAGAGAGAAAAGACACACGGACATGATGAGATTGGAGACTTTGATTGAAACCTTTGCAAGCAACAATTGCTCAGAATTGAGGGATAGAGTCTTTGGATTGCTCGGGTGCGCTAATGATATCCAGCCATACTGGGAGACTGACCGCAGCAAAGGGAACCCAAAGAATTCGAGAAAAGACGACACGACTTCGAAAGCCGTAGCTACGCTCAATATAAACTACGCAGCGTCATTCTATGAAATTTGGTTCAAAGTGGTGAAGCTCATCTACCTCCAAGCGAAGAGCATCAAGGGTCGCATTGATGAGAAACTCGGAAACGCAGACGAACACCATACATCGTCTAATCAAAGCTCATCCGTTATGGTTCATGAACGAGCACTAAGTATCGTCAGAACCGCTGGCATAATACAGTTTGCACTCGGACAAAAGGTTGAGGAGGAGATAGTGAACGGCAAAGTGAACGTCGTGAGTCTTCTACGTTGTGCTTATAAGTTATGTACGACGTTCCATGCTAATCGCGCACAGACTCTGTTTCCCTCTAACTTCATAACCGCCCTCGGGTACATAGCTGGGGAAATAATACAGTTGGGACCGGACTACAGCTCCCTCATGAGCTCGTCCCGCGCTCAACGGAACTGGATGGGCTGCTGGCCTGAGCATTATGTTATGGCGGACGACATTGAAGTAATACGCCGGATAGGGGAGGAGTACATGACAAAATTAGTTGAATGCGACCAGGGTGATGTCGATCGCGTTCGAAACATTCGGGATCCTGGAGTCATCGCATGGCCTGCCACGCAGGGAGAGGATATCCCTCGAGTCCCAGACTCCACGTTCAACGCGACTGCAGATAAAGTTACAAGCGCCCACCCATCGAGCGAGGATATAGAACCCAGAGTGTGTCTAGGGACTGGTTACCTAATGGGTCTAGTCGCCTCTGCAGCTAGGATTGGCGATATAATCGTTCGATTCTGGAATTGCGATGCTGCGGTGGTGATGAGACCAACTCAAATACCACTCATGGATAATCAGAACTCGATTGTGTTCAGTCTTATTGGGCGGGCAAACGTTGCCGACATATACGACAGAACAGCGACCGCAGGACGCGATCTGCGAGCAGAGCACTGCATGTCAAGTACACCAGCACGCGGGTTCATCGAGGGGTCTTCTCATCATTACGGACCCCTTCACGTTAGATTGAACTTAAAGACGTTACAGATGGTCACAGCATACACCAATTCATAGTGGACTAGTCAGAGTTATTGATCACATGGGAATACTACGCCGGCCTCTACCAACACGAAACATATACCACCGTGTTGGATCCCCACTAGCGATCGTCCATGTTACATGAACGCCTCTCGGGTTGGATGCAGATGGCTCGCCAAGCTACCGGGTGTGCTTCGGATCAAGAGTTGTTCTGTGAGGTCTATGACGCATTTGGATTGCAACGATCGTTAAGTCCCAGCAGCTTCAGGCGCGTTCGTGTCCATAATTTGAAAGGGTCGTTCGAAGACGAGATGATCTGACAGGGTCCCGCCCACTTAGGGGTCTCGAGACTCGGTGTGTTACGCAATGTATTATACGCAGCAATTTACCTAAGTTTTTAATTATTCCAGATCTAGTCATAGATATCTTCATGTTATAGCAATGCACATGCGACCTTAAGTCAGACGATAGCAGCGCGATACAATCGATGGTAGTTCACACATGCATCCAATATTCGCAAGCAGCTGTGAATCAGCCCGTGTACATTCGTCCGAGAACATTAACATCCAGGCACACCCGGCACGTGTGTTTCGCTCGACAACAATGTTGACTCATTGTGTTTCCGTTTAGATGACAGCCTCTCACAGACCGTCTCGAAGTGATGAACCTCGCTTGGGTAG
Source organism: Xylariaceae sp. FL1019 (assembly GCA_022578705.1). NCBI lineage: Eukaryota > Fungi > Ascomycota > Sordariomycetes > Xylariales > Xylariaceae > Xylariaceae sp. FL1019. Next base: position 204,542 of record MU391949.1, on the reverse strand, counting down.
CGGCGAAATGCTGTGGGGAAATGGCTATTAAGATCGTTTGAAGTTGAGTTTGCATTATCATGCTGAATTGAGATGTATATCACACTGCACCCGTATGCACTAGGGGGCACAGCTTGTTGGCGGGGATGATTCACCCGAAGACCCCTCACCGCAACAACCACAGTACGGCAAATCGTCGTGTAACCTGCCCTGGAACTGACGGATTGAACCATTACGTCGATGACAAGATGAGCTATGAGAACTTGGATCCTAAATGTTAGATGCCAAATAATTGGGAGGCCGACACAACCAGCATATCCATCTAGCAAGAGCTCTAGCCTTCGTTTACTCGGCAGCACTACATTAGGCATATATTTGTCCCTAGCCCCTGACCCCCTTTCACGTCCAACCCCAAGTCGCCCATCCAGCCCATGAGCCCTTCGCAAGCCGCCCTTGTATTTCATACAGTTTACGTCCTTCTATACCTGTAGAGATGAAAAACAGCTAGGTATACTAGGTTCTGCCCCGAGGGGTGAGGGATACAGAATAATCCTGGCCCTCTTTTACCGATATGATACCCAGCACTGGTCGGCCAACATCCGGCTCCGGGGTAGGCAGATTGCCGACAGCTTGAATATCGAAGCGCCGAAGAAGCGCTGCTGTGAAAGACGTTACGAAGTACCTAGCCAAGAATCTGCCACTGCACTTCGTCTTCCCGCCGCCAAAGGGACGCCACGATTGACTCTGTTGAAGCTTAGAACCTCGTGCCTCGAGCCACCTTTCTGGTCGCCAGGCCGTAACGTCCATACCGAAGATGGCGTCGTCGAAATGGAGTAGGCGGTGCGCTACCATGACACGATTTCCTGTTCGAAGACGCTTGCCCCCGATGACGGTATCACGCGCCACACGGCGCACCGACGCGGCCCAACCTGCCAGCCTCAGGGTCTCATTCCACACTGCGTCCACTGTGGGACATTTCGTTGGATCCTGGATGTAATTGAGGTCAACGAGTTCATCGCCGCGGAATGCTGGGGCAGTTTCTGTCCGAAACGCCTCGAGATACTTTGGATGGTGCATGAGATGCGTCAAGAGCCAAAAAGATGTTTTCCGGGCATTGGTGTTGAGGCTGAGATACGCGTCACATGATCTTGTTAGTTGCCAGCCCCTTAACTTTGCGGGTCAAAGATGAGTGCCATCAGTGATAAAACTCACCCGAGATACAAGTGGAAAACCATAATTGCGACGTTCTTGTCGTCCATTCCACAGGCACGCATTTCATCCTCCATTGCGTTTACGATCCAGGCTGCATGGTCTTGCCTCTGACCTTTGGGTATCTGGAAGTACCTCTTCATGGATTCTAGCATCTGGTCGCGAGGACGTGTCATGTCGCGGCAAAATATATCCGGGTACTGATACAACATCTTCCAGATGACCTCGTCAAACACAATGAACGCAGAGCTGTAGTCCGGGTCTATCTGATGCAGCGGATCACCAAAGTACACATGTTGTCCCAGTCGCACGAAGTAGTCCGAAGTCCAATGATACAGTGGCACTTCGATACGCCCTGGGCTGGTAATTGCATATGAACAATCCTTGGCGAGGGCGTCCAGTCGAAGACGTGAGTTTATCCAATCAGCACCTACTCGCTGGAGATTCATCATATTCGGTCCTGGATGGAGTTGCTGAGTATGCATCTTCCCGGCCAGAGCGCCTAGAGACAAGCCGTCGGGATTCGGAAAGCCCGATTTTTCCTTTGAAAGCGGCGCGAATATTGAATTGATAGTCTTCTCATCGCTACCGTTCTTCTTCATCAGAGATTGGACGAATCCGTCAAAAGACAAAGATTCCACGTCACGGTACACGTCCGCGGACTGTTTCGCGTTCGCAACCACGTAGAACGTCTCTCCAAAAACTGTCAAAGCGAATGGTTCGGTGCCCTGGCCGACTTGATCTCTACCAGGACGTTAGCCTCACGACGCGAATCACCTGGAGCAGGGATGGCACACTTAGCACGAGCCAGCAAAAGGTTGGAATCACGGAAGAAAGCCACGCCATGGCCTGGTTTACCGGATTGGAATTAATATCTCGCTAGGTGACACACTTAGAAACACACCTACCTATGACTATGTGAAGTATCATGTCAGTATAAGCAACCAAAACTATTTGCAGGGAAGATCTTACACGGTACTGAATATGGCAATTCCTCAGGCTCATCAGGACGAAGCAGGGGCTGGATAGTAAATCTCCAGAGTCTCCAGATTAACCACGACACAAGCGTAGTGACTATGGAGAATGTTGCAATACTATGGCGGTGGAAAATGGCAATCATTTCACTTGTAATCACAAACTTATCGTAAGACGCCATCATAGTGATGGAAATAGGGTGGTTAAGTCCTTGGTCGAGCAAATTAGACAATATTTATGAATTGAGAAACCTCGACAATGCCTTAATGTATATGATAGAGAATGCAAGCTTGACCCTGAGCAGAACGTGGACAAGTTCAATATCTCAATGCCCTCCAGCACTGAGCACACCAACACCTCGTCTGCAACACAGCGTGAATTTATCAAACTCACAAAGACTGCCAAGTGTAAACAGAAGCTCTGTAGCCAGCCGAAGGTACCTCTACCTATGCACTGAAATTGCGTAATTCGCAAAACACATTGTGGCAAACTCGATCAGGCGGGGTCTTCTGCCATGTCTGGAGAGTCTCTCAAGGTTTGATGAGCGAGTACATGAACATTGATGGTATCACGGTCTTGAAAGAAGCGGTCGAGCAGAGGGGAACCTGGTCGGTGACCTGAGCCATGGCACTCGATATCCTTCATTCGTTACACTGCCTTTAGCTTCAAGCACACAAAGACTCCGAGACTTCATGTCGGCTCTACCGTCAGGTCAGATGAGGCAGCAATGCGTAAGCTGCAGCTGCATCATACTTAATTGGTATGAAGAGCATCGTTAACGTTGCCATGAAAGAGTTTATGGGCACGGATACGATGGAAGTTCCACGCATATGGAGGATTCATGCATGTGACAGTGCTCAGGATGCTCACTGGACAGGAGTCCTTCGTCTGGTCACATTCGGGGCAGAATCACCACCTCCTTCAGGGTTGCCTCGCCTTTTTGCCTACGGCGCGGCATAGAATGACAAGCTAGTACCGATTCAGAAAGCAACGTTCTTTAACGCATGCGACCCGCCCTCTTACCATCGTCGCCTACTCCCAGTCCGCCAGTTCTGTTTCGCCTCGGGTTAAATGCGCATATTTCACGCTTGCTTCCCATACTGCTGCTCGCTTAACCTTGTCGTGAGCCTCGACGCCCATCGCCTTCGGTACGGCCCCATCCAGATACAACGCCTTGGGCCTGTCCCCGATCGGTGGCTCTCGCTGCAATGCCGCGGCAAGGACATCGCTAGCTGACTTGTACGGGGATCGCAAAGCACCGTTCGGCGAAAACCACGCCACTATGCGCAGGACCAAGGAGAAAACAGGCTTGACGACCCAGCTTTGGCCGTTTGTCGCGATACTAGTCGGCATGATACCAGGGTCAACGCCCAGCAAGGAAATGTTGCTCAGCTTCGGATCCTGGTCTAAGCGACGTTGGAGCTCGATACTAGATACCGGGTCAGCTCGCACGAGGCTGGCGAGGCTGGGTCAGAATGAGATGACGCACATCATCATGACGCTGCAGAGTTTGGCGGCGCCGTAACGCCGGATCCCTGCAAGTCCCCTTGGGTCGGGCGGTTCTGACCCGGTAGGGCTTGCGCTCCACGTCCCCTTGGCAATAGCTTCCACGGACTCTGTCACATCACCGGTGATGATCTGGTGCCACTGATCGTCTGTGTACGCGCGATTCAACCTGTTGCGAGGGTCCAGAGGGCTACCTCGCATTCTGTCAGTGGAGAGTAGATACGCATGCGACAGCGAGCAGAGAGGCACAGCAAGTACTCATGCACCCAACCCCCGACCACTACGACGCGACCCTGCTCGCGGTCGATACCCCGCAACAGCAGCATCGTGAGAAGCCACTGGCCTAGGTAGTTGCTCGCAAATGAGGCATCTAGGCCACTGCTTGTCCAGGTCTGGCCCAAGGCCTCACGGTGTCCCGCGCATAGGATCAGTGCCTTGATGGGCGGGATCTCCCCGGATAGGATCTTTGCGTTAGTGGCGGCGGCACCCTCCCGCACACTTGCCACATCGGACAAGTCGATCTTCAGCACTTCGTAGGATGGAAGGATTTCTGACATGCCGCGCAGTGTCTCGTCCAGCGCTGTAGCTGCAGCGTCATTTCGTACGGCGTAGATGCAGTGAGACTGAGCCAAACGAGGGCTGACAGAAATCCGGCCAATCACTGCTCTGGCCAGACCACCATTTGCCCCTGTCAGGAAAATGGTGGATTTGACAACGGACATGATGATCTGTTTCTCGACTGTCTCCAAACGACTGCCGCCGTGAACGAGAGTCCTTGGAGAACATGCGAAGCAGACGGTGGTTTATATGCAGGTGGAAACGAGATTACACTGGGCTACACTCGATAGGTAGCTAATTCACGGTGTACAGAATATGCACATCGTATGCAATAAGCTCAAGCCAGTCACCTGCCAGCCCAATCCCAGCCCTCTCCTCTGGTTCACCATCCCGGCCACCTTGTGCTACGCTGGAATCTTGAAGCCGCCGGGAACCCGACGAGTGAAGACCCCATGCGGATCAACCCGTGCCTGAAGCTTTCTCAGTCGCTTGAGACTCGCCGAACCGTAACTACTGATCGGGTCTTGCCATTGGGCCGCGTAGTTGAGATACTTGTACGCATCAAATGCGTCGAGCTTATGCGCCGCTTCCTCAACGGCTGTCACCCACGCGGTCGACGCAGCTTTGATGCGGCTATCGTCCACAGGGTTCTGCCATGTCTGAGTCGACAAACATACTACAAGAGTGCTTGTGCGGTCTTCCAACCCGAGGACGTTCTTTGCTGCGCCGCCCTTGTACAGACTCGGTGGGATTGGCTCTAAAGATATGGACCAACTCAATCCTTTGATGTCCCGCATCCCATGCAATGCGTCGTTCCATATGGAGAACGCAGCCTGCGTCATTGCTGAAGTCGGCAAGAACGTGGTTGTTGTGTACAGATAACTGTCAGAGCACAGGTCAGTGTCAAAGGGCGCAGAGCGCATTGGGGCCGCGGGCATACTGACCGTGCTTGGCCAATGGGGAGTAAAGCAGCGCCCTGTATGGCAAGCTCCTCCGCAGACACGATAGAGGAGGCGTTGTAAACTGACGGCAACTCGATGAAACCTTGATAGTAGGCTGGGTTCTCCCTCGGCTCAGTGTAAACCAGCTCATGGATGAGCACGGAAAGGTTCTGGGACTCGGAGTATCCGAACCCGAATAGAAAAGAAGCGTTCTCGTCGTAGTTGGCTGGTTGGGTGATGTCGGCGAACACCTCGGCGTGCGCTTCTATGTCCGTCAGAGCAGAGTAGATAGAACCATGCCATAGTTGACCTTGTTCAAACGTTTTGAGGTCGATTCTGGTGACGATGCCTAGGTTATTGCTGCTTCCCCGAAGCCCGGCCAGTAGCTCCGGATCATGGGCTTCGTCCACCTCAACAACAGACCCGTCGGCAAGGACAACTTCAAATGCCACGGCGGTGTCGCACGTCCAACCATGACGGGGCCCAAAATATGAGATGCCGCCCCCCAGAGTCAGGCCCGAAACACCCACACCTCCAATGCGACCGCCTGCAGCAGCGCGCCCGACAGCTCCGAGTTTCGCGTAGACAGCATCCCATTTAGCACCGGCTCCAACACTGACGACTGAGTCATTCTTGATCTGGATGGTGTTGAGAGCCTGCAGATCGATGGTCACACTGCCGGGCGCATTGGCGGCGTTAGGCACGGTTGAATGGCCGCCGGAGCGGATGGCAAAGTCACATTGCTCAATGGTAGGGTCTGATGTCAGCAATGTAACAACCTGCGACACTTCGGCTGTAGTTGATGGTAACGCAACGCAGAGTGGTGGCGGGGTCACTGCTTGGTCGGTGAAATACGACGATATGGAGGCATTGTAAGCATCGCTACCAGCGGATACAACCTTCTCCGGCCCCAACAGGGTCACCAATGATTGACACTAGACCGAGCTTACGATCAACGCTTGGAACCCAGCACGTTAATGGAAGAAAGGCGCTTACACAAGCACGTACAATTGAATTCTTGAACGACATTTTTGCCGACGACCCGACCTGTGAAGGGAGCCTGGAGGAGGAACTGCGCTACAGACTGCCCAGCTGTTTTGGAGTCCTTGGGCCTTGGCTCTCGATCGGTGGTGAAGAAACAGATCAGGGGACAGTTTCGCATAGATGTCCAAGGCGTAGCATTGAGATTTTATCATTGGATTCTTCGGGAGGCTTGTTGCGACGATCCTTGTTGCGCCCCCTATTCGATAGGTCAGTTCATCACCCCTTCGGCGCTCCCTGTGCCATGATCCCGGCAGAAGATAGGCTTGAACTGCGTAGATATTAATAGGAATTGGAATTGCACTCGTAAGCGAACTCTCACAGCCAGCCTCTTTGTGTTAGTGACTAGAAGAGGTTTCCTGCATACTACTAACGTGTGTGAGCGAGGCTTGCGCCTGCTATGCAAGAGGCGACCGACAGTATCAATGCACTGCAGAGCTGACACTAGTCGTTGGAACCTATCTCGCGGTGCTCATAATATCATGTTTAGGTACTGGTGAGATCTGGGCACTCTAGGAAATTGCACGTTAAGCAATCAATTCGAGCAAGACACAAAATCATTATCAATGCGCTTGGGACTTCACACAACTATGCTGTGTCAGACGTCCTACTTGAAATATGTTGGTCAAATCCTGTCTGGCGAACGATTCCCTTTTTGATCTCATGAGCGCCTTCGCCTTCAGCTGTGATCTGGGTTTCTATACCGCCCGAGTCAGTCATCTCGTAATAGTTCTGCCATTGTCGAATCGGTGCTGCTCCAAAGGTGACTATCTTCGGTTTGGTATCGTCGGTCCCGGTCACAGGGGTTGTGTGCCTACTGCGACCTGACAATCGCCAAAACCAACTCAGGCCGGACCCGATACGTACTTTGATCAGCTGAGCACACACAGGCACACAGCTGATGATGATGGCCAAGTTGGTTTCCACAAAGCTAATTATGCCCCAGGTTGTCAGCGCCACGCTTCACAATATTGTCACAGGTTTGTCTCACTTACGAGAGAAGTGCCACTTTTATCTGTATCCACGAGACGTCCAGTGCAGTGTTGAGCTCAACGCGAAGGATAAGCGACGCTATGCTTGCCACAAGGCCTCTAGGATGTCATGTCAGATTTTACTTCGACGAGGGTTCTGAAGCACGTACGCAACGCCCGTCGTAAACAGAGCTATAAGCTGGACCCGTCTTGCCATCGGCATGTTGAGTCTGGCGATAATAGGAGTCGGCAATACGAAGATGTAAACATCTAAGATAATAGTGACACTGCTCTGGACAAGACCGAATGTTGTAAGCTTGTTCGACTTGCGATCCGTCAAAAGCGACGACCAGGTTTTGCCGGCACTGGGAGCCTCGAAAACGGCAGAAAGCGCGAGGTTCGGAATGTAGATGAGGAAGCAAGCGACCAGGCCGACATCAATAGCAATCCGGGTGCTTCTCACAGTCCCGAAGAGTTCTCGGTAGAGGAAGAGTATCGACGCTTTGGAGAAGAAGTATGCCGGTGCGAAGAGAAAGGCCTGCACAAAGAGTATCTTGAAGTAGGAGGGCGTGTACCAGCAAATAGGTATGTCCCACAAATGGCGGGCGTAGTTTGCTTCTGTTGGGTCTCGAGTCACCTCAAGTGGTAAACACGGTCCAGAGCAGAGACTCACGTAGCAAAATGTCAATGGTGAATCCGGCATTGAAAAACCACCCAGTAAGAACAGTATCTACTGTGTATCAGTACGGACAGCGTCTCCGATCGGCGCAGATGTGCTTACAGTCTGAGGCTCGAAGTTTTCGTCGGTTCTGGTACAGCTTCCCGGCCGCGAGAATGGTTGAAAGAGTCAACAGGATGATGCCCAGCGATAGCACAAGTGGTGTCAAGGTCTCTTTCGGATGATCGAAACGATAAACTCCATCTGGTGGGTTTGCAGGCGAGATTTTGCAAAGGTCTACCATCGGGGTAGTCATTGTTAGTACCTAGGTATGATGGGGTAGTAGGTGACAGTGTAGACGCGTTCAATGAAGGGGAGAAAGTCCACCGGGTGTGGCGTAAGGTGGACGGGCCTACAGCCGACTATGTGTAGGTAGAAAGCAATGAAGTCGGAGGATAGTGACGGAAAGTATGCGGAGTGGGACCCTTGCAAGAAATATCTGATCATGCTCATGATTGCCATGTTTTATAACGCTCTGCGACCCTAGTATCTACCTTGATATGCGGGAGCTATCTCGGCGCCTCTCACCTGCAGACGCCCCTAGCCGGCACTTGTCACCCAAGGTCCTATGTATGGTGCACGTCAGGCTCAACCGCAACAACTCTGAATGGCGCTCGGATTATGTTGTTATACGTCTCGACGGTATGGTGAAAGTGCGACTGGTTTTCGAGACAGTCAGTGTTATCATACAATTTTGGGTAACTAAGGATCATCTCGAGGCACACTAACAGCATGTTTCCCTTTATTATTCCTCTCTTAGGAATCTGGTCAGCCCTTATAGCCATCAGATACACGTATCTCTGCTGGAAGTATAATGATGTGATCAAAAACCCTCGCCATGGCCAGGGTTTAGCCCTTTATCCTGCTGTTTTGCCGTTCCTTGGAAGTTTCTTCCCGTTAGTGTGTCACACTGCAAGTTTCATGCGCCGCATCGCGTACGTGTTTTTTCAAAGAGATCGGAAAACCATCTCGATAGCTCAAATGCCATACGATCATAAGCTGACAGGCGCTGTTAGTATCGCAGACGGCCAACCAACAGCAACTGCAATATCTTTCTTGGGAGCTACTGTGTGCATTCTGCAAGATCGGGCGACGATCGTGAAGTTTATAAGACATCCGAAACTCTCAAGCCCCATCGATCTGTATGTCTATACTCAGAAGCACTTGTTCGGAATGCCTCGGAAAGCTCTTGCAAGCTATCAAGCAGACGACTCTGGCCCGCACGCCGTTCCGTTCACTGGAACAAAGGTGCAGTTTCGTATCGACCACATCCTCCACAAGAGCTTCTTACGTGCCTGGAGTGGACCGCGCTTACAGCAAACATCCCGACGGTACGTGTCAACGTTAGAAGCCAATCTTACAAATCTGGAGACATCACCCGATTCATGGGTAGAGGTTCCAGACCTTTTCAAATTCTTCCTCAAACCTGTCAGCGCCTCCATTACGGAAACGGTCTTTGGGAAGCACTTGTTGGACACTTTCCCGTCCTTTCTAGACGATCTCTGGATCTATGACGATATGCTCCCTTGGATTGCACGAGGAGTTCCGTCGTACATTTTTCCAGGACCGTACAGGATTCGGCAAAAACTTTTGCAGCAGCTCATGAACTGGCAGATTCAAGCTCGAGCTATATTTGACCAATCTATGGTTGAAGATGACTCATGGGAACCAAGCTGGGGGTCCGAGCTGGTAAGAGAGCTGCAAAACCTGTTAACTGAGCAGGGAACACACGACGAAGATGGCCTCGCGTCACACCACCTAGGTTTGATATTTGCGTAAGTTCGGGTTTCCTTGCATATCTTAGACTAGTCCGTCCTTAATGCTTGCTTTAAAGTGCGAACTTCAACCTAGTGCCCTCCACTCTCGTGATGGCACTTAACATCATTCAAGATCCCTTGCTTCTTCAACGGGTCCGAGATGAGATCAACACATTCTTCCCGCGGGGATTGTCCTCAGAAATGGTGGATCTGCAGAGATTTGCAGAATTGCCCCTTCTATCATCAATCTATGCAGAATCTCTCCGTTTATATGTCAAAGTCTTCTTCTTCGCAAGCTCAGCCCACGCAGACACAGTACTAGGGAAGTGGAAATTGCCAAAAGGGACTCTAGCAGTGGTCAACACCGACGGGCCCCATACACTTGAACAAGGACATTGGAATACCATGAGAGGTAAACGACCACTCGACAAATTTTGGGCCGAAAGGTTCATCGTCCACCCATCAGACCCAAACAGCGGCCCAGTGAATCCGAACCTCCCTCGAGTCAGAGTGGGTGAAGACTACGCAGCACGGTCATTTTCAACAGCAGGCCTTGAGGGGGCGTGGATACCTTACGGAGGTACGTATTTGAGAAAATACACCTTGACATGCAGTCAGTTAACCACTCGCCAAGGGGGCTCTGCCATCTGTCCTGGGAGGTTTCTCGCCAAATTTGTTATTATGCACTCGTGTGCAATGATAGTTCAGCAATTCGATTTCCAAGTGACCAACATTGTCGACTTGACCAAACTCGATGACTGGAGGTACGGGCTGGGTATTGTACGGCCGAAGAGCCCCATGTCGGTTTTACTGAGAAGAAGATGGAATACATGATGAAAAAGAGCATAAAATATAGTAAAATATGTCACATACAATGACTAATGTAGCTACTAAAACGCTCTAGTAATATAAGCTATCAACTAATCACAGAAGTAGCGCTGTCTGTCCTGTATCAGGAGTGTGAGTATACGATGTTGTCGATGGCTATAATCCGGGCAGAAAGGCGGATGAGGAATCCGGCGCGAATCAGATTGCGGTACATATGAGATCCGGTTGGCGAATCGGATTATAGTCCATATGGGATCTGGTCGGCGAATTGGATTGGCACCTACGGAATTCAGTTAGCGAATCGGTAAATATTCCATGTGAAAACCAGTCGGCGAATTGGATTGGCATTCGACGTGAATCAGCTGGCGAATCGGTAACTAGTCGACAGTCATTCGCTATGCTCATGTTTACACCTTCGTCGATAACAAAGAAGGCCGGGCATCAATTTTAAAAACATGTAATCCGTTCATTTATAAGACTATAACGATGTTGATCTCGTTTGTTATTTTAAGAGTATATAGTAAATGGCTTAATATATTACATAAGTGATTTTATACCTAGGAAATGGCAATAGTCAACTCGCACAGCCTTAACATGATAACAGCGCCTGGCTGACTAATTCGTAGAGCACTCGAGTTGATTCGAAAAAGAAGATACATCGATACCAAACCATTCCCATGCTGACCCCAAGGTGTACTGTATCAGCTAAGGTATCGACCCACTTGCTCCAGGGGAGATTCCCAAGGGTGATTAGCCAGCGGGATGGCAAGATAGCCCGAGCTCCCTTACCGCCGGACTAACTGGCCACAGCAGTTGAGCCAATCAACAGCAGCAAGACAACAACTCACTGTAATGGCTTTGTTAAGTTCACCGTCTACCCCATCATGTCCTCAGGGAAGATGAATTACGAGGACCTGGATCCCAAGATACTTCAAGGTATGTCCATGTCTGCTTGGTATGTCCATGTCTGCTTGGTATGTCCATGTCTGCTTGGACATAGGCGATCGAACAAAGTACTCTGAAGTGTCACGGTTGGTCAAGAGCTAACCGTAGGCTTAGCTTTTCCTCAAGGAAGTAAGGTGATTTCCGTCGCGCGGCATGGAACAACAAGGGTATGGAAGCCAACACCAAACATCGTGTAAATAAGATAAGTCAGTATTGTTGACAGCAAAGTACAGTGGTCCCTTGGATTGAAAGTTGATGTTGAAATCGGATACGAGAAGGCTTGCTTCTTTCTAAAGGTGTGGTCATCCAATATCCGAGTATATGTCGCTGTCTCTGACGAGTTCGCAGATCATTGAACGAGAAGAATGGACGCCAATGGCTCAGGCCGAATTCGACTCTCAAACCGCCCTCGCTGCGATTATCCCCGACAATGTGGTTGTTCCCTTGGCCTGGGGCATCTTTGAAAACGCCACGAAGGCTTTCCTCGTAACCCGCTTCCGTAGTCTGCAGGCTCGCCGGCTTTCACCTCCGGATCTCGTGCAGGTAATGAAGAGACTGCATCAGAATTCCGTCTCGCCAACCGGAAAATTCGGGTTTCACACGACTACATACTGGGGACCTCCTGCTATGAGGAACGACGTAAGCAAGTCATGGAGCTACTGAGTTCAGGAACCCAGGGCCGTCCCTTTTCCGATTCAAGTGTCCTAGAAACGTGCTCAAATTCCCGAGCCCTTCGCAGACTTGACCTAAAGAGTGAATACTAACTCAAACTGTTTCAGTGGACTAGTAGCTGGGAAGAATACTATGCTCGTCAATTCAGATCTGATGTCGCGTACATGCAAACGGTCCACGGAGAGGACGTGGAACTGCAGCAACTGACAGACCAACTGGTGGAGAAAGTGATTGCTAGACTTCTGCGACCTCTCCAGACTGATGGCCGAAGCATCAAACCCTCGCTTTGCCACGGAGACCTCTGGGATGGAAACGTGCAGTAGTTGAGTCACCGCTCTCTCCTCGTCTCATTCGTCAATAGCTTAGTTGGTCTGCTGACATTATTTTGTAATCAGTGATGCGGCTACGAGTCAACTCATCCTTTTCGACTCGTGTGCCTTCTACGGGCACAACGAAATTGATCTTCAGTCCATGGGAGATACACGACACATACTAGGCATGGAATTCGTACAAATGTACAAATCTGAAGTTGGAGCTTCAGAGCCACGAGAGGACTTTTATGATCGTCATGAGCTGTACGGCATGTGAGTGATGTGTTTCCTGGACCAAAACAATGATTGTTCGCTACTTATCTACTGGAAAAGCCGAGCCGATCTTATCGTAGCTGCCATCTGCCCAGAAGAAGCTCATCTTATAGCCAAGTTCGTACTGAGAGCCCAAAGATATTGTGCTACTTTGCGTACTGACGGGCGTCCAGAGCAAAGACGACTATGAAACGGCTTTTGAAGAAATTTCCTGACGGGTACGATGGATTCATTCATTGGCGAGCAGCGCAGCACAGGCCAGACGTCGACTGTGTCAAATCATCTTTTGCAACGAGTTGAAAGCCCTATTCGGCTCACAAATTAAGATTTACATAGAGAAATATATACATAAGTATAGCAGAAACCATTGTCAATGTCTCTTGAGGATTGCAAGACGAGAAGTTGTTCACAATCAAAGTTGTCCTTCCAACCCAGCATCATAGGTTGTGCTATTTGGAGAGAACTTGCATTCACAATTAGACGGAGTTGAATTGCAGCCGATTGAAAAGATTAATGTGTTCCTTGTTCGGCGCATCTGCAATCTTCACACATTCATGACCTGTGAACTGTACTCTATGCCTACCTGTTATCGCCTGAGGGGCATTGATCTTGAAGCCCGTCACGGACCTCAAAACGGGTGTGCGGTCATCTCATCAGACTTCGTGTGGTCGCTTGTAGGTCTACGGCAGAGCTTTATACAGCTGCAGGGTGTCAAAGGGCAGTCACGACTACCATTGAATTGAAGATAGAGGCCATTGTGCTCATTACGTACCTGCCCACAAGACTGTTGCTGAGGGCAACAGTACCTACGTAGGTACCTAGGTAGCTTAGAGTACTACCTACATATACCGAAGCAACATTGAACGTTCACTCGCCATCCAATCCGATCAAGAATTAGGCCGTCTTCTGGTGTTCCTTTTCGCGTCGCAACTATCTCCCCATCCTGCACTCCCACCAAACCTTGTCAATCTCCCCCCTCCCCGGCGCTTGTGTGTGTAACGGGCCGCCAGAGTCAGCACACAAGATGGCGGGCATCAAAGATCTGCCCGTCGAGGTGATCGTCATGGTGTTTTCCACGTTTGACGACATCGAAACGCTTCTCGTTGCCCTTCTCGTATGTCGCCAGTTCTTTGACGCCTACAACACATGGCCTAGCGTGGCCCTCAAGATCCTTCAACAACAGATCGGCTCGGCGCTCCTCCCCTACGCCATTGCAATATCCAAAATCTCTCGCATGGACACCACGAGCTTAACTATCGTCGAAGACCTACTCGATTCCCTCTTCAAAGCCCCCGACAGTCTGACGCTAGAACGACATGAATTTTCCATGCCTGACTGTCTTGGGATGTCGAATCTGCACAGCTTGATTCACAGCTTCGCCCATTCCTTCGCGTCTGATGCCTGGCACACTCTGTATCCGCGCCCCTCAGATCAGTTTGTGCTCTCGTCTACAGAGGAGCGTCATTTCTGCCGAGCCTTCTACCGTGTTGAAGTGATTCTCGCAGTTTGCAAATATTCCAATTTCATGGCAGACCGTGCTTGGTTTCGCAAATTCGTGGATGCGTTCTGTGACAGTCATTCGCCTTGGATTCGTGAGCAGCTCGCTTGCGTTTCTAGCTACCATCACAAAAGATTCTTCGAGGGTGAGTGGCGCTCAATGGTGACTTGCGTGTGTACATAAGTCTGTGTTGGCGAGTCTGACTTTCATAGCAACTCGGGACTTTTTAGCCAACAATACCGAAGTCAACGAAATGTATTCGAGAGGAGTTGCATTCAGACCTCCCACTTCACTGGAATACCGGGAACAAGCCTTGGTAAGGACGATATCCCGAACTAACTCAGACGCAACCATGCTAATCTTGCAACAGATATCGAAAGGTGTCATGTTCATCCACAAGCTCGAGTCGGCCGCCTCTCGTGAAAATCAGCGAACCGCCCTGCTATCAGTACTAGCTGTTTCTCGTCGACGACACTGCAGCCTTTACGACTTCATGTGGATGAGCTGCAGGAAGGACGATGGAAGGGAGCCACGTCTTATCGAGCTCCACGGGTTCACCAAGGAGCAATTGAATACGTTGGGTTCGCCGCGCGAATACGGAGAGACGGATGAAGGGCCATACATCGCCTGGCGCTCGACCCGCGAGTACTGCTCCTGGCCATCTTTCGTTTCTCGCTATACCAATGCACCCTTACTCCCAACTGCCTACGTTCTGTGGGACTCTACACGCATTGACCGATATAACATGCTTGACACCATCCGAGATTTCAAAGGGGAGCCAGGAAGAGCTATCAGGCAAAGAAGAGCCCGCTGGCTGCTGGCATAGGGATACTTGAAATCATGTAAGGATCTTTCGACGATTAGGGAGGACGATTCTTCAAGTCATGGCACCCGAGAAGCTCAAACGACGAAGACTCATACAATAAAGACGCAGTGGGAGTTAGAGGGTGAACTCAAGTAAAGTAAAGTATGTGTCTTACTGTTGAGACTCTCGCAGGTTGAGAGCAGAGCACATGGTACACAACTAAAGGAACGGTTGCTTAATAAACTTCTCAAACGTCCTTCTTCGCATGGACTAAGACATTGTTACGTGATTCGTCGTTATATTGTGTGTTATTGCTGCTTGGCGTGTGGATGAGTACTTTCGTCCATCGTCATTTCAACCCACCGCGACTTATGGCATCAAATACTAGGTAGTTATGTTCAGATACCTGCTTTCAGTTGGCAGTCATTCTGCTATGGAACGTCATGACTCCTCACTCCAATCCTGATTGATGCTTTGCTTGTTATTGAGATCATCCCTCTCCTGCCATTTGTTAGACCGACCCTTGGCGGTACTGACCTTCAAGCGCCCGCCTCGGAACATCCTGCCATTCATCGTCTCCAATGCGGTCTTTGCGTCCTCCGCAGACCCAAAGTCGACGAAACAGAAGTCATGATTCCCTGGTTTCTCGCGAACGCTCTCGTGTGCAGAGACACGCTTGCTGATTGCCTCGCTTGTTGAAAAGGTTAGCATGATTGATATTGAGAGCGACGAGTCACAAACTTACAGCTTGAAGTCTTTGAACAACTCTGTGATTTCAGCAAAATTGGTGGATTGGTCATGCATCCTAGGAAGGCCGCCGACGTAAAGACGCTTTCCGGTGAAGTCTTGTCGATACCGGTCAAACGACGGAGGATGTTGCCTTCCCTGGCCGTCACCATCTGTTTTCTCCCACTGGCCCCAACGACTTGGCGCATCGCTTTGCTTGCCTCCACTACCACTACCTTTCGGCTGGCATGGGCGGCATTTCACTTTACGTTAGATGTCAGCTGGAGGGGCAAACCGATCGAGATGGCGAAATCTACGTGATCTCGAAAGACCGCTAGATAATCCGCTTACCTTCCCTTCCTAGTAAATTTTTGCCTTCCAGGATCTCCATCGCTTTGGTAGCCAAATCAGCATCGGGAAACTCCACGAAACAGTAGCTAGGGTTGCGGCCGGTGAACGGATCGATGGAGATGTGAATGTTGTTGAAGTGGCCAAGGTCGTTGGCTTTGAGGAGATCTTCTATATCCTCTGGCTTGGCAGAATACCGCAGATTGCCAATATAGATGCGTCGTCCCTCTTCGATGGCCTTCGCAGCACCCCCATCGTCTCTCTGAGCGGGTCTATTCGTCCGTGTCCGGTCATAGGGCCGGCTTTTGGGGATGAAATCTGAGGGTTCAACATGACGCGTGCCATCAGCACTCTCAGAATTGTCCGCGTTTCTCCTTTCGCGATCCCGCCATGGGTTGCCCGGGTTGCCTGGGCTGCCTGAGTTGGCATAACGACCAGTGTTGAATCTAGGCGCTCTTGGGGCTGGAGCAGAACCTGCCTCCCGAGTTCGCCAGTTGGATGAGTCGCGCCAATTGGCAGATGCAGACCCAGCCTCGGTCGCAGACGCAGTTTCAATCACAGGCTCAGCCATTTTCAATCCAAATGTCGGCGAAAGAATGCTGTTGTGGAGGGGAGTTTGGAAGATCTCGAGGTGCGCTATGAAATTTTTCTCCAGGACGTGAGTGTCCGAAATGCCTCCTCACAGCATACACTCGTCCTGACCGGAGAGGATCTCCAGCATGTAGCAGCAATGCGTTATCGTTATCGTGAATCAATTGAGACAGTGATTCAGGACACTCGGAATGGATGGCCTGATTTGGCGGTTCTAATTGGGTCTAGTCGCAAAATGCAGGCTGCCTCCCCTTGAATGAAAACACACCGACTTTCTTGAACTAGGCGCATTGGCTGCCTCAAGCTCATTCCCTCGCGTATAATTGTGTCAATTCCACTCATCTGTCAAGCTCACGGACCGCCGTATGGTCTCAATATCCAAACACCTATGACTGACCAAAAGGTCACTCATGCCTGCTGGTAAATCATGTTGCCTCCATGGGAAGTAAGTATATCTTGAGTCAGGTAACTGGTCACACTTCGACTGCTGCAATGGCAACTGGAACATCACTTGTCTGTGATCCATCCCTTGCTCAAGTCAACATTAACATCAATGGCTGTCAAAGAAAGAGGTAACCGAATGAATCACTGAGAAACTATCAGACATCCACCCCTTGGACTCCTCTCTATTGAGCAATGACACAAGGAGAAATATCTGTTGACGGGTACAGGTATATACTCCTGTTCCTATCGCAATGCTCGCCTTAACACAGACACAATGCGAAGAGGGGTGCACGACTCACGCTGGACCTCAACATTGACACTCAGAAGGCGCAAAGTGCACTTTCCGGGTCTATAACAGAGGCGGAGATGAAGCAGATGACTGCCATAATGCAGCCTGATCTCGGCAAAGAAGGATGCTCATAACCTATGTCAGCTTCTCTGCCAGTTTCTAAATTTTGGCCAACGCCGTGGTGGCAGTAGGTACACCACAGTAGTGTATTGCCTGTTTTGGCAAACTGTAAGGTGATTTGGCCAATGAGGGACAAGAATCGACTCCGACATAAAACGGCCTCAGTACACACAACTTGAAGGCACTTTGGTCGAGAGCTCACCATGTATGCTATTTAGCCAAGGAAGGATTCATCAAAAGACGGTAGAAATCTCAGTTGATCAGTCTCGACACGAGCGTTTGCTGTCCTGCCTCGGTTCTGGCTGAGGTAAGCAGAGACTGTAGGTGATGATGGCGTTCTCCATTTAGGCCGCCTGAAACCTAACGGCAGCTTTTTCCTTTTTTTGACCTACCATCTTAATGAGAGCAAAAGTGCACAGATTTGGACTGCGTGCAAACACAAATTGCTGGCCCTCATCATGGAAGATATGGCACCTCCCTTTTGTCTATACTGCCGAGACTTGATGCGGATATAATACGGCAGCAGTACGTTTTGAGATCTCACTCCCAACTCGTCACTGGCCAGACTCCCTCAACTTTCGACATTCTACTCGACATGATTCGTATTCTTCATATGGAGCAATATATCGAGTTGTGGACTCCACCACTGCAGCGTACATCTATCTCCCTTGAAACTGGCAATTACTAGGCTATGACACGCAGCAAGATGCTCCATTCCTAGTGGGTGGACAGACAACCTGGAACACGTAACGGCCATTGCCACACCGATGTCTTCCACTGAGAATCTATCTCGGACCGTGTACGTTGAACAGTTGTTATCCATCTTCTTCGGTGGTAATGACAAGCCCTCATTCCTTTTGATTTATGATCTCTAACCTGGAGCTTTTGACAACTCTTATGAACTATTTTCAACCCACTGTTAATAAAGGTTGTGCAATTGAAAGGGGAGGGTCAGGGCACAGATTTAAATCGGAGAACATTTACATTTTGTATGGCACAGTTAGGGAGTGAGGAAGACGATGAAAAGAAGGAGACGGACCTCCTAAGTCGTCCAAATAGCTGTTAATAGTGCACCTGACGTCCCGTCAGATACCATCTAGTGCAAGCCAGTAGCCAAAGTCTTTCTTCGCAAAATGTGAAGACATCAAGTCAAAGTGAGCAGTTGGTTGTTCAATGCTTGATTCTACAATGGAATTTGTCCCATGTGCATACGATACCGAATGCTGTCTGTAGGTTTTGATGGGTGCCTGCCTCCCTTTGACCAGCCTCACGGGCTGCGTCAGCGCATTTCACCACCAGTCGTCGTCTAGAGTCACACAGGAAGTCGCTACCTGCCAGTCGTTGCCCGCACGCACCAAACCCAAACAAACATTTCCAGAACTGTCAGTGCACTGAGGTTCAGGTGGCATTCCATGCTATCGGCCAGGTCTCTCAGTGAATTACACGCCGTAGTGGGGCAATCGTGGGGTACATGCGTTACACTCAACACCAACACATTGCGCACATCAGGTCCAGTCGCAGACCTTTCACATCACTACCGTCGTCACTGCTTACCTCGTCGCATTGAGTGTATCAGGAGTCGAGATGGCTCCATCACAGAAGCTCATCAGCGCCTCTGATGAGTCCGGTGTGCTCTGCACCTACGACCAGGACAGCAAGGCCAAGCCCAAGCGCCGCAGCTACGTGCGCGAGGTCCTCGATGTCTTCTTGCCTGCTGGCTATCCTCACACCGTCACCCCGGACTACACGCCTTACCAGATCTACGTGAGTACCTTTCACTCCCTTTCTCTGCGAGTTTCTTGATCTTCTATCACGTTTTTCATGTATCACTTGGTTCTCGCACACAGCAGCCTATATATGTCAAGAACACACCTGCCACGCGATCACTATATGCGCATGTCTCAATCACCTCACTAATCGATCTGCGCTGTAGGACTCGCTCCAGGCCTTCTCTAGCACCATTGCCGGACTGCTGTCGTCGCGAGCTGTACTCCAGGGTTTTGGCGTTGGCAATGCGTCCTCAACCGCCACGGGGGCGGTGCTGCTCACCGTGCTTCAGGAGTCCACTGGTCGCCTAGCCACCATTCTCTTCGCCCATCGCGTCGGCCAGGCCATTGAGCCCGAGTGCAAGTTCTACCGTTTTCTTGCCGACATCTTCAATGACACGTCCATGATCCTCGACATTCTCTCGCCTACCCTCCCCGGCTCCTCCAAGGTCGCTGCGCTCTGCGTCTCGGGCGTACTCAAGGCTCTGTGTGGTGTCTCGGGAGCATCCGCCAAAGCAAGTCTCAGCGCTCACTTCGCAAAGTCGGGTAATCTCGCAGAGCTCAACGCCAAGGATGGCAGTCAGGAAACGGTCATCAGCTTGATGGGTATGCTAGTCGGCAGCGTGTTCCTACGTTTCGTCCAAGGCCGTCTCGCAGTCTGGGTTTGGACCCTCACCCTTCTCGGCATTCACCTCTGGACCAACTACCAAGCTGTTCGCTCTGTGCAGATGCGCACGATCAACCGCCAGCGCGCCAACCTGATCAGTGACGAACTCGCCTCCCGTAACCGCATTCTACGTCCTGACGAGGCCGCAGCCCTAGAAGGCATATTGTACTCCCGGGACTGGTGGACCTACGGCAGTGTATTTGCTCGCAGAGCTCCTCGTGCTGAAGAAATCAAACAACACGAGCTGGATCATTACCGTGGTAAAATGTACGTGATCACTGTCGGCGGCACAATTTATCTCAAGGACGGCGCCTCAACACGTGATGCCCTAATGGCTTGGTTAGAGTCAATACCTCGAGGGTATTGGTCAAAGGACATTCTTGACGTGATCGACAAGTCCTCTCACGGCAAGTTCTCTCACGACGAGTTCTTTCAACACCTGAAGACTGCTGGCTGGGATCTAGACACTGGTGCCCTTGAGACAGGTCCTGCTGTCAGAATCCACGTTGAGCGAAGGCGTGTTCCAAGAACTAGAGAAGGGCTCAATGACGTGTTGCTAGGTTAGGGTCCATCCAGGGGAGGATATTAGGACTACCTGACTTCACTATCAGAAGTGGCACATGCACAGCACAGCAACCTGTGTGGAGCGGAGAAACATGGGATCGGACGAAAGATAAAAAGGGGGAAATGGCGATTGCAATTCGATGTGCTTGTACACTAAGGTGCACAACATCCACACCAAGCTAGTGTGCGGTTGATGGTAGACGCGATGCCCTCATGATATACCAATCCAAAAAAACGCTTTGCCTTCCTATGCATTCCGGATGTCTCCCCTCGTGAATCTAGTGAATGTTCTCCGCCTGATACATTAGTTATACAAATATTTCACATGTTCCACTCACCACGTTACTCACACACTCCGTGTCTTATATGCCAGACTGGGACTCAACGGAGAACCCCTATCAGCAAGCCCTTTCCCACTTCTCTCCTGGCCTGAACAGAGGCAGCCTGGGGGCATCATCACAAGTAGTCCTCGATCCCCACGAACTTGGCAGCCCGCATCTTGACGCCGTCCCAGGAGTTGAGTTTCGGTCGAACGTCCAAGTAAAAACTCAGCTTCCCATCAGGTGATCCCTTGCGTCCGGCGTAGAAATCGATCACGTACTCGATCTCCTTGCCGCAGCGGTCGACGACCCAGTCGTGGCGGTCGAAGGGCGCTTGGTATCCTAGCATCGTGTTGATCCGTGCTTTTGGTGACATTTGGGAGGAGAGACCGGAGAAGGAGTGTAGGCGCGGGGTATCGCAGCTGTGGGTATATTAGCCAGGGGGTTTCTAGGGAGAATTGGTGTATGCAGCGAGTAGGAGGGAGTAGAAAACGTACGCAGTACCTCTTAACCAAGGTCTCTCCCACTCCTTGATCTCCGCCCATGCTCTCTCGTTGACGGCGTTGTGGATCGGTACGACAGTTTGCATGTCTGTTGCCTCCGGATCGTGGCCCTTGCGCTTCATGGCGTCGAAGAACATGCGCTGCGAGGGGTATATCCAATTTCCTGTCGCCTTGTCTGCTCCCGTCTCCTGTTCGTTATTGGCGGGCGCGTGGGACGCAGTGTAAGTGCTTGCTTTTATCTCTGGGTCGGTACTGGGTATGGTGGCTGTTCGGGGGATGGTGGATATTTCGCGGGATGTGTCGAGACCTACTTTCGGCGGTGGAGCGGCCTGAGGAGAGGAGGAGAAAGGGAGACGAAGGTAGGATGTCCATGATGATGTGGACGACTGTGTAGCTGGTGTTGGTGTAGCTGTGGAGGGCTGTGATGATGCAGCGCGCGCTTGTTGCATCCAGACTTCTCGCGCTCCGTGATCGACTGGGCATACGTCTGTGTCTGCGCTCATGGTTTTCTGTATCGGTGGATGCGATGGTGGTAAACTCGTCGCCGTCGCATTAGATCCCGCTGCGGCGCGGGCTTTCTCAAGCCAAGCCTCGCGACTCTTGTGGTCGACAGGGCATTTGTCCTCGGCTTTTGGATCGCCCGACGACATGGTGTTCCGTGTTTGCGTGTGAGGATGTGGAGGGATGGCGTCGGTGTAGGGGTGGTGGTCGAGGAATATCTGATCGATTAGATCTTGCAGCATGGTGAGTTCGGGTCCATCCCAAATTTCTCTGAATATTATCAGTCTGATTACAATGACTTGCAGTCTAGCATGATGATACATAAAAGGCAAAAGTGGAGTCTGTGGGGGTGTAGTGGCAAGGGGTCCCAATGGTAGGTACTAGGTACCTTGCGTGTCTGATATGCGTCAACTTTCTTTATTTCTTTACCGTACCTTTGAATTTGGCTTACAGAGGAGCACTTCGTACTCTCAACATTGCTTCAGCGAAGCAATCAGTCGCTATGATTTTCGCATGGAGCATTGAAGCTTAAATGACCACCGAGACATGCTATCAAGGTCTGTCGAATACTGTATGGGCCGTCACTTGGGATGCGAAAGCGTGTGTGCATACTATCCGCATAGCTTGATATTGAAGTGCACTCACTCTGAACTTAGTTGCGGCTTTCTCGGCATTGCATGGAGACAATATAATTGTTTATTGTGCAAAAGTCGTTACTAAGTCACGGGAACCAATAAGAGAGTACATTCGAAGGAACAGATGGTTGAGCCACATCTAATGGAGCCAGTCATATATCAATGGTTGCAGTCCAACGTTCAGGTGGCAAAGCTTAGTGAGATATTACTCGATCACGGCAATGTCGCCGGTTCGGTATCTCAGGCGCTCCGATTGATCTGACGCTCCATGTTTTCAAGCTGTGAATCAGCACAAGTGGAGGCCCTTCCCTTTAATACTGGATGATCCGTCGATGTCAAAGCAGCACTTCCCAATAGACTGCAATGATCACTTTCCGTGATTCACCCAGGGTAAGGACTTATGTGACGGCATGCTCAGTTGCTCCTCGCATATGCAGAGACAGAGCGAACATCTGGTCTGAGTGTAACTAGAAGTCGTCTATAACACCACGCCCACATTCCTAGGTATATAGCAACAGGATCCTTCCTTTTCCTCCTCTCACACAACCACCCATAAGTTACATGATCAAGATGGGTGACTCGCTCAACGATACCTCTCACAAGAATGCCATGCTCAAAGTCATGCAGACATCGAGTTTCGGACTGGCTATCGGTACCATCTTCTTGGCCTATGTTCTGTACGCGTTTGCCACCCACAACAAGGCCCTGGATAAGTATCCAGGGCCATGGGTTGCGAGATGGACAAATATCTGGCGCCTATATACGGCGTACTCGGCAAAATATGCTCCAACCATGAAAGAACTTCATGAGAAGTATGGACCTGTTGTGCGGACGGGACCCCGGAGTCTGGATCTGGATTACCCAGAGTTAGGGAAGGTCATCTACAACACAGACGGGAAGTGGAAAAAGGTATGTGCTCCTATTTTGCTCTAATAATACCTTTCTACATACTATGTCGCTAATCTTGATATCGGGTGGTCCGACAGAGTGACTTCTACAAGAACAGCAGCGCTATCGTGAACGGCAAGATGACATATAATCTGTTCAGCGAGGTAGACAACGTCGTGCATGCGCGCTTGAAGTGACCGGTAGCCCGATTTTACTCCCTTCCCAGTGTGCTTGCATTAGAACGGCACATGGATGCAGTGATTGATGACCTCTGCGGCCACCTAAATACCCGCTTCATCAGTCCAGGCAAGGAATGCGACTTGGGAGCATGGCTTGGATACTGTAGGTCCTTCTAACGAGATTTGTAAGTTCTTTGACTGATGTATCATCAAGACGCCTGGGATTTTATTAGCACTGTCACATTCAGCAAGCGCTTCGGGTACATGGAGCATGGCTGCGATTTCGACGGCACGCACCACATCATGGACCAATCCAATGACTATACTGGAATCTGTGGACAGATACCCTGGCTAGACAACTGGCTTGACAAGAACCCGGTGATCCGCCTCGGCCCCCCAAATCTCGACACCGTGGCACACATGGCAGTCGGTGCACTCTTGCCGCGACTCAAGGGCGAGGACCCAAATTTTGACCCGGAGGATCCCGATTACTTGCAGTACTTCATCGACGCCAAGACTACTCACCCGGATGTCGTCGACGACGCCAGGATCGTCAGTTATCTTCTCATGAACCGTAAGCTGCCTATTCTATTCCGTTGCCCTAACCCGTGCGCCCTCGACCCACAATGCTCACCAAGAAACTCCACGTCTAGTAGTCGCAGGCGCAGATACCACAGCCATCACGATACGCGCGCTTTTCTACCACTGTCTGAAGAATCAAGATATCTGGGAACGTCTGACAAGAGAAGTCCGAGCCGCAAACCCCGGCGTGGATACGCCCGTATCATACCAGTCAGCACGCGCGATCCCGTACCTTGAAGCGGTGGTACGTGAGACTATGCGCATCCACCCGGCCATCGGTATGCCCATGGAGCGGATCGTACCCGACGACGGGCTGGAGCTCCCAGATGGCACAGTAGTGCCCCCGGGAACCATCGTAGGGATGAACCCGTATATCATTGCACGGAACCGGGACGTGTTCGGGGCTGATGCGGATACG
Source organism: Xylariaceae sp. FL1019 (assembly GCA_022578705.1). Classification (NCBI taxonomy): domain Eukaryota; kingdom Fungi; phylum Ascomycota; class Sordariomycetes; order Xylariales; family Xylariaceae; species Xylariaceae sp. FL1019. Next base: position 180,014 of record MU391949.1, on the reverse strand, counting down.
TTCCGGCCGGAGCGGTGGCTACAAGGGGCGTCTGAGACAGATGACCAGTACAATGCGCGTATACTGAAATGGAACACGGTGGACCTGACGTTCGGCGGCGGCTCACGTATCTGTCTCGGGCGGCACCTTAGTCTGCTGGAGGTGTATAAGGTCGTAGCGACGTTGGCTGTGCGGTATGATATTGAACTGGTGGACCCTGATGCGGAGCTCAAGACGGTGTCGAGATGGTTTCATCGCATTGAGAATGGCTGTATCATTTGTAAACTGAATAAGGTCTGATCATAGTATATTCTAGTGTTAGTAGCGACATACAGGCTCCATCAGATCAATGAAGACAGAATAAAAGCAACTGTTGGTGCTCGCGGACTTCTAAAGTTGTGCTTAGTAACGATCCGAGCGAGTATCCGGACTATTGCGGGCAGATTGAAGGATTGCCGCCAGCTAGTGTCTTCAACGCAAGCACGGGATACTATGGCACCGGCCACTGACCTTCATATTTTGTATTTGGCGTCAAGGCGTAAGTAAGCTAGTCGCAAGCATAGCAGTTGGTCAAAAGAGTCCCACGGCTCCGTGTAGCCCATTATATCTTTGAGCGTCCATGATTGCGATATCAAGAGAGACAGTGTACTTGTTTCACATATATCGAAGCTTCATGAGGTCTAAGTTTTCCATTGCAACAACACACCAGCAGCAAAGGAGACACCATGTACTGTTACACCTCTGAAACTATCCAAAAGCTCATAGCCAGGCTCCTGGCTTAACTTCTTCTTTTGCAGCTTTTTGCTGCCCACGCGCAATGCTGGGTTATGTCTGCCAAATGAACTCTGGGTAGGGGATGGCGTCCTACCTGGGAATCCTCCGCCTACTGGCCCTGCTGCTGGACGTCTACCTAGCCCCTGTCTCAACTTGCACTCAAGTCATGAGTTGAATGGAATCCGCAAGAGCGACAAGGGTATATTCCCATGCGCAATTCTTCCTTCTACATTGTCTCTATTTGTCTGAGGTGAGAGTACCAAGTTCGAGTGTAGGGCAGTTGACTAGGTTTAGGTTGCTATTCACGGGTGCAGCTCCTGGGAGGCCTTTTGACAACCATGATTACGATTGAGAGTCAGTGGACAACAAACGATCGTTGCAAGAGCAATGGTAGGCCATTTCATATCGACGGCCTCCGTGAACGATCTTTCCTTATCCCCCGCGATAGATGGGGCGCTCCAATTCATCGATTCAGTGGTCCGCTTCCGGGTAGCCGGGCTAAACTCCTTATTTTCAGGTTGAGGTCTGAGGACGACGACGACGACTGTTATCCTTATAACTATACTATATAACTAGTGATAGACATCTGTGCTGAGACGACAATGGTAATTATTCTCTCACCATACCATCGGCTTTAGAGTGCAAATACCAGCGCAGATTCCAGCGAAAACACTGCAGCAATACAGTGAGTTAGATGTATATGATATGCAATGCAAATCCGCTTTGTATGTCATTTCTAACGCATAGTCTGAATCCTCTATATACTCGCTCACGTAAATCATTCCTCATATCCTTTCCATCATGCCAAATGCTGATCCGTCTTAACGGGTCCCTCACCTACACTCGTTTGTATGATTCGGCTGACTCCGCCCTGGATCAAACCAGCAACTCCCTCATCCAACTGCACCCCATTTGTGAAAGACTTTGCCTCGTCCTTCCAGCCGTCAGTGGTCGACAACAGGTTATAGAAAGTGCCTACGACGGTCGCCTTGTCCTCCTCCAGGTAGTACACTACGGCGTTCGGGCCAGCGTCGAAGGTGTAGGCGGCAATGGTCTTGCCAGCAGCGGCGTTGATGGCCTCAACGGCGCGCACGGCGGCTCTCGAGACGTCGTTCATGTAGTAGATGGGAGGGTAAGTATCGGAGCAGGTGGAGTGGAACGAGTTGGAGTCCTTCATGGTGACCTCGGCGAACTTGGGGAAGTCACGGGCGGCAATGGCCTCCTCCATGAGCTTCATGTGCTTGGGCACTACCGTCTCGATACGGCGCTGGAACATGTCCGATGTGGCTACGGTCTGCTGCATGCCCGAGCTCGAGCTGACACCCTTCTTGGCGGCGGACACAACGAGGACAAGGGCGCGCATGTCAGGCCAGTAAGATGCGGGGGCGACTTGAACGGCTTTCGAGTCGGTGCCGTCAGCTTTCGAACCCATCTGCCATGCGACGTAGCCACCGAATAGTGAGCGACAGGCCGAGCCACTTCCCTGACGCGAGACCAGAGAAAGCTCGGTAGGGCTGCTGGGAAGCTCGTAGAGGTCTGCAATGGCACGCACGAGGGCAGCGAAACCAGCTGCCGACGAAGCGAGACCGGCGGCAGTGGGGAAGTTGTTTTCGGAGACAATGCGCAGAGGCATGGCGGAAAGCTTGGGGAGCGAGGGGTCCTTCTGCTCGAGGGCGTCGCGCAAGGTCCTCAGCTCGCGCAGACAGGCCTGAGTGCGGGCACCCGAGATGTCGGAGGGTGCGCCATTGAGGGTAAGGCTGTCGCCCTCGACGCCGTAGGAGGAAGAGCAGGTAGCGGTGGTGAGAGTTCGGAGATCGTCCTGAGATAGAGTGACAGAGAGAGAGGAGTTGGTGGGCAGGTTCAGCTTGGCGTCTCGCTTGCCCCAGTACTTGACGACGGCGATGTTGACGGGCGCCGTCGTGCTGGCGCGGTAGATCTCTGCCATTGTGGTTTCTAGCTAGGAGGTCTCTGGTTTACTTTCTGATATGAGCACGGATAACGGTCAATGGCAACAAGCAGAAATAGCGACTACGACAAGTTGGCAAGAAGGGGAGGAGAACGGGATATTGGTGAAAGCCTCGTCACGTCGACAGCAGAGCCTGCTCGTAATAACGATAATGGTAGCCGGGCGGTCTAGTCAGGAACGCCAGATTGGATGTAGTCAGCAATCCTGGCGCTGATATCGACATTTGGAAGTGTCCCGCCGTTGGAGGGGTTCACCATGGCGGGGTCCTCTGCCATTCTCCCTCTTTCTGGTGGGGAATTTGTCACTTCGTACCGTCTATTTAGAGACCGACGGTTGGTGCTAGGCCCGACCTGGCTTGGTCTGTATCGCTGCATCATCCCGGGAATTTCCAAAGTTGGCACAAGCAGCTGCTCATGCCCGTCGTCTTCGTTCGACATCGACATGTACGGATACAGCCCAGCCAATGAAGACTTGATCGCAAGGCGACTAGACGGTCCAATTCTGCTGTCAGTGTTTGTCTCATACTTCCATGAACATGAGCCGAAACAAAGCTGGCCCCTTTCAAGTTCCAATCCAGCAAACTGAGCCGACGGTAGTATCCGTGTAGCTTGTCCGAAAGCAGTAATATCAGCTTACAAGGCAAGGTTGCTGGAATGAAACATCACCAACGAAACCCCGACAACCGACGACACGCTTCAGATCTCTCAGGATCCTGTCTGGTGATGAGGAGGATTTGGCAGTTACTATTCTTGGCCGGCCTATCGTCGCTATCAAATGCGCATGGCATTTCTCCTTCCCTCGCATCACTGCTCCTTCGTAATGAAGTCTAAAACCTAGGGCTCCCTCATAAGCAGCTGCAAACGCAGATCTCGAATCCGTTGTCGAAGCAGTAAGTCAAGGAACGCGACGACGATGTTGTCTCGCAGGGTTAAGATGTAAGACCACACCTTATTCCTTTACCTCAATTGGTGTCAGTTCGCAGTAAGCCCGGGGGGATCGAGCTCAATCGGCATGACTGCGACACGCATCTCGTTGAAGCCAACAGCATAGATGTGACCGTTTAAAATCTATAATAAAACACACTTGATGTAGAAGCTGCGCACATGCAGGACACCTCCTTTGGCAGCGAAGTATTGTAGAGCCTTTACTACACGGGCATCGAAGAAAAAGCCAAGACCTTGCGCAGTGAGCCACGTACCGCTGACATGGGTGAGAGATCTCAGGATCAAGCCCGGACGCAGTGAGCGTTGTACCATGCTCTCTATTTCGCAAACAAATTGCGGGAATTGAACATCGAGGAAGACGTACTGAAGACGAGTTTGTCACACGAAATGTGGTTGCGCAGCTCGTCTACCTACCTGGCGATCAGATGGCTCAAGTGGTCAACCTCCACGAAGAGAAATCCGCGATAATAGTGGGCATTCTCATTGTTGGGGAGACCCCGAACTTCACAACTGTGAGTCAATCACATGCTGAACAACGGCAATTGCTGCCTTGCATATCAAAAAGATATCTGTTCACTATTGCGCGTACAATTGCGTATCCTGTATCTCGCGAAACATCGCAAAAGCTCGGGAAAGAGAACACAAGCTTAAATTGTCGGCGGATATGTGCCCACTTTGGCAATACCCCTCCGCACGCCGAGGCAACGCTATGTTGTTGCCTAACAATGGCGTTCAGTCGAGTTCGACGTTAAGGGGTCTCGCAGATGATAAATAAAGGGGCTTTAACATGAAAAAATAGAGATATTAAAGATCAGTTCATTCTGAATCAAGAGTTATTTGTAAAAAGCTCGTTTGATGATACGCATATTACAGTCAATACATCAAACGCTGATTGAGACATAATAATCAACCAAAATGCCACCAACATCTAAGATTACCATCAGACTGTCGACAGAGGCAGACGGTCAGTTCTTGCTGGATGCCTTCGACGCCGCGCTTCCCGCACTCGCAGCACGCGGCAGCGGCGCACAGTGGGGCAGCACGCCATATCCCGACTTGCCACCAGACCAGCAGGAGAAGCGCACCCTGATCGTGAGGCAGGCTTGGAGATTTCAGGCTACCGGCGAGGGCAATCCGATACGCCTCTTCGTTGCCGAGAAGGAGATCACACCGGAGGAAGCCGATTCGTTCAAAGAGCCTGTGCACATTAGAGATGACGAGGATGGGAAGAAGTTCTTGGCTGTGGCATTTGTCAGGCTTGCCGAGGACTTGCTGCCGGATTATATAGCGGCGTTGAGCGAAAGTCGAGAGTCTATGAAGAATGAACTTGTGGGGAAGAAGGATTATGTCTATCTCGAGGCGCTGATCGCGGATTTCAGAACCGGGGAGTATAGGAAGGGTGCGGGCGGCGCGTTGATCAAGTTTGCGAAGGAGTATTGCTTGGAAAAACAGAAGCCGACGTTGTATCTGGACTCGTGGGCGGGCAATGAGGGGACCCTGATCAAGTAAGTTTGTCGGCCTATATTTTTCAAGTGCGACTGTTTGGCTAACTGGTAACAGATACTACAGAAGCCACGGATTCTCAGTCTTCGATGAATTCAGAGTTACGAAACCTGATGGCTCGGAGTGGCATGGTGCGGTATATCGCTTGGATGTCAAGGAGCAGGAATGACAGCGCGAGGAGGCTGCGGACATCGGGTGGTTGCAATGTTTACTATTTCGTTGACGAATACCTAGCGTTCAACAACTAAATAATAGCGAGGGAGGTGTGTGAGGTAGTAAAAAAAAGGGGGGACCAGGGGGGCAGACCCATGGCGCGAAGTCTATCCGCGGCAGTCAAAGCCATCATGAACGAGACATTGAACCTATCATCGATCACGAAGAATTGAATATGTGACTCTCTAAAACGAATACTTCGTAACATAATAATATGACTGTAAGCCCCCATCAACGGAACTACATAACTGACGGATCATTAGCATTCGTTTATCTCACACGGCCCAGCCTTCATTGCTAATGCGTTATGTTCGTCTTGCTAGTATTCTAGACACCTAGGAGTTGATGGTGCCGCGGGAAAGACCCAGCGTTGGGACCCAAAAGGTGTAGAACCATAGTAGCGGTGGAAAAAAAGAACAGCAACGATTAGAATGACGGAACAGTCAATCCCGAAGTAAACGTTCCGGCCAAATCAGTTGGCAACACTAGAGCAGAGGAAAATTAAGAGAAGCAAGGAACTGTTATGGATCCTGCCATCTAGATGCAATGGCAGATTCATACTTCTGACGGAGGTAGTCACCGTCATTACCTAGCAGAAAGACAAAAGAAAACAAGAAAAGATAAAAAGGAAATGTGCTAATGTCTTTCAGCCCTTTTGGAATGGGAAGTGAACGCCACCTAATGGAAAGCAGACTAACCAGGACAGTTGTGTAAAGACATAAGTACGGTAGAGGATTCAAACCCCCTTGGTCTGTGCCACAGGAGTGACTCAGACCGTTAGGCCAGATGGCCATTTGTGTTGAAGATTAGACCACAGTTTGAACCTATTGCCATGGACTCCTGCCAAATGGGGTGGAATTCAATGTTCCTCCTGTCGCTACGATCCCGCTTCAGGTAAGTCAACCTTGAGAATGAGACCCATCCTTCTTTGTCGTCCCTCCATTCTGATATCAGTCGAATGAAACATCCGACCACTCTCCCCATGCGAGTCTGTGAAGTTGATATGACTCTTGACTTTCGACGGTGTATCACGAGTATCTCTAGTTGCATCCTGTAAGTCCGAGGAGCTAGTAGTCGCTACCCGGATGTTCTGTGTCCATATTCAACCTATAATTTCCACGATAGCAGTATTCCAGCTCTGCACGCTTGCGCTGTGTGCTGATCTCCGCATGTGTGCTTCCATACGCTCAATCCCTACGTCCAGTGAAGCATCCTGTATAGCCGAGAGATTAGACCACACATGGCGCTGTGATACCATTTGGTGGATGGTCAGGTGCCAATCCTCACAGTTGGCTGTAAGGAGCATCTGGAGTATTGTGCTCTTGAGCCGGATGCGTTCGGTACCCGTGTTTCTAAAACAAGTGGTAATTGCTGGTAGCAATACACCGGTGACGGAGACACCGGATTCCAGCGCTGTATACCGTAGATAAGGATGTTGGTGTAGTACCGATTTGCATCTGCCGATGGGGCGAGATACAATAATACCTGAGGCGAATTCCTCTCGTGATCAACGCGAATACGCCAACACTGAGCTTGATGATAATGCCTGCTTTCCATCCGTTTCGTAATATTAGGAATAGTCTCGCCAACATGATTACCGATCCGCATACAAATCACGGAATACTAATATTTTAGGAACAGTGGACTGGTGCGAAGTAAGTTTGGCACATGATGATGACTTGTTGTAAGTCGGCAGCAAGATACAAATTTAACCCAAAATTCTTCGAGTTATTCACTCTCGCAATACTTGCACAAAGTCTCCGTTAGGAGCAACCTGATCCAGCCACCTTTGTGGTACCACCTGCGACTACGGCAGGCCCAGGATTGACATAGTCTGTCATTTTAGCATGAATATTTACCATGATGCCTGGATCGGTTGCCTTGAAGGCACCAGGAAGCGAAACACCGGCCGGAACAGCCGCTGCAGCGGACGAACCGCCTGCCACGGTGATTTGGTAGCAGGACATGTAGAACTGCGCCCCGCCTGACGATGAGGCAGTGTGCAAAGCAATAACCTCAGCACGGAGTAAGTAATCGCCGGCCGGAGTGTCTTTCGGGATGGAAACGTCCATCTTCCCACAGCATGTATTCAGATCGTTGGTGCCCCAGTTGTCGGCGTCACCAACAGATCCCTTGGACGACCAGGAATCCGCGAAAATCTTATACCATGGTGTCGAACCATCTGCCGTTGATGCGTCTGCCACAGAGCTCATGTAGACATTGACCGGACCATAGTGTGCTCCGCCGATTGCCTCTTGCGTGCAAGACCGATCACCAGGTTGCTAGTAAGTGATCAGAATTATGTAGCAAGTTTTACAATGCTCCGACTTACTGCGTGCATCTCAACCGTGACGGTAGAGCCCGCTTGAACGGCACATTTGCCCGCAACACCTTTTGCACCTCCCACATTGCATCGGATATCGGTGCTCCCAACGCTCGTGACAGGGTTATTCGACGGTGGCATGCGAATGCATGTTGATCCGTGCATAGAGTGTTAGCGACGCCGAAGGTTTTCAGATAGCGCAGCACTTATCTGGTCGACACCATCTACCCAGAGTTGCTGGAATGTCGAGTGAGCGGCGACATTCGCAGCGAAAGCCGCCGAAAGAAGGGCGTATGCTGTAGACTTCATTGTGCCAACGAGTGATGGAAGCCAAGAAGGTCTGCAATATGGGTAAGGATTGGATACAACAGGCTCGTTGTCTTGATTGATCGTGGATGTCATCAGCATGCTTATATCTCTAGCTAAGGGCGATACACCAGCAAGGCTTTTACAGCTCGTCACTCCATCGGCTGAGTCTGACCGAATGTTGTCTATTTGGGAGCGAAGACAATAACCTGCAAAGAAGTCATTGGTCGTGCGGCTCACGAGTCCACTCGATGTAACTGCCGCCACCGGCAAAATATCCCAGGTTTCCACTCACCCCCCAGCCCATGGACAGCATATAGTAAGGGCCATTGCCTCTCAGCGAACAAGAAGCTGGAAAGCAAATGAACACAATCTATGTGACCCATGTCGGAGGCTGTGTTGCCGGCGCGTGAGGGTTGAATGGATCTTCCAAATCTGTGGAAACCAGCCCAGTCGTACTGATCGGGCTCGGCGCTGGGTTCATGGCCGCAAATTAAGTCTATCTCAAGCCTCATATCGGGCCGTGATGGCAGCATTCGAGCCGGTCTTCTCAAGTACTGCATCAGGCCATAGACAGATAGATCGAAGAAATGGCTCGCAATACCCGCATCGCGGGATTGGAGCCGACATCTGGGATGTTGAAATGTACTTGGTTATTCAAGTACTCGGGCTTTCTACCGTCTGGAGAGCCTCCAAATGGATTGATGGTTGACGATGTTCGGATACCAATGACGGGATCTCGTGGCCCTTTCGACCCATTTGTGGTTGATGTTGATATGGATCGCGACGGCGTGACCTTTAATACCGATGCAACCGCCGGTGGATTGGCTGGCGAATCTTCATCCAGATGATGTATATCCCATCGCCGCTTTCCACCAGGAAGTCAGGCCTTTCTGCTCTATGCGATCACCGAACTCGGCGATGGAAGTAACCTCTTGGAAGCTCGACTCGTTGATCTGGGGCTGCATATGAATTTGATTCAGAGCGGGCTTTCGCGGACATTGGAAATCCTTGTATCGAAGCCCTCGTACGAAGCTCACCCAAGCAGTGACGCTTTCTTCGTTGCCTTCTGCATACATGATACCAGGGGCACCGCTTCTTATCAAAACATACGGCACAGCATATTGCGACGCAGCCTTCTTGACGCGCTGGAGTTTCTTACGACTGCTGATGTGGTGTGTTCGAATGAGAGCGGTAAACACCTGTGCCGTAGCTCTACTGCTCATGATCATTGGGATTGAGTGAGCTTCTGAAGGATCTGGTAAATCGCGTCGATTATTGGTCTTCAATGTCAAAATATGAAATGTCTTCGGATGGGTGACGCAATTTAGTACTCTGGACTCTGGAGTCTGTTGCAACGAATATTGCCCCATGCGGTAAGTCTACGCAGGAACTAAGTTATCGCCGTTCAACGCAGCACGAGTTCAATGATAACGTGTCATCACAACCCAGCTGCCAGCTCCAAGATTATGGAAGGAAGTTCCAAGGAGCAGCATTTCGCAGCATTCGTTTAATCATATAGTCACTCTATCAATATATAAAAGTAGTTTATGTCCTTTTTGTTTCATTTTCTTATTCATGATCTATTTACAATCTAGCTTCCAGGTGGCTTATATATCGGCATGTCATCACCATCATACACGTTCCCACTACCATCATAGGGCGTCTCCGACTCAGCTTCAGTCGCCCATATATCAGCAATATCTTTCAAGATAGGCTGCCCGCCGGCACCTGTTAGCTTGAGATTTGGTGGTGGATAAGTGACGATTTTAGTGGTATGATTCCGGTTGAGAGGGCCAGGATAAGAGATCGACATGTTGACGCCAGCAACATTAGGAGGGTCTTTGTTGGTATATTGAGTCTTATCAGCAACGAGTTGAAACACATTGGCGCCGACGTCGAATCTTCCCAAATTTGATAGCTCCCAGTTGTTTTGCATTGTCGCTAGTATAGAGTAGTGCGTGTAGAATGTATCGTCTTTAGTGCCGTGCAGGCTTTCGGGAACTGCATTGCCAAGCAGCAACGAGGCGATTTGATTAGGCTGTGAATAATCCTCGGCTTCATCATAAGTTAACTGTATCAGAGTTCTTCCTGAAGTTGGAAACCCGCTCTCCGTCAATAGGGGCTTCAGGAACTCGCGGGACCAATTTGTCGCGTAGTCTAGAGTTGTGTTATGCCCATCATTGAGCATGTCTGGCGATATCATGACAAACTGCGGCACAGTACCAGCTGCAAAGTCAGCTTGGAAATCGTCGAGGGATAACGAGTTGACTAGTCGGCTCCCGAAGTGGTTTACTGAGTCATACGAGACAAACGGATTGTGTTTTCGAACATAATCCCAGGTTCCACTGGGAGACTGGTGTTCTGGACGTCCAACACTGGCGGGGCCCATGTAGCCTGGACCCGGGTTGCCTTGGAAGTATCCTCTCCAGCTGATGTTCTTCGGTTCGAGAAGGTCGACTATGGTCGAGATGTTTTCGGGCATGCGTACTACATCGTCGTGGTCGAGCCCCCAATAGTCACCAGCAACAGCCGCGAGGTAGTTCGGCTGGGAGGGATGTGTGTGGGCGTAGTAGCGTGTCTGTGAGATTCCGAACCGCTTCAAGTCCGCGAAGGCCTCGTCTATAACGACTTTAGCAAAGTCCTAGGGAAACATCATTCGTCATCAGTATCAACTCTGACATTCACTGGTATCCAGGCTGCAGAGACACACTTACCTGGTTTTCCAGCCAGATGCTGATGAATCTGTCAAAAGCCCTGCCAGGGACTATCGCATTCGCGGCATCGGCACAGCCGGTTGCGCCCAGCAATAGACCAAACAGTTGCACGAGCATAACTGTTTCCAAACCAGTCCCTCGCCGATTGCAGAGAGTGTTGGGATGTGTTCAAATAAAAGACGCCATCGGAGCGATTGAAGACACAAGGCGACGATGCTAAAGAAAGATCGTGGCAGGATTCTGTGTTTCAGCCTTCGTCCGCCGTCGCTTGAGATGACCTAAGATGCAACCTTGCTGGCCCAGTAGCTTATCGCGGGCCACTATCAGTACATGAATACCGCCTAAAGACCCTAGCAGAGCACTAGATTGGGCCGCCTGCGCCTTCGTGCAACACCTGTGCAACTTACCGTGTATACGATATCTTAGTAGTAGGGGGTCCTATGTAAGGTTAGGTACTGTCTCGAGTCTCGCGGCTTCACCACTCGGTGAGACCTGGCCGCCAATGCCACCATCCATAATCTTGTGTTCATAAACCGAAGCATTTGGTCAGCTTCGACGTAGGCGTGATGTCCACAGGGATGTTCGATTCAATAAAGAATCGGCCGGCTCAGAAGTCATGGCTCGCATCTGATCTCCGAGCTCCGAGCCTAAAGCCGAGTACTAAGCGACCAGCCGGCCGACCAGCCATGCTAGGCTGACAGGTACCGCGTACCGTGAGATGAAGTCATTGGTAGGGCCTGATCTGCATTAGATCTTATCAGATCAACTTGGATGTTGACTCACCCTCGTCGTCGAGGGGGGCGGCAACTGAAGTTCTCATAGCCGTACTCAACCCCGTGTGTCGTGTGCGATATGGCTGGCTCGGACGAATCGACGGCAAACAAGCACGCGTTTGATGAAGACGGACACGAAGACCCTGAAAATCATGACGATTCCCACCAGGGTTCATCTCGAAAACGGCAACGAGTCCGTCTCTCTTGTCTAGAATGCAGAAGGAGAAAGCTGTCGTGCTCGCGGGAGCTGCCATGTGACCGCTGTGTGAAATCTGGCACACCCGAGCGTTGCACCTATGAGTCCAAACCTAGTGCTGTGGCGACTCATTCGATTCTTTCCGCAGGGAAGAACTCGTTTGCACCACCCGAGAACGCAGCAGTGTCATTTGGCCAGGAATCAAGACGTTCCACCGGTAATACGCCCCCCGTGACCACGACGGTTTTGAAAGACGCCGCACGCGATCATGAGCGCATCAGAAAACTAGAGTTGGAGGTGGCCCAACTCCGGAATGCATTATCGAAACAATCTTCAATGGATGGCACTACGATTGTTGCATCTCCATCCACCACAAAAGATGCCAGTAAAGACACACCGCCAGGGCTGAATATACACGCTTTTATAGAAGGCGGTGGATGCGAGGCCAAGAACAGGAAGAAAGCAGCAACCTTCAAGAACAGATATTTCGGGCCACACAATGTCTGGTCTTCACTCAAAGAACTTTCTGGAATCTCTTGTTTCATGAAGGAGACCGCCGACGAATGGTTAAAACCACTCAATATCCACAAAAAGGATCGGGCGAAGAGGAAAGAAGATCGCGAACGAAAATTTGCAGAACCCGATCTCACGTTAGAGACGTTGCTACCCTCGAAAGCAGAGACCGATACACTTATTGGAGTCTACCTGGATCAGTTTGAACAGCTTTATCGAATTCTACACGTCCCAACATTCAAGAAAGAATATGAGACATTCTGGGACCCAGCTCAGACGAGGACCGCCTCCTTTACAACACTTGTGCTCTCAATGATTTCGGTCTCTTGCTGCTTAGACATGCAGTCATCTAACAGGTTCGTTGGAGTCAAGTCGAGCGCATTCCAGCTTGTTGAGAACTGGGTATTGGCTTGTGACACGTGGCTCAACAAACAGAGCTACAAGCATCGCAGACTGATTCATTATCAAATCATGTGCCTTCTATACTTGGCCAAAAGGGTAAACGTGATCAAGAAAAAGCGTTTTTGGACAGAAGCAGGCGATTTAGTGCGCATCGCCATGACGGTAGGGTTGCACCAAGATCCAGACACCATGTCGCCTGACATCAGTCCTTACAATAAGGAAATGAGACGCAGGATTTGGTCGACTATGGTTGAGTTCGATATTCAGGCATCGTTCGATATCGGTGCTCCTACTCTACTGAGCCAGATTCACAATGATACTGACGCACCGAGAAACATTGACGATGATACTTTCGATATGGAGTCCTTGGAACTGCCCATGTCTCGGCCTCGCACAGAGTACACCGATTCGTCATATGCGCATTTCAGTCGCCAGAGTCTTCCTCTCCGGCTCGAACTGAACAAGATCCTGACTGGGCCTCCGATTGATCTCGAATGGGATCAGATTCTTCAATATAGCGACATGATCACGAAAGAAATTGATGCCTTACCGGCGTGGGATACTGATGTAGACCAAGGTGCTGGCGACCACCATAGGCCACAACTCGCTCAAACGCTTCTTCACCTCCAACTGAGACAATATCAGATACCTTTGCATCAGCCTTTCGTCAAGCTACGGAAATCTCATTCAAGATATCAAACTGCGGAACTCATTTACTACACAGCCTCGCGGGACATAGTCTTGATGCACGATCATCTCTGCAAACAAGGCATTCGGGCACTATATTTCCTGCGCGAGGACTCTATCAACGCAACGGTTAATCTTTGCAACGTTGCTCTCCACCAACCAAGAGGTATGGCATCCCTCAGCTAGTATAGGGGTCGATCTAACCTTGCAGACAGGATCAACGTCACTGATCAATGCCAGCCACAAAGAAACACTGCGCCTGATTGAGAAATGTATCGCTCTCAAGGAAGACAAAATACTCCGATGTGGGAATCACGATGCATGGGGCTATTCAAGTCTTTGTGCCTCGTATGGCATGCTAGAAATTCATTTGGGGGTGAAAACACAGGAGGCGGCGAAAGCGGCAGCTGCGGAGCGATTCATTGCTCTTCATTACAAGTTGCTATCACATCAGGTTCCGCTTGGAGGCCAACAACAACCTCAAGCAGATATGCCTAACCTTGCCCCTGATCAAATCACCGGCGCACAGGTAAGTTGTCAACGCTGGTCTTCGAGCTTCTTGGACTAACACAGGACAGTCTTCGAGTTCTTACGCAACTAGCACACCGACTGCTGCCGCGCAGCTGGGCTCCGCCCCTTTACCTCGCGTCGGCCTGCCACTATCACTGCCTTGGCTGCAACCACAACCGGATGCCAGTCAACTGATGGTGCCAAATCCTGACTTGAACTTTGATCTCCTTGGCTCTGATTTAAACGAGCTATGGGGTGACTTCACTGGAACCGACTTCTTCTAAGTTTCACAATCGCACTGCATGGAGTAGATGGAGTTGGTGGCGATGGCATATTATTTGTGGTGTCATGTACAATACATATCTCTTCTTCCTCTTCCTCTCTTAAGGCAATGAAAAAGGCCAATGATACCCCTCAATGAAACTGATCATAAACCGATTGCCGTTTTCAAGGAGACATTTTACTCTTTGTATGGAAATTGAACAGAAAGTCCACCGGCAATAGGTAATTAATTCCACATATCACGGAATAAGCCGCAACGCTGACATGTACACTTTGGTTGCTATCGCTATCCCCCACCGTTGTATCGTCGCCCGCGGCTTTAGTCGCAGACACGGACAATGTGGAACTAAGATGCTTGATGAGTCAGTTATCTTTGGAATATGTTTCGACCACATCTCCTTGGGCACCTTGTTCTTGTACGAATTACAGGAGCGCATGTCTACATCGAAAATGCATGCTGAACAGCCCGAGGCTCTCAGGCATTGACAGCGGGTCCGCACATAAGACGCTGCAAGGATGCGACAGCTAAATTTACACAGCTCTCCACTCAATGGACACGGCTCAAGAATCAACCCACAAGGGAGAAAAGTGTACAGTAATCAACAACCAGCTTGTAACAAGTGGCCTTTGGAACGATCCATTGCATTCCCGACGCGATTCGGCGACCCGGACCCTGCCCGGATGCGGTGGTGCTGAACAGATGTATGGAATCAAACAAGTGGAGGGCTGTCGCTAGTGTCCAGTTATGACGAACGTGGATGGACATAGTCCCAGACGTGATTACGCGCACGCCTTGAGGATTTGGGATTTCCGCGACCTGCGCGCAGCCTGGCGCTGAGCGAGCCTGATGGCCAAGGTAATTTGCGTATGATTCCAGTTTCAAACGCTTTTCCATGACCCTTGTGCTCAGATAAGCTCGGTTGCCGAGGATTTAAGGGGGTTGACATCCCTGGTGACGTGAACGAAACAGAGTACTACTTATTCCCATCCCACTTTCTCGTAACGCCTCGATCTTGCGACAAACCCAATCTCATTAAAGTACAGCTTTCTATTCTGTAAATTGGTACCATTGGAATCTGTCAAAATGGCTTCTTTCTTCACTGACAAGAACATCTCCTACTTCACCGTGAGTCCATCGCGTAACCGCGCAGAGAATGCTGTATGACGAAAGACTAATCCCGCGATGCTAGATCCCCGTTGCTCTTATTTTGGTGAGTGTAATGAACGCAATTGAGCTCTATCCATGATTCTCCTCGCCACAGCTCCTATGAGTAATGACGTTGGCTGCACGCACAATTCAAAGCGATTGAGATATTCTCCCAACTGCTAGGTTTTCGAAATGGACAGATGGCAGACACAATTGGTGAGACGCAATGCTGACACCGCGGACCCAGGCTCTGTACCCCAGGTCATACGCAGCATCCGGCCCTACCGAGAAGGTCTTCGACCCCTCCAACCCTCGCACACTATCAACTGGCCTAGCGAACTCCGACATCGACAAGAAGGCAAGTGTACACACTCCCACCACCACAACACAGCTACTGACAAAACCCCCCAGACCGTCGCCAAGGTTCTGCGCGCCGAGTCCGCCGTTGCCAACGGCATCGAGGGTCTTCCCCTCTTCGCCGCCGCCGTCGTCGCTGGTAACACGGCCGGTCTCAGCACCCTGACCTTGAACGCTGCTTCCGTCGGCTACCTCGCCAGCCGTGTCTTCTACAACTACGTCTACATCACCCTGCAGGAGAACCGCAAGTGGGCTAGCATCCGAACGCCCGTCTGGTTTACTGGTGTTGCTGCCATCATGACCTTGTTCGTCAAGGCTGGTCTCAAGGCTTAAGCGCCGGAACGAAGCGACATGATGGGGTTGTATGAGTGTGTTTGTGTTTTATCGAGATACCTATGGGAATACTAGAAATAGAGGGATTACTCATACGTAATGAAACATTGTTGTCGTCTGCGCTTTTGAACTTTGGCGTGCATCTCACTCCGGCGAAACCCATTTCGCGAATCGATACGTTGTGCTGTAGAACTACCTTATGGCCGGGATGAAACTGCCTCACGAGGATAATGCGGGGGAAAGCACGTCGCTCTTGCATGCCAGCTTGAGTTACCATACGTAGCAGTCAGCCGGCTTTATTATAGATGGTACTCATCTTTGCCGTCGTTCAAAAACACATGGTTTTTCATTCTATAGTACTGAGCACTCCCCCCCACTTCCCTCCTCCCCGGGAAATGGGTGGCTGGGCGGCTTAGGGATAGCCTCTGGCTTATTACAAGCCCTCAACTGTGTAAAGCTGTCTTATTATAAATACACAAGCAATCTCTCTTCACTGGGCGGAGTGCCCTGACGCTGTTCCCTGAGACAGCACAACTTTCGTTGTCTTGCTTGCCAGAGCCTCTTCTTCATGATTGACTGACAGCCCATTCCTGTTTGGGCTTCCTTTCCCTATCCCTCGATTAAGCAGTGGTATCTACGGTTCCGATACAAGGCGTACGCATCCATTCAGCTTGGGTCCTCATGATCTGCATCCGCTTACTCATGAGCCTACGAGCATCAATCGATTGGTCGTGGTTTATAATAGCGGATCAAGTTGTCTTTTCGCCAGGCTGGGGAGTCTTCGATGTACGAGTACACTTTTCTACCTTCCTGTTCATCATAGGTATAACTGAAGTACAGGTCGGACCGTTCCATGCAATAATCTTTGATGGATGTTGAAGGCTTCTCTAACCATTTCTGACGCCATTGTCGGCGGTTCAGATCAAATACTTGAATTAAACCGGGGGTGTGAAACAAGATACAGCTGCGCTCAATTTCGTAGTTTGTTATGCGGGTGGTAACGGTGAGTGGCATGGATGCTCTAGGCAAGGGCTCGCATGATTTCCAGGAATTGACACAGCGTGTCATACTGAATTCATGAACCTCCATGTCGAACACATCTTGCTGTCCTTCTGCGTATCGCCTAGCAGTCGCAATATAACAAGTGTTCGCACTTTGACGATCGAAGAAGAGATTGAAAGCCACTTCGAAGAGATGTGTAGGGATTCTGAGCTGATCAGCTCGTATAACGTCGAGAGCCGAGTGCCATATCGAAGGTGACGTGTCAATGCGCGTCAACTTATTGTTGTTCAGGGTCCACACGAGAATGTTGCCGTTTCGGAGTATGACTCCAACCTGATCATCATGAGTCTGGCAGAGGTAGCTGAGGTACTAGTGGGAGTATATGTCAATAATTATGCTCGTGTTCGAACGTTGGAATCCCTTGATCTCTCTTCGGCTGACCTGAACAGAACTTAGGAAATTGGCAAAGGGCCGACAGAGACAGACGGCACACTCAGATTACCGTTTTGGGTCATTTGCAATTCTCTTATTCGTGGAGTGTGGCAATAGATTTCACGTGAGGTGGCACGTAGCAGCGGAGTTGAGTGTATTCCACAGAAGACTTGCTCCGCGAGAAAGAAAGTTTTCAACTCACAGGTAACTGTTTTTCCTGAGATTTGTTGGTTATATGATTCCAGGCAATGCTGCAATCACGTTAATGAGCTGGCTCGTATGAAGATGGCAGGGAACCCACATGAGCCGGCCAATAGTTGCTACTGCCAACTTGGAGCCGAAAGCTTCCAGTGCTAGCCTCTGTCCGTGCAAGATGCCGCTAGGGGGCGTGAAGACTTTTCGGGTTCGGAGTCGTAGGTCGTCAACGCAAACGAATTGACTTTCAGGACACCATGCAGCCTTCCCATGGGAATAGAAGAAGGGCGGTCCTGAAGGTTTCTTTTGGGAATGCTCGAGATAAATAGATGGTACATCTTCGGCACTTGGACTACAAGACTGGTGGTCAGCCTGTAAAGATCGTAGGGAAGTCAGCAACCAGCTGCTACGCACTGGTACTCAGTATCGAGTGGGAGTTCGGATATGGACAGCTTTCTGGGATCTCCCAAAGAGGAGGATTCCTGCATATAGCGACAACGGCGGCGGAACCATCCGACTCGTATCAGAGCCTCGATGAACGAGCTGGGTGTCTCGATGGTGCTGCATATGCATAGATTGGGCCAGCCAGCTCGACCGTACATCCGGATGACATGGTCGGACAAAAGCTTGCCGCGCCATGCCTTGGAGACTCGAAGACAGTTGGCTAGGTCGACGTCGTCTAGATGTAAACTGATCAGGCCAACGATTTCAACGGGCAGATCGCGGATAACGTCAGTTTTGATGGAGGAGCAGAGCATCTTGAGATACCGAGCCTCACTCGGGGACAAAGAGAACGCCGAGAAGGAGTCTCGGATCTCAACGAGGCGTTGGTCCATCTTCATGCGAGCGATGCGATCACAGGACAACAACTGAGTTCAGGCCGACCATCTGCATGAAACATGGGTTTGAGAGGTGCGATTCGGACAGTATTCACCTCGAGGTGCGCACTTGGACAGGCCAGAGCGGGAAGCAACAGGAAGGCACGCCAACAATACCTGAGATAGGTGCCTTACCTATTACTCCTAGCTTGTGGTTGCTACACCGTCCATGCATGTGGTAGCCGCTTCATAATGGCTTAGGTACCTGGGTAACACGATGGGCACAAGGGAGACGGGTAGGCTCCAGCTGCAAACTGTGCACAGTGAATTTAGACAATTGGATTCGGGCATGCCATCTCAGAATCTGTGTTCATCCCATCTTGCAGCACGATGTAACATGAGACCACGAGTCGCTTGTATGAGGCTCTAATTATGCAGGTGTTACTCTCAACGGCTCTCATCTCTGAACAACTGCTATCATTCGGGATGAAGTCTCTTAGCTCGAGGTCCCTGGCGCTTTTCTCTCATGAAGTAACATTAGCGCCGGGACCCCCTCCTGGGTGACGGTCACCGTGACTGGTGACGGCTTTAAAAATGGCTTTTCCGCACTAAAGTCATGTTTGTTAAAAATAACGATCACGGTAACAGTTATATAGCGAATATTGTTATATTTATTTAAAATCAATTTAGTTAAGGTAACGAGTTTAAGTTGTAATGCTGCTTTTTGCCTTAAAAAATCAATCTTTTTACCCGTAATCGTTTTTTCCCTTATGATTACTTTTTAAAAAAAATCAATTTCTAGGTAATAATTACTTTTATTATTAAAAATAAGGCTATAACGCCTTTATACGTACTTGCCGTAAATGCGTCCCGTTATTATGCAACTGCTTTAAACTTTATTACCGATAATATATAAAACGTTATAACTTGCTTTTTTATACGCGTAAAATTAGCTAAGTGAATAAATTAATATATAATTTTATAATACCGTAATTAATGATTTTAATGATTTATAAACCTATTGTTTAATTTTTATATATAATTAAGTTTTTAATTATAACGGTGTTTAAATATAATATAATATACCGGCGTAATATAGTAATATATAAATTAATATACCGTATATATAGTATAAAAATACTTATATATATAATATAGCGATATTTTTTTTGCTATTTGCGATTATAATGCAGTAATTGTTTTTTAAGAAAAAAATCGTTACCGTAATCGTTTTTATATTTTATAATCATTTTAAAGCGTAAAAATTATTTCCAAATCATTTATAATTTATATATAAAAATATATAAAAAACAATTAAAGGACGTAAATAATTTTCAGGCGCGAAAACTATTTTTTTGCAACAAATAGGTTACCGTGACCGTTACCTAGGACGGGCCTGCGGCCCTAATGAAGTACCTAGAGGTACCTAGGTACATGTATATACTGGATGTAGGCACTTGGGCAATCGATACCAGAGCCCTGCAGGGTCTCTTATCGACAAGGCTGACGTGGACCTGCCCCAAACAAGTAGCTGGAGAGACAGCTCCACTCGTTGCCTGCCTGGCCTGATGTTTACGTCGTGACTTGTGACGGAATTCGGAGCATGCGACATGGCCTATGACCCCGTTTGGCATCTCCTCTCTGTGCCCGATCACTGAAGCGTGGCCCTATCAATCTCAACATCATCTCCAGAAGTCATCAAATATGACTTGATTGTTCTGATCTGCTATGCGCTGTCGTGCGCCCTCTATCCTGTTGTGCCGTGAATCTACGACATCACACGTCACAGCTTTCCCGCCAGCGCCAGCCTCGTTCGAGTGCCTCTCCCACTGTCGGCAGTCTGCAGAGTGACACAGAGCCTGGCTCTTCACGTCCATATCGAGCATACCTTTGTGCACAGAGCCTCTGTCCCTTACAATGACAACTGATGCGAACAATCCGAGCGATCCGGCTCGCGCACCCCTTCTCCGCAACGACTCGACGTCGACGCTAGGTCCTCTCAGTTCGAGGAGCTCCATAAGCGATGCATCTCCAAGGCGGAGCTTGAGGAGCAAGGCACTCCCCCTCCGCGCCGTCGCATTCGTCTGCGCCATTCTCGGTGCTCTTGGAGCAGGCTCCATCACCGTCTTCTCGCTCTACGGCCATCTCTTCCAGTCGCGTTTGCATTACTCCCAATTTCAGGTCAACACCGTCGCTTCTGTCATGAACGTCTCCATGTACCTCCCTGTGCCTATCATCGGATACGTGTGCGACCGCTTCGGTCCGGGGCCTCTCGCCCTCGTGTCTGCTATACTGCACGCACTTGGTTACGGTCTAGCTGCCGGTTTGTACCGGAAAGGTCTACGAGAAACCTCAACGCATGTTAATTACCAGAAAACTACCTTCGTACCTATGATACTCGCCTTCGTTGCTATCGGCGTCGCTACCGCCTGCTTATACTTAGGCGCAATCACAACTTGCGCTAAGAATTTCGGCAAGGGTAAATACAGAGGGCTCATGCTTGTTGCGCCTATTGCGTCCTTTGGCTTAAGTGGGATGATCATGAGCCAGATAGCCAGCCGACTTCTCTACGAGGTGCGACCGGACGGCACAAGAGGCGATGTGAATGTCTTCCACTTCTTCATCTTCCTCTGCGTTCTCTTGACTACCTTGGGCCTTCTTGGCACTGTCTTCTTACAAATTGTGGAAGAGGACGTTCTCATCGACGGCGCGGTCGAAGAGCTCGAGAGAAGTGGTTTTCTTGAAGGGAGCGAAGTATTCCGTCGAAGATCCGAGCGAAGTTATGGTACTGTTGGCCAGAGCACTGCCGAGAACGAAAGCGACAACCCGCTGCTTGATCCGTCGAAAGACGATGAAGAGGATGACATGTATGCTAAGCTGAAGAAGGCATGGCTTTTGAATGCCGAGACCAGACGTTTCTTGTCTGATCCCACCATGTGGTTCTTTGCTGTTGGGTTTTGGTTGATAATTGGGCCTGGCGAGTCGTTTATCAACAATCTCGGCACCGTTATTGGTACCCTGAATACCCCAGGTGGCGATTCTCATGCTACTACGGCCGCTACTCATGTCTCTATTCTAGCGACTGTAAGCACAGTCGCACGACTAGTGGCCGCGTCGCTGAGCGATCTTCTTTCACCGAGCCCTCAGAACCAATACGTCCAAATTGGTGGCTCGCAGTCTTTGCCTGAAACGCGGAGGAGGTTTACGATCTCTCGCGTTGTCTTGTTTGTTGTTTCTGCTCTCGTGTTCTCTATTGGCACAGTTTTCTTGGCATCTGGAGCAGCTCAGGAGCACGCAAGTCGTTTCTGGGTCGTTTCTAGCACCATCGGCGCTGGTTATGGCGCGGTATTCAGTCTAACCCCTATCATTATCACCCTGGTTTGGGGGGTTGAGAACTTTGGCACGAATTTTGGCATTGTTGCCCTCACCCCAGCCATCGGCTCCATCATTTGGAATTTCATTTATTCGGCTGTCTACCAAGCTGGGGCCAATAACTCGCCGTTGCTCGATGAGGGTGGTAACGACAGTGATGTGTTTTGCTACGGAAAGCAATGTTACACCGCAACGTTTTGGGCAATGACCGCATCCATATGGGCTGGTTGTCTCATGATCCTCTGGGCATGGAAAGGCAGGCATGGCTGGTCAGACAGAGGCGTGGTAATATGAGTCTGCGAATGAATGTATATACGCATGGCACAAGTAGAGACAGAATTCTTGAACATATCGTTGCCGTATGGGTAATATCATGAAGCTCGACTTTTGCACACAACACAGGCCCACTGATCTCCTTTGCTCCAAACCTGCCCCCTCTGGAAGCTCGTTTAATCACGCTCATACTAAAACATTCCCAAATCAAATCACCACGACAAGAACGTAATGGTAACGATAACTTTCAGCGAGAAACCATTATCAGCTAAGCCTCATACTCCTCATGTCTTTCCAAATATCGCGTGCAAACTTCAGCTATCTTCCTTCCCTTCGCCCCGATCAGCTGCAGGTCCAGTCGAACTTGCCACAAACACGATCCATTTTAGGTAAACATGTCTCATATAGATTAAGGGGAGCAAGACTACCACTCCTCGACCCCCTTGACTCATGATGTCAGTTCCCGGACTTGCAATCACACGTTTTTCACTCTCGAACGACGGCGCATCATCATGAAATTCTCCGCCATAGCCACGCGGTCGCCGTGTTGCGTATCGCGGTCAGAAGCGCGGTCTGCTGCAGACATTGAGAGGTTGCAGTCTGTGCGGAGGGGAAATAGGCACGTTGACGTCGGCTCCATGCGGGATACGAGTGCTTGGCGCTGTCGAGATCAGCAGGCGCCCAGATATACCAGGGGGATCGACCGGTTAAACTACGCGATTTTCAACCTTTGGAATGAACGGGCTAGACATGCTTATTCTACGATTCTTAAGCAATCGAGCAGGTCTCAGAAACCCCAGGCTGCTGCAAACCTCCACCAGTGGCATTTTGTCATGTGGTCCGATACGAGATGCCTTACCGGTCACTGGCCGGGAAAATCTTGACGATCTATGTCTTTGCTTGTGCTCAATATCGACGTAGATGAAGAGACCGGAGTGGTTGGTCCTCATTGCAGACTGAATCCTGCACTACGACGCTTGACAGATTAATATAGTGGTCAGGTCCTATAGAAAGGTATAAGAGGTCTGTTCTCCGAGGGCAATTCCTGCCTCCCTGGACCTCTATCGACATCACCGTCATTGAAAGAACCAAACATTAGTCTTCACACTGACGACGTCTACATCTCACCAACTCCATTCTCGAAAATAAGTGAAACCACACCAATCAGTCTCGACTTAGTAATACAAATCAAAATGCAGTTCAGACTACCACTCCTCACCTTCCTCACCATCCCCTCCCTCGCAGCGGCAGCAGTAATGTCAACCTTCGCATCAACAGAATGGACACTGCAGGGCCTATACCGAGTCTGCGACAGCGAAGACACGTCCTGCACATGGACGTTCCGGATCAACACCAACGAAGCCGGCGTCGATGTCACGCCCTGCCTCTACGTAGTGTACAGCCTCATGAACGGGACAAATTCAACCATCCCCGCCTCGCAAGCAGACGGCGGCCCGACCACGTGCGGCGCGTTCAATATCACCAGTGGGTGGAGCGATCAGTTCGGGGCGGACCAGGGGTTCACGACACTTAGTGTGGTGGATTATGTCAATATGCTTATTGTCTGGGCTGGGTACACGGATGCGATTGTTGCGAATGAGGCGCTTGTTAGTCCTGATTTGTCGTTCCCTGTGCAGATGCTTCCTATGTGAGGAGGTATAAGGGGTTTGAGTGGCAGGAAGTTCAAGTGCTGGAGAAGGGAAGGAGGGTTATTGGTGGCAGTCGGTGGTGTAGCTCGAAGTAATGAGCCGTGTTGAGTGCGGGTAATAGGTGAGCAAACGCGGTTTGGATCAAGTTGTCTTTATTAACGAAAGATTTCGGTACTGGGGAAGAGGATAATGGAGCGAGTTGTGGCGCCCGGGCTTAGTTTGGGCAGAGGAGAACGAAACTCGCGCTCTATCACATATCTGACGTATGAAGGCCGTATAGTCTAAGGAAAGGGGTGGACTGCCAGACTCGTGTTAAACGTGGGCGAGCGGGTTTATTGACTTGAAAGCCCTTTTCGTGATACGACGTGGTATTAGTATTTCAGTGATCTGGGCAGACTGGGCTCTAGTTGTTAGTATGTCATTACTTTCAATTTGGAATTGAATCGTTTCCTCTGGTCTGTAGGTTGAGAAAATGTCTGTAAGACAGACTGCCCCCAACCTCGAGCAATTTTTCCTGATATCTATCACTCTCTGCTATGATGCTTGTAGCCCGGCCGCCTTTTGGGAGAGTGGTGAGTATCAAAATGGAATGGTCATCTTAGCGTGGAATACAGAAAGACTGTAGATACTGGTTATCTCCATCTTACGATGCTCATTCGACTGACTGGCCGACGATTGTAATTTCAGTATCCAACTTTAGAGCTTACTTGAACACTGATCATTCGCAGAGACGGTCTGATGCAGACGATAGCTCGCCCCAGTTCGCCAACCTCGTATAGTATTCGAAGCTGAGCGGCACACAGTCGATCAGCAAGCGACTATTGGTCCACCACCAGCTCCTCATGACCTGCTCCTCATTTCACATGCTATGAAACCTCGGTTCACCTTGAAATTGATCAATGCTGAGAACTGGGAGCATCCTTGAGGCCTGGACTGCGTTGCAATGCGTCGTGTTCACGGGACGGTGCCTAATCGGTATAAGAATTCCCGGTGGTGTCGTACGGCTTACACCTCCAAGCCCTTTCCCCATGGCAGGGCTTAATTGGTGGGTATAGGAAGTATCCCAGGCCGTTATAGAGATCGAGGGGTGGTAGTAAGACAGATCTATGCATTGAATGTATTGGATCTGAGATCATCTTCGATTTCCGAATTTGCACATCCACATAGTCAACGAAAACGTGTCTATTCCCAGAGAGGTGTTCTTCTCGCCTCTTTCGTCCGGGGGGTTGCTTATTCAAGTGCCGTCTGGTTACCTAAAGATTTGACATCACAGGAAAAGCTTAACGTGAATGGTCTCGGGAGACAGAGCTCGGATGCTTGAGCAAGAAACATAGTCGGTGAATTGAATTACTCCCTGCTTCTACGGTACAGGTAGCCATAGCTAATTCAGCAATCATGCGTGCATCGTCGAAACGCCATTGTATTTCGAAAAGCGGTCAGGCACACTGTGGCTCGACTACGTCACTTGCGAGAGTGGATTATGAAGTAACATTGCTATAGTGCATAGGCGAGGGAAGAAGACCTCCATTTCTGCTCCGTTCAAGGCGAATGTAAATAAATTACCAAAAAAGTTTTCGCCGAGGAAACAATGGTTGATCACTGGGGCCATCAGCTGTCTGCTTTTGGGCTGAGCGCTTCGCACATACAATGGTCTCTACCATGGGCTCGACGGGTTCCGCGGTCTCGCCAAGACTTCCCCAATTTCTGCGTCCCCCAGACAACTGCAATACAGCACCCGCCAACCCAATGATTCCTCAAAGCTACAGTATGCTGACGAATGTCGTGCATCGCGCGTTGATACACGACTCTATCTGATCATCTAAACAGGTCATAGGATGCTTGTCCGAGCTCCTTTGTCCAATATGACTTGCTAGTCTGAGAAGATGAGAACACGGCCCGCGAAGCTCAAGCAACTGGCATCCATCGGGCATCAACATTAGTGATCGTTGAGCCCACGACGATATGACGGAGAAAGATGCGGAGATGCTGGTGATAGCCCTGACGTTCCGCTTACCCATGCTCTGCCCACGGTCGCTTCGACCTTGGCGTCTAGCACAAGCGACAGGCTCGGAAACAGGGCTCTGACAGGGCCTAAATACAAGGGTTCGTGGGCGCGCTTATGTGTGTGTCCTCACGGTCTACAGATGCACACGAGACCATCATACCCTCCTCAACGTTAGTGTTACGGATAGCCTGTCGTACCTGCCTAGCTAGGGGATAACTCCTGCATGGCACACCTCAGCTCGTGCTATCACCAGGCACAATAGTCTGCGTAGAACCAGACATTCATGATTGGAGCGAGACAGACACGGAGGTTGGCTTGCTGCGGCCCCATTCGAGAGACTCAGTCTCGTGATTCACAAAAGTTGAGAATGATACTGCTCATCAGGAAAACTGTGCGCAGTAACTGCTGCAACAACGGCGCACAAACGCCATTATGAACAGTTCGATGATTCTCAAAGTGGACTTGCTCCTCATTTCGGCCTTTGGCACTGATCTCTCGATATCAGGCAGGTCCAGTCTGTATGGGTATGAGACTATGAGCATCAGGCAGCGCGGGGTCTGTCAACCTTAGCGAACTTTCCCCGTGGGGAGCATTGCGTGGAGTAGCTGACGAGCCACGACGTCTCTGCTCTTAACCTATCCTTGAAATGTTTCCGAACTCCGTGTATGTCCTCTTTGCGCCAGAAGCAACTTCGCTTTCGGGTTAGACTTGCATGGCGACGCTCGACTTTCATGGGTCACTCGGCCCTGGAGGAAACCCACCAGCCATGCGCCGAGTATGCAGTCGCTCGACACCGGAGTGATCAGCACCGCAGCGGAGAATCATTGATCATCGGAATGAGTGCCACGCCTACTCCAACGAGACAGACTTCGCAATGCTGCCACCCAGTCGTCGGTTGGGCAGCTGGCCCATTGGGAATCAGGCATGCCCTATCATTGAGACATCCCAGCACCAATATATAGAGCCAGCGATGGCGCCCTCAACGTGCGTAGAGTTATATGTCACATGGTGGTTTGATTGTCCATCTCGCTCTCTTATAGCAACCACCCAGTGGTCCGCGAACGCCTTACTTGGTCGGACACTTGGGTCTGACCTGTCCCTGTCGTTCCCAAGTCTTCGAGCTTGCCAACCTCGAATATCATCATGAAGGGTCTCCTACAGCCCGTGGCCTCGTTGGCCCTATTCTTGGGTCTAGCCAACGCTGCACCAGCTCCTTCTAACACGATCGTAGAACGGGCTACAGTTTCCGTCGAAGTCGAACTAGGAACAGTAGTAGGCACTTCGTTATTGGGCGTCGAGAGCTTTGCTGGCATCCCTTTTGCGGATGCCCCGATAGGCGACCTTCGTTTAGCCGCTCCGCAGAAAAGGGTATCTTCTTTTGGAACTTTTGACGCGACTGGCCAAGGCCCGTCTTGCCCACAGATGTTCTTCTCGACTGAAGGAGAATTCCTTACCGAAGTTCTTGGTTATGTGTCCAACACCCCTTTATTCCAGAGTGAGCATTAGAGATCCATTTTTGGCCTTCTGGCGTGCCTTCGGCGTTGATTTGGTTGATCTGCCCTTGAGACTATTATAGTCGCAATGCTCAACCCTGAAACTCTGGAAGTGAATAAGTGACTGACTTCGTATGTGATTAGCTGTCCTGTCTGAGACGGAAGACTGCTTGACCATGAAAGTGCAGCGGCCAGCTGGTACTGAAGCAGGTGATAATCTCCCTGTGCTCTTCTGGATATTTGGGGGAGGTTTCGAACTCGGGAGCCCCACGATGTATAACGGTGCCGATCTCATTTTGAATGGTATTGCTCGGGAGCAGCCATTTATATACGTCGCAGTCAACTATCGCGTCGCTGGGTTCGGCTTCCTGGCCGGAAAGGAGATTCTGGCCGCCAACGCAAGTAATTTGGGCCTACTAGACCAACGCATGGGCCTCGAATGGGTTCAGGACAACATCGAGGCTTTCGGAGGCGACCCAACCAAAGTAACAATCTGGGGTGAATCGGCAGGCAGTATCTCGGTCCTCGATCAAATGTTGCTTTACGGCGGCGATAACACATATAACGGTAACCCGCTCTTCCGCGGCGCGATCATGGACAGTGGTAGCACTGTCCCTGCAGATCCTGTTGATTGTCCCCGAGCCCAGGCAATTTATGACACAGTTGTTGCAGAGGGTGGATGCACTGGCGCATCCGATACCCTCCAGTGCTTGCGCGAGCTGGACTACGATACTTTCCTCAACGCCGCAAACAGTGTGCCAGGCATCCTCAGCTATACATCTGTCGCATTATCCTACGTGCCTCGTCCTGACGGCGTCCTCTTAACCGATAGCCCCGATGTATTGGTCAAGAATGGCATATATGCTGCTGTCCCCATGATCATTGGTGATCAAGAAGACGAAGGCACCTTATTCTCCCTATTCCAGGGGAACATTACAAACGAGGATGAGCTGATTGATTATCTAAACGAGGTCTTCTTTCTGGACGCCGACCGGGAAACTATTGCCGACCTGGTAGCAACGTATAGTGCAAGTCCCATTGATGGAAGCCCTTTCAACACCGGTATTGCAAACATCATATATCCGGAGTTCAAGCGTCTTGCTGCCATCCTTGGCGATCTAGTGTTTACTCTTACGCGACGATTATTCCTCGAGAACACTTTTGCTGTTAACCCAGATGTCCCATCGTGGAGTTATCTTTCATCCTATGACTATGGCACCCCCATCTTGGGTACCTTTCATGGCTCAGATATCCTACAGGTATTCAACGGAATACTCCCAAACTACGCAAGCGCTGCGATTCAAAGCTACTACATCAACTTCCTATATAACCTGGACCCCAACGAAGGCACCACTGACTTTACGGACTGGCCACAGTGGAGTGCCAATAAGACTCTGATGCAGTTCTATGCTGATTCCGCCGACCTACTTCCTGACGACTTCAGATCGGAGAGCGCGGAATTTATTACCAACAATGTCGAGTCTCTTTATATCTAGGTTGCGCAGGAGACAATGTCTAGATTCTCGAATGTGGATCAGTCTAACGTGCCTGACGATTGTATTACGGGAAATGTGCATATATCCTTTGATACCTTCTTGTATATAGTGTCTGGTATTTGATCAGTCTCGAAGCCATATCTTCGCTTTAATGGGCGTATGCGATATAGCTTGCAATGTTGATGTAAATCCCAACACAATTCGTCTCAAATGCTCTTAATTTCTCTAATAATTCATAAGACCACAGTGATCTTACAAATTAGCACCAAATCTATAAAGTACGATTTCTGTCCTGGTGCCCAAGTGGGATACAAATCTCTCCAGTTGGTTCCAACTCTCAATAGTGTTGCAGCTTGCGACACAAACATGGCAGGATAGCTACCCTATGCATCTAGAGCATCACATAATGCCAATAGAACAGGTGCATAGGTGCGATCTCAGACTGCCCCACGTTGTAACATTCAATGTCGAGTTCCCAGCAGCCAATGGAATTAAAACGTAGGTGCGGCATGTTTATGAATTGGATTTGCAGTGCGGTTTTATAACAACTGGCCATCTGGCCTGGTGGTCTGAGTCGCTTCTGAAACTTAGACCCAGGGGGTTCGAATCCCCCACCGTCGTCATGTCTTTACAACAACTGTCCTGGTTAGTCTGCTTTCCATTAGGTGGCGTTCACTTCCCATTCCAAAGGGGCTGAAAGACATTACCACAATCCTTTTGATTTTTTTTCCTTCCCTGTTTTTCTTTGCAAAGCGAAGAGGCGATAGGTTCAGTTAAGGTAACGACTTATTATTTGTGAGTGATCAGATAACAAGCGGCAGTCAGCTTCAAGTAATGAGACTTATCTATATATCAACGTATACTTAAAGATACCATATCGATGGATGCTGCGTTTGCAATGCTATGTCGCACAAGGTGGATGTGACATATCAGTACTGACACGCATCTTACCTGCCAGCTTGAGCCTTTGCCTGGTTGCCCTTCTTGGGTGATGCAGGGTCACGAACCCTCTTTCTCATACAGTTCAGTACACAACAAGTTTAGCTCTAATCACGTAAGCAAACACCAGCTTCTTTAGGACTCGAGAAGCTGTTAGAGCATGTCGCGGGTCTCATAATGCGATGGAATCAGGTCCTAGGATCCATGTTGGCGATTTCTACTGAAGTCTGACTCTCCCGGTGATGTCAGTGTCCATAATGGCTTGCTCTCTGCTATTATGCATATGCTACCAGGGATCATACCAGTGATCTTGCTGTACTGCAAAGCACAAGTAATTCAAATACCTAGGACACGAAAGTGATTGCGCCACTCGCTTTAATTTTCTCCATCTGACAAATTATTAACAGAGACAGCAGTGAGTAATACTCACCTGGGGCCATCAGCCTACTGCAGTTTCGGCTATGTAAAAGCCTTCCATGATAAGTACATCAGTGACTGTTGATTACAAGTACCTCATGCTTAACCAGTAGATGAACTCGTTATGGAATTCGATCCGAAACTATGGATTCGCGATTGACAGCAACGCTCCACCACGCTCAGCGTGGACTCTGCAGAAGTTAATCACACACTTCGCCCAAGGCAAAGTTGGAGGCAAATACCTGACACTAATATGTGCAGACCTAGAGACGTATTAAAACACGTTTGGGGACAATGACAAGTATAACCTCTTTGTGTGCACATGGGTAGGTGGTCGGAGTTCTACTCTGTAATGTTCTCAGAATACCAAGAGCAATCGCAGCGAAGGTAGTACGTCGAGGCGCAAGAGCGCCATGATCATACATGTTGTCTTTCGCCATTACCTAGCCATGGAGGTCGGGTTTCGTAGCTGATTCATGAGCGCACTTATGACTCCATGGCTAGTACCATCTCACGTCGTTTCTCGCTCCAAAGGTACTTATGATCTGTCTTTACGATGCTAGAATGGTTGACAGGTCGCGGTAATATACAATCCACTACTATAGTAGGAACTGGACCCCTTTCGAACCGCCTCCCGGTCATTGATGCGGTTCAACACTCGTAGGCATCACTTAAAGATGATTTTTTCAGCTGGAACATGAAATCTTTCAGTATAAATTCTGAACTGACTGATTTTGTCTGATCTTGTGTCGGGGCGACCATGAAACGGTGATCCATGGAAGATAGTTTTTGGAGGATATTCCGCCTGGCTGGTGCTAAAGTGACTACTGCATAGACTCACCATGTTACCGAACGTATCAGCAGCTTGAAGCATGGGGTGGTGGTGGATACAAAACTCTAGGTAGGTCATCTGGTGTGTGAGCTGTTCGCCCTATCTCACAGTGGGTTGATCAGTGAGTTGGGAAGAACGAATCAACATCGAGTTGCGCCACACTACTATATTCCTTCAGAGGGACATATCATGACCTCTTCCATTTAAACAAACTGCCTACACCACTCGCGGATCATGTAAACAATGACGGTGCGTTGATAAAGATGAAATCGTAACTCTAACTCCATCGAGTGCCTCCTACTACATGAATTCGACATTGCTCACGAAGTTCCCTTTTCGATCCACGTCAGCGCATCTGCACAGACGTTACCTGACACGCTGGCTATATGGGGAAATCTGCGATTTGTCGTCCTATTCACAGGAAACCGATACCGACTGACGGCTCCATCATTGCTAAATTGATATGGCCCCTTCAAATCCCGACAGGTCTGAAAGAGTTCGTGACATAGCTTTGTACAGGCCCTCAATTCTCTCACAACTTTTCTGTAACGAACAGACTAATAGACACCTCATATGTTGAAATTCCTTATCCGAGGGAAGACTTGAAACAGAGGAAACACGAGAATGGGTGGGTGAATACTCTCAATTTGGATGACAAGCATTCGGAAGTTGGTAGCCAATATCCAGATCACTAGATGTGGCTGAGTCTTGGTAGAAATACCTGACTTAGGAACGGTTGCCCATCCAGGTCTGTGCTAGTTAAAGTTCCGGTACTGCCGAATGCGTCGTAGAATTTGTCTCGAGCTTGTACGTCAATTGGTTTGAGACTGGGAAGTTTGGTCTTCGTTCGCAGCCAACTGTTGTCTCCAACGACAAGCTCCTCGACGACGGTGCTCAAACTCAAGTGCTTGAAGTGATGATAGTCCTGCGCCACACAGATGACAAATGAATCTGCGATTTCCGCGTTGCCGAGGAACATAGCTGGGCGCATCCGGGTGCTTGTCCACAATATGCTTCATCAGATCCTTCTCGCGCATGTATCCCTTAGCCCCGGTCCGGTCACAGCCGGAGATGCGACAAGGGAACGAGCTTTCTTCGTGTACAGTTCTCATGTGCTTGTTATAGTCGGACTGCTTGTCAAAAGGTCTCTGCTCTTCTTGTACTTTCCACGACAAAGAGCGGAAGTTCTCCTCGCGATAAAAATCACACCCTTGGTGAGGGCAAGTCAGAATTTGACGGCTCTTCAGAGACCGGTTCGCGGGGCAAAGCAGCTCGATATCATCATGATCGAACTTGTGGTAGCCTCGAAGGTGTTGAACAAGGTGATCCCTCCGACGAAAAGCTTGCTTGCCACGGTGTCGCTTGCAGTATGTGCATGCATATCGAGCACTGTCCTTGCTGAAGCTTCTGATATGACGATGAGCAACGTCAATTCTCGCGAACCTTACCCCACACGAGCATTCGATTGGCGTGTGCTTATGGCTGTTTGCATGCGACTGGAGTTGATTTCGATTGCCGAATTTTTGGTCACATTCAGCGCAAATAAAAGCAGTCCCGTCAAAGGTTAGATGATGCCCTGGGACATGAGGAACAGCGTTATGGGCATTGAAGGACCTCGAATCAAAGAACCGCTTGTTACAGCCGGCAGCATCACACTGGTAGCCAGCGTGACCACTGTCGTGACAATGACCATCAAGCGAATGCTCCCATGTAAATGATTCATTGCAGATTCTGCACGTGTTCAGAACCAGTTGTCTGACCGCGGCAAATCGCCTATCTGACATTGGACTTAACACCCTGTTTGTTAGCGAGTGCTAAAAAAAAAAACTCCTCACGATTGGTCGTCAAGTGCGGTGACGTCAAGTTGCAGAGGTGGCTGCAGAGCCAAAGTTGAATCAGGATTGACGTCGAGGCCCGAGGCACCGTCAAACCCAAGCTCAGGGTGGAAGTCGGGGCATTCAAGTCCCGGCTGGTCAAGGGGAGCAGTGTAGTCCAGACCATGGCCGTCTTGATAAGGCCCGACTTGAAAGCCAAAGCCATTGCTCATTCCTGGATCTAGATCAAAGCCAAGGCCAAGGTCGTAGCCAGCCAGCTCCTGTTGGCCAGCGAAAGGGGCGTGGCTGGCTCCGCCGAGATTGAACGACGGCTCATTGGCGTCAAGTAGGGTGTTGAAATCGAAAAGGCCTTGACTGAAGTAGTCAGACATCTTGACGTTGAAGCGGCAAGAGGTTGGACCGTGCGAGTGCGGTTGTGATTGGCTGCAAAGAACGGAGGAGAGCAAATGTGAACAGACGAATGTGTGAGTTAGCTGTGTTTGTCAGAAAGGGGCCATACTCAGTATTTCTCTTCGGCAGAGAAACCGGCTCGCTGCTTTAAGCGGCAAAGCCCCGAGGTACTCAAAGGAACAGGGTGGTCTTGGAATATGCACTTTCGGTTGGGCTGCAACATGCGGGTTACAGGCGCCACTCAACGCCCTATTTGTATGAGAAGCGGTGACGAGGCTCTGAGCCTGGATGCCTATCTGTCTTGGGCGCGGACCATCGATTGAACTGGTTGAACCAGGGTTTATCACTTGCATTCCGAGTGCTCGACGGCTCAGTGGTAACGTCGCATAAAAGAATGCATGAGAGGCTATTCCTTGTGATATGGCGATGGATGTCGTTTGGGTTACATCCGTATTTTGAGGTAGATTAGACCCTTGCCTCTAGTGCTTTCCAACTCAAGATATCATCATGGATAGGATGTTGGAGTGAGTACACTACAGTCCACTGTAGTGTGGTCTTCATTCGCCAGCAATAATTAGAGACCCCGAATGCTGGACAGAGCAGTCTCAGAGTCAGAGGATCAACGAAGATATGGCCGGTCGAGATCGCAAACAGATAGCTCACCGCTGCCTATCTGACTCTTTCAACTGCTGTCTATTGAAGTGCCCGCATCAAAACGCCAACCTTCTCCTGAGAGCTAATAAACACACAGGATAGCCCATCCTCCTACCGAAAAACAGTAGCCGGGTATATATTTACCTGAGTACAGCATATTGTACATCGCCAAAGCCACATCAAGAAGCTGGTGCCTTCCTAACCCTCGCGCCCTCGGAATCTTTGGCATCTGGCACGACCTCAAAGCCCATGCCCTTCCTCTTCTTCCTCTCCTTTCCGTCTCCGTATCTCTGATCGAATTTCCTGATCGCAGTCAAAGTCTCCATATCCTCGGAGACACTCGCGCCGATCTCTTTAAGCCCTTTATCGAAGTGTCTCCTATTCAGTACCCGCTTCTGAGCCCAGACAAACTCCGCGGGCCCTTCGTGTGCCTCAAACGCATCAAGTTCCTCTTTCACTGCCGCCATAGCAGCCGCTACACACATATTCTTGAGGTCTGAGCCAGAATACAGCGGTGTCTGCTTAGCGAGTTCTTCAAGAGAGACCGTCTCGTCGAGTTGCTCGTCCTTGAGGTGTATCCTTAAAATCGCAGCGCGGTCAGCCTCAAGAGGCAGATCGACCAGGAGTTTGCGTGGGAGACGCCTCAAAACAGCCTCATCGAGATCAAATGGCCGATTGGTCGCAACCATGATGAAGGCCTTCATCCTATCCATGCCATCCCATTCACGGAGGAACTGATTGATTGTCTGTCTCCTACCCCCATTGTCGCGACCACCACCGCGAGCGCCAAGTAGCGCATCAGCCTCGTCGATAAATATAACCATCGGCTCCTTTTTCTTCGCCAGTCGGAATAAAGCACGCACGTTCTTCTCGCTTTCGCCAACCCACATGGCATTTATCGATGCACCGCTGACTTCGATCATGTTCGCGCCACTCTCTTTAGCTACGGCCTTTGCAAGCAGCGTTTTACCCGTACCTGGTGGGCCGTAGAGAAGACAACCAGGGATCCTATCGCTGGCTAACACTCCGTACGAGAAGGCTTCGGGACGAACGAGCGACAACGTCGTAAGCATTTTGATCGAATCAAGTGTCTCTTTGGGTGCATGGATATCCTTGAATGTTGTTCGCATGTCCTCAGCTTTCACTAATCCAGAGAGAAGCTTTTCTTCGTGATTTTCTTGATAAGGATTATTTCTTTGCGTAACAGATGATGAAGCGGTTTGGGAAGAATCACGATTTGAGCCATCAGACTCTCCGGCGCCCAATCTGGATGATTTGCTCTCGAGCTGAGATTTCGATAATAAGGTCATAGCTGCCTCAAAATGTTCATAGCTCAAGAACTCATCGCCACGCTTCGTGGCTAACGCAAACATAGTGGTAGCTATGCGGTATATCTCCGTTACGGGTAATATATTGATCGGTTGAAGCTTATCTGACAGGGCAGGCCAACGACCATTTTTATCGAGCATCACTTTCTCGCACAATCCCAGAGTGCTCGTAGTAGGTGCTTGGACTGTAGTGCTTGCTTCGGACATTGACAGCAGCACCCTGACAAGGTTCTCGTCATTCTCACGAAGAGCATCTCGCTTGTCACTCTCGTCCAGACTCTTGCGAACCGCTGGAATATCCTTCGCTGTAGTAAGGCGAATCACACGATCGGTATTCTCCAAGCCTGCAAGGCTATTCTTATAGATGTTGGAAGTATTCTTGGATGAGCAGGTACCAACAAGAGCAGCCTTTCGACCATTTGTCCAGAGTTCGTCAACGATCTTACGGAGTTTGGCGATAATCGCTGAACCGTAGTCGGAGTCCATTTCGATTGAGTTGAAGTCGTGAATATGAACAAGCAGTGGTTTTTGTTCAGCCCCGTCCGAATCGGCCGAATGAACGAGCTCGTCTAAAGCAGCATTAATCTTCATCTCCTCCCAAAGCTCATCACTTTTCCCACGCGTGCCCGAGTTCAGCAGGTACTCATCCATTGAGAGAGTCTGCCGTCTCGATTCATCGCGTGACCTTTGACCGCGCACCGTAATGGAAACAGGAATATTTAGAAATTCTCCCGCATCTTGTTCTTCTAGGCGTTGTTGGGGCAACTTGATTCTGCTAGCATTTTCTGCTGCCTTGTAACCGAGGAGGGATATGTCACCGAGAGTTCTTGTGACATCTTGGCTAAGATAACTTCCCACGATATGTGCGATATCCGCAGCTCGCAGATGCAAGACATCGGCACCAGCTTCCTTCGCAGCAAGGTGAATGACAGACTTGGCTAGAGAATAGCCAGTGCAATCTGGCATATCTATGATGGTAACAGGGCGACGCAAGTTTGCAAGCCGAATGTCTTTAGGGGCCTGCACGCTCAGATCGCCAAGGAGAGCAAGATTGATCTCCAAGAGTGTAGCGTGTGATAGGAATAGGGTCTGGCGTCCTGGCAAATAAGACTGGACCAGACTAAGGCCTGACTCATCGATCTTCGTTCTTGTCGATTGTTCGAAAGCCATACGCGAGAGAAGTATATTCTTGCGCACTGTTTCGAACGACGGGTGGCGGTATTCGCGCCATAGTTCCATCCAATCTGAAGCAGCAGACCGACCAGTCTCCTTAGATACTCTAAACAGCGGCTCTATGTGCTCGGCGTCCAAAGGCTTGTGCTCGTCGTTGGCTCGTAAATTGGATATCAAAGCCAGAATGGAAGAAGCGGTTAAGATGTTGAGATGTTTATGCCTTAGATCTAGGTCGGCACATATCTGCTGAGCGGTGTAGGTCGGCGGCACGAATGTATATGTCGACAACACATCGAGGAATCCTTGGCTTGCACTTTCTACTGAACAGGGATCTTGTTCGAGCAGTTGGCGCAACTCGTCATGACTCTCTTCTGTAGATATGTTGTGTTCCTCCCGCCCCTCTATATTTCCTGTCTTGATATCTTCATAGCGAGTAATCGAGAGATCGAGAAAAGATTGGGGTATCAAAACGGCAGGAAGCTCGGATTTTCGATTCCGTTGAGCCCGCGACCTTAGCCCGGCTGCAGGTCTCTTGCGGCCAAGGCTTTCGGCGTTTGCTGCCGAACTCGTGTCTTCGAAAAGCTTTTCCTCCTTCTTCACCGTCTTTCCGTTTCCGCTGGTATCATCAGGCTTGCTGCCATCGCCGCTTGAGTTGTTCCCATTGTCGCTTGGCCAGCTTCTGGGCAAGGACGTGTGAAAAGCACGCGTCGATCGCGACGAGACTTGCGCGAGCCGTGGGTTAAGTGCCGTCGAGCGAATGGCACGGAGCCATGGCTTATTCATGTGGACAATTGGCGCTCTGAATGAGCTGGCGCAGGCATGGCGATGGGAATTGCCAAAGGAGAGGAAAATGCAGAATACATTATTCAAGGTTCGCACATCGGAGTTAACAGCCTGTCTTGGGGCTTGCCTGGTCCGAGCGCCTCTCCAGCCCACGCCAGGGAGCTTCATCATCATACAACAACAACATATACCTCGGACTATTCGCTTCTTCATCACCGAGTAAGATTAATTATTATATATAGCCCTTGCTTGGATTTTTCTGTTATGTATTATAAAGGTGCTTTTTAAGCGCTAATAGATTAACAAAAAGCAGAGAGATGGAGAAAACTACCTATCTTTCGAAAAAAGATATTGTTATTTAAAAGTTACCTTGGGGCATAGTACAGGCGTTCTTGGACTAGATGCTTGGAAACTCTCGTGCTGAAGCACAAATGTCAGGCACAACTACCTGAACACAGTTTAGAGCGTACTCTATATACATGATACCTTAAACTGAAGCCGATACCTTCAAGTCGGCTAACCAGACTTATATAAGCCATAACCTACTTGAAAATCAAGGTGTAAGGTATGAGAGAGCAGAGTAAGTGACATCTGCTCGGTTCATTAGACTGAACAAATTTTATACAAACTACCTATAGGGGGGGACCCCGTTTTGGGGCAGGGTGGTAGCAGTGGGATGGCTGAATGTCTTCCGCTCTCGAGGGCTGTAACGATTGGGGCGTTTTTCTGAAAACATTCGAGTTCCAAGCTCTTTTTTCGAACTCGATGTTCGAAGAGCAATAATGTCCGTGTTTATCGATGTTGGTACGATGTTGCAATGCTTGTTCCGAATGGAAAGAGCGTTATCGAAGTTTTTATTTCGCGATATTCGTCGAGAAAGTACGAAACGATGGTATTGCGGAATCTGTAACCCCGTCGGTACAGAATTTTATGCCAAAAGTATTAAGCAATAAATGTAGCATAGTGCTACCCCATTCGACATAGCGTTTCAAAGAAAATTCTAGTTCCAGTCTTTTGAAAACCCGGCTTCCCCCCTATAGGTAGTGTTGTGACAAACACAGCGATACCTATGACCCACCTGAAAGAAATCTCAACACATTCAACACATCCAGACTGTGAAGACTATCTCCTATCAGTCTGCTACTATTCCGTTATCTTACAGCGTTCATATAATCTATACTTAAGACTCACATTTCTCAATACTCTTGACACATAGGGATTGCAAAAATTACCCTTTGTCAGTCTCATACTTTGGGACTCGTCCATCCTCCATGGTTGCATGTTTTGTTAGGGGCGTCCACACTAGATAGTTACCGTACTGGGAGTCGCTGCTGGTAGGGAACCATTGCCCTGTATCCCCTCAGGTGCTGTCTCAGCTCCAGTACAACGCTAGGCTCCACGTCACCCTGGCATCTCTCAGTGACATTCAATGAGCCTTACCACGTTAATATAGTAAACGATAAGCCATTACCGACTACGGCGTCGTACTATCATTAAAGTATATGAATTTGATCGCTTGAATTAGGGCTATTATATGTATTTTTTAAAAATTATTCGGATAGATTTTGATGGCTCCGGCAAGAGGTGAAGTATAAGCGTGTAATGTTACGGTTTGTAACAGTGAAGATTGTCTGTACTTCTGGTACGGGCAATAATAGGTGTTTTTGCATGTATATCCGATCACCCCTGATTGATTGGTCGATCTAGTGGCTTGGCCGTACTGGAGCTGAAATAGCACCTGAGGGGATAAGAACCATCGTATTGAGGAATAACCGTTGCTGAGAAATAACCGTTGCTCACCAAAAAAGCGTTGCTGAATTCGCGGCTTCTAATTGGTTCAAATTTTCGAAGTGGGGCTACGGCGACAAAAAAGCAAAAGGTCTGGCCAGCCACTCATACCTCGCAACAAGGGGAATCGAACCCCATAGCTGCGAGGCAGAGCGGCTGGCCAGACCACTACACCACACGATTTCTTGGCAAAACTCTAGATTTTGAGCCCTATATACCACAAACGCAGCCCCACCAAATGCTCAATTCAATTGGGTGAGCAACGCTAAATTTCAGCAACGGTTATTTTGTGAGCAACGGTAATATTGAATGTTACGGTTCCGCCACCACACTATTTCCCGCTATGGTAGGCATAAGCGCAGCTGAGTTG
This sequence comes from Xylariaceae sp. FL1019, assembly GCA_022578705.1. Lineage (NCBI taxonomy): Eukaryota > Fungi > Ascomycota > Sordariomycetes > Xylariales > Xylariaceae > Xylariaceae sp. FL1019. Next base: position 140,845 of record MU391949.1, on the reverse strand, counting down.
TTTCTTCAGTTTCTTGAACAACCATAGGCAATAGCGTCAAAAGTAAATAGCGATACATCTTCCTTCATTCCTCTTATAAGACATCAATGAGCTGTGTCAAAACCTCAGAGAACATGATTCATGAGCTCTGGTGAACTCGTATAATACAATTCCATACAGAAAGCCAGTTACGCCCGCAATACATGTCATAAACTGCAAAACACAGGCCAGCCTTGCTCAACTTTCAAGCATTGCCGTCAAACATCACTCTTTACTACTACTCGGACACCAATCTCAACGAAAGACGCTTGCAAGCAATTCGTATATACGTACGTATATCCATGAACCAACACACTCTCTAGCTCGCAAACGCCATGCAACGCCATGCCAGTACCTATACAATGCAATACAACTCTAAAACAGCCCAATTTCATCCATCAAAGCGCCAACACGCCTCTCATGTTCCCTTTTCCTCATCATAACATCGTTAGCATCACCCCATTGCTTGACCTGCTCCCACAGTCCCCAAACGAGCTCTTCTTTCTCCCATTTCTTCACCCTCGACCCCATGCCCTGGGTAGCTTGAGGTCTAGCAGGTGCTTTGACTGTAGCTTTTTCATCGGTGAACACCCAGTTCTCTTGGATATCCTTTACCATATGCTTTGTAAATCTCTCCACCTGCTCACCCGTGTTGGGCCTCGCAAGTCTAACTCCCTGAAACAATCGGCTCGCATCGAGAATCTGAAATTGCTCATTCCCCTCGCAGAGCTCCTCGAGATACTCATCGGCCGCTCGCGCGAACTCAGAGACATCCGTTCTCGTCTGCCGGATCTCCGCCGCAACGTCGCTTCCTCTTTCATTGAAAAGAACCGCTTTAGTCGCTGATGAAAGAACATTCAAAACCTTCATACCCAGCATCAGGACCATGACATCTTCAACCTTCATCTCAAAGACATCCTTCATCTGCAATTCTTTCGCACTATTGAGCACCACATTATGCAGCGTCAGAAGATCCATCAAACCGTCCTTCCCGAATTGCCGATGAAAAGCCGGCTTTGAGAGTCTTTCTTCGACTGCCTCGATATAAGTATCCAACAGAATCCAACTCTGTGGTACCTGTGCCGCAGTCCTGATAATAGCAGGAATCATTGTGCCGAGCATAAAGTTGAAAACTTGGACCTGTTTCATGCCTCTGCTCAAGATCATCTTCTCATTCTCAAGCTCTCCATTCGCGAGTGCCATCTTGAAACTCGGGAATAGTAAGTAGAACAATCCAGATACGGCAGCCGGTTCACCGTCTTCCAATTTGATACCCCAGGATAGGATGCCCGCCGTTTGAAGCCGAGGATCTTGTTTCGAAGGGGAGTATTCCTGGCTGATTTGATAGAAAAAGGTATCTATAGGACATAGATCATGTGATCGAATGATCGTGATGATCAACCGAACAAACTCGACGTAGTTCAAGTGCTCACTTGAATTGAAAGCCATGGACTTTAAATCGACCTTCAATTGCTCCATGACGGATCGCAGTCCTTTAGAATATTTGGTCCGGAGAATTTGCTTCTGGGATGGCTCCGCTGTGCGAATTGCGTTCCTCATAGAGACGAGTAGATCTAGGATTTGGTCAGCAAATAGCATATTGAGTCCTGACATCACAGCTTACGTTCGAAGATTTTCCGGTTCGAGACATAGTTAGGATGCTTGCCTTCTTCCAACACTATGTTCTGTAGGTGCATATCACCCAATCGTTTCATTACCTGCACAAGGATGTTCTCGTAGGCTAAATATTCTGACGGCTTTACTACTTCGCTTAGTATTAGATCTAGGGGCGTCATTTGAAGGTCCTGTAACAGTTAGGAACAATCTTCTAATAGGCATACATTAATGCATACCTCGAGAGCAGGAGCTCCTGCGCTTAGCATGGTAGCTAGGAAGAGGCAAACAAACTTGCGTGAAGGCAAAGCAATGGGTTTTGTAACTCCTTCAAATATGCGGTATTTGCCTGATTGAAAGAATTGACGAGGTTTCTGGGTGTGTTAGCGAATGCAGATCTTCAGTTGGCTAAGAGAAACTCACTGTGAGTTGAGCAGAAACAAGCCTCGTCGCAAGCTTGCCAGCAAGCACAACAGCCTGCTCCACACGAAGTGTGTGGTCTCGAACTGGGAATGCTGGGGTGGGTATGTGCACTAGATCGCGAACTAGAGACGTGAGAGGAACAGCGAATTTTCGTTCAAGAAGCTGCCTTGGTTAGAATCAATTAACAACATGGGACACGAGACCTTACCATGATAGCATCTTCTTCGTGTCGACGATGGTCTTCTTGAGATCCAAGAGTCGCAGGCTCGTGAATCCTGTCGAGGTAACAGTCAATAATCTCTAGGAAGACCTGCAAGATACCCGAGTCCGAATTGGCGGATGAGAACGAGAGGCGAGTTGCTATCTCGTCCAATGGATCTAAAGACCACGTCAGTTTGTGTTGTGCAATGCGCCAGTCAATGACCTACAGTGATTGAGAACAAACGAAGCTGCGTCGATTGTTTTAGTGGTCCGAAGAACGTCTAAGAATGCCTTCAGTGAATAATGCAATATGTCCAAGGCGACGTTCTTGTTTCTCTTGATGACATCATTCCTCTGCTCCTCGGTGATGTTTCTGCATGCTTCTGCGGACATTCCTTGAAGTTGCTGCTTGACTTCCATTTCCACAGACAAGTACTGCTCTAAAACTTGGCGGAAGATGTTTTTCTGCCAATTGGCAAAAGGTTGATACGGTGAAATATCCTCAGAAGTTGAGACGATGAATCGCGATAGTCGGCTCCACGCGCGAACATTGATCAGACAAGCTTCTTTGTGAGAGCTGCCAAGTACGACGAGACCTTCGATGCTCTGGACGGAGGGCCGCATTTCGGGAGGTGCGGTCCAGAAAAGTGTACAAAGGAGATCGTGATGGTTACGCAAAGCAGCTATTTCAGTTTCATGAGTAGCCATGACCTTTTCGTACTGTCTGTTATGGTTAGGAAGAAGACGAGCCACAATGTTTTTGACCTCCTTCCTTTGTCCATGCTTCCTGAGGCGAGTAATGGATATTGCGACAAGCTTCAAGAAAACATGGAAACATTTGTCGTCTGGAGATGTCGCAAGCGATGGCTGCCCGGAAAGCTGTTCCAGAAACAGAGGCGATTGATAAACCTCCTCATTACGCAGATTATGCAGATCTTGAGCAGCGAAGAAGTCAAATATCATTCCTAAAATTGAGTTGGGTTTTTGCCATCCCCAATGTTCGACGAGATAATGACATCGGCCTACCAGAGCGCGGACGTAGTCGTTGAAGCCTGGCGTCTGGCGATGATTATTTTGATACAACTGGAACACGCGACGCAACAAACGTTGCGGAAGCGTCCAGCCTTCTAAGGGCGCGGTATGCCGAATTCCGGGAGTTGCGACACCTGTGTTGTCGAACTCGCCAAGAGGCAAAAGCGTAAATAATCTCCACCAGGTCTGTTCAAAGATAGTAGCATCACAAATGTTCTCCGCAGAGGGAGGTAACATTGCTGAAGAAACGATATCCCAAAACCCAGCCCTTGGCAAGCCAAGTCCCTGAAGGATTCGAATCAAAGTAACCCACCCTATTATGACGAAGTGTTCATTTCCAATGCCTTTCTCACGGATCGAGGCTTGTTGCAAGCGGCCGTAAGTATCTCGAATGCCTTCAAATCCTATCCCAACGAGCTTTTCAACTGTAGCTGATGCCAGACGCTTCAATAAGTCTTCAAGTTTGAATGCTTCCGGGAAGGCATTAAGGTTTTGGCAGATACGCCAAGTTTGCACAGTGCAAAGTAGAATCCGGGTCAGCACTTCGACTATACATTGGTTTCTTGGGGTTGAGGTGCAGGAAACGTCTTTGATTCGTCGTTCCAGACTCTCCACAACCTCAATGACCCGGTTGACAAAAAGGCCGATGTTGTCTAGTTCGCTGAAACTGACATGATCTTGCAGATAGGTCAAGATAAAGTCAGCGGCTTGGACTGATATCCTTCCCCCCGAAGAGTCGGAGCTAGAGACTTCCAACTTGTCTACCATCCAATCTGAAACGATACCAAGGTCTGAGGAAACTTGTGCGTCCCAGATACCCCAACGAAGCATTTGTTCGCCGAGAATGAAAGTGCACTGGTCTCGAGAGCGACTGAGATCACGTCTGTACTCACCGCTCAAAACATTGGACAACCTACTGCTACCAATCAGAGTGCTTTGATGAAAGAATACGCCATGGTCTAGCGGGAAAACCTCAAAGTGTTGAGTGTAGTGGGTGCCAAAAGGAGCAAGACCCAATAGTTTCCCATTCTGATTCGCATGTGAAGAATCGATATTTTCGACGACGACTGGGTCAAATTGGTGCGGTAAGGGATCGTTGGCATGGCTGAGATGAGGCGCTGAAATATCTACATTTTGAGGACGGAACTGTTTCCTACGTATTTTCGTCCCAGTTACAAGCCTTTCGATAGGCGTATTGCTGTCAGATGAAAGACCAGGCCCAGCGGCAGCTGGCTGTGTATTTTCCGGTATCTGTTCAACAAACTGTTCCAAACGTACGTTTTGAGGGGGAGATAGTTGGTGCTTCGATCGACGATATAATGCGTCGAGTGCTTTCTTGCGTCTCCCGAACGCTTGGCGATTAGGCACGTCTCCAACCATTTCAAGCTGAGCCGGCCGATTCGAAGTCTGATCTGCCTTCTTTGGCCAAGTCAATGGAATATGTGGCTCGGCATTCTGTACTCGCTGACTGTGGATACCCTTGGCTACAAACGCATCCATACTAGTTTGCTTCACGAACCGGCGAGGTTGAGAGAAGCGATTTGCGCCAAAACCTCCGCTCTGCCTCTTCTCAGGTTTGGCTAATCGAACTTCCGGTTCGGACGCCCGTGTAGCTGTCAATGTGGTTTGGCGACGGCGTGATCGGGCTATTAGAGCACTTGAGTCCCTTGGTCTGATAGAGCCTCCTCGCCAATTTCCAAGGATCTCCCCAGCATCAATCGTGTCGGTGCGCGTTGCAAGCAGAATCGTTTTATTAGTTGGGCTTGAACGGCCCAGATCCCGTCGTTTGCCTGCAGTACGAGCAGCGATCCGAATGAAAGCAGGTGCATTTGGCTCAACAACATCCACAATACTGAGCCTCGGCGGAGGATGTGTTTTTGCCTTCTTCTGCGCGCTCCGTTTGCTCATCCCCTCTGCCGATGCTTTTGTCTTCGGCGGCCGTTTAGGCTGGCCTTGACTGACGCCTGATTGTGTTCGACCAAGTAGTCCAGTAATACGCTGTTGACGAATTTGTTGCCTTGGTTCGCCTTTTCTTCGCTTACTTGCCAGACCACTCGTGCCAGTGCTACGTCTCTTAGCACTCGGTAGCATTTGATCAACATGATCTTCTTCGACTACGGACATGGCGTCGTCTTCAAAGTGGGACATTGGACCATTCTGAGGCGAGTATTTTGGTTCATCCAAGCTAATCGGCGTATCTGACTCGTCAGAGTCGTAGAGAAACAGGGCATTCCCAAGACCCGGGCGAGGTGATAAGATCCGCCGTTGAGCCACACCCCTCCTCGGAGTCTTCTTAGGCGACATATCTGGACTCTTTTCGCGCGGAACAGTTTTGTTCTTCCTTGTGGAGGAATGCTGATCAAGACGAGCCCAGGATGCTGGTAGCACTTTACGCATTCGTTTTGCAATGCGCCGTATGTGCTCATCTGATTCACTACCAGAGTTCTCGGAGACTTGCCCATCACTGCCCTCTTCGTTCTCAAGATTCGTCAGATCAACTAGACCGCTATGCATGTTTGCAGGCGCCGGGCTGTTCATTCGCGAGGAAAAGTTGCTACTTGGTTTCGGAGTCAACGCAGCGACAGATGCAGGGCCGATTCGGTTGAGGACAGCCATCGGTGTGGCGATCAGAGTCGTCGGGCTGGTTTGGGGTGGCGAGGCTGGAATGGCAAAGATATCCTCTACTGGCGGAAAAGCAAGATTATCATCCATTGGTCGAGAAAAGTTGGTGTATTTCACAAGCTTCTTCTTCGAAGTAGCCATCACCGAGGGCCGCCGCTTGAGACTTTTCTTTTCGGCTGATTTTTTCTTCCACTTCTCAATGTCGGCCGTATCTGGTAGATCATCGTCTTCGTCTTCAGAGACTCCCAAATCTTTCCTAGGTCTGGTTGGACGGTGTTCCACAGACGGTGATGGTTCCCCATCGTCTGATAGGCCTTGGAGATCGACATCACTTCCTGGATCTAATGGGCCAAGCCCTTGACTCTCTTCGGTCTCCACATTGCCGGTATTGATATCCGTGAGCTGACTGTCTTCTTCGTAATCTTGCTCTTGAGAGTCTTCTTCCTGACGCCTTCTTTTCTCTTCTGCGATCTGCATGCGTACGGGTCGTAGACCGTGAGATTTCAGTGTCTTGCTGTATTGAACATTTTCCAGTAGATATGGATGCTCCTGAATCGGCTTCCTCGGTCGAAATGCTCGTTCTCGTTGAAAATTCTCAGTCTCCAGCTGCGCATTGTCCAGAGAGACAGAAGCGATCTGGACTTCGAAATTGACACGCGCGGGTACAGCGGGAGTATCATTCTGGGAAAGTGGGTCATGATGTTCGTCTGCCGTCGGAATTTCGATCGCGGGTGGTGGGATTGGGGTTTCATAATCCGGCAAGATAAGAGTAGTGTCGTCGTCCAAATTCTCAGTGATGTCAATGTCGCTGAGGCTTTCGACGGACGGTGGGGGAGGTGGCGATCCCAGCAGAGGGGGAGGCGTATATGTCATCAGTGTACTGTCCGGGCCCTTTGGGCTTTGGACGACACCAGGTGCCTCAGGAAGACTCTGAGATGAGCGAGGAACATCCCATATGGTGGTGCTCTCGACGGAGTTGACTGGTGTATCTGTATACCTCGCATTGTGGGCATCGTCGTGGACATCGTCGAGCGCATCTTGATTGATACGTGGTGGTGATGGGAGGTCGTGCAGAGACTCCTGGCTGCTATCCCAGCCGCCTTCGTCTTCCGAATCTGGCACCTCGCCAAGCTCCTTCCATGTGGCCATCGAGCTTGCGATGCATCGCCAGGATCAACTTCGTGTGTCATATACAGTCATGGCGGTGTGTTCTTTGAACAGTTGCTGTTCTATGTCTCACCTGGATTGAATGTCGTTGCGACGCGTGGAGAAGCGCCCTAGGTTATTAGACGCGTCTAATTGGGGTGTGGGGGCTTTGGCGTTAAGTGGCTTTCAACCCCCTGCTACCTACCTAGCCTGTACCCTCGAAAAGCAATTGAAACATCAGCCAAACATCGACCTCAATACCACTCGCAACCCGACCATTGGCATTGTGCCTACAACCCGATCGCTCTAATACGCTATTCCTGTAAACACTCATTCACAGAGCATTGAACGTTCAGTTTCTGCCTGTCGTCTGTGGCGAAAAGGGTCTTGCATTGGATGGATATCTATTCATTCGGCCCTGCACGATGAGTTTCGCTCGAACATATCTCCCAGTCGGGTTCGCCATTGTCTTTGGTGTTGTCAACGGTTAGTATATATACTCAATGGTCGACCGCTGGAACCTAATCCTTGCAGGTGTATATGCTTTCAAACCCGTTCTGGAGGAGCAAAAGGAGTCGAAAGACAGGACAGCACGAGAGCGATTAGAAAAAACGCAGCAACAGGATCTGTCATCCACCAACACAGATAACCAGAAGTGAGACGGTCAACTCTTTAGCCCCTTATCGGGGCCTTGATAGATCTTCTACACATTCTACTCGAGCCTATGACAGTACTTAGACGGTCTTCGTATCTCCCACCTGCCGGGCTGTGGTAGCATCTCACAAATACGTGCTCAAAGGATGCGGTTTCCCGAGACGGTCAAGCGATGCATCCACTATGATTGACGAAGCCAAATATCTGCAAGAGCGATCTGCCTCTCATGGATGTGGTTCAACGCCAAAGGCACTCATACACCGAGTCAGAACTGCAGTAAGGTTGACGACTCATAAAAATCTCTACTCGCGAAACTATTCATCAGCCCAGCATTCTGTAGAAATATCAACATGATGCTATAATGAACATTGAGTGTTAGATGGCACGCAACTCGGTCAGACCTGACAGAGCATCACATCTATTGCATGTCTGGGATTTGCACTATGCTCCAGTCGGTCATCAGTGTGTAGACGAAAAATCATCTCAGTCGCCACATCCTCACTTCTCTGCAGCGTACACATATATTCATTCATAAGGTGTACATAGCATGTCGCAGCAGACCATAAACTCGTCCTGATACAGTGTGAGTGAGATTGATCGAGCAGGCCGAATGAGGGAGCGGTCACATGCGATGCTATCACCTAGTGCAATGCAAACGGAGCCGGCGAACGCTCTCATACCTAAGGTACATAGGGATACAGTCAGTCAAGACACCGATATTCGCTACCTTAAGTACCTAGGTAGGTACTATGTGAGTAATTGCCATGGTGAGGCCCGACAGAGTGCACATCAACTCATCGCCGACCCATTGTGAATGGCCACGGTCTTCCAGGTAGTGTCCGCCAGGGACGTTTGATGGATGCGAGCAGGCCAGTGACGTTTGTGCCAGCCCGAGCCATGTGGACTTGGTCCGAGTTTTCGCCGGTGCCAGCTCGCCAGCTCGCCAGCTCCCGGGAGCTACAGTAGGAAGTACGGATGGGTGAAAGGAGCTGAGGTGGAGGGCCAATCACAACGAGGGAATTAGAGGTTCCACCCATCATACGACGAACTGGAGCGATTGGGAGACTCCTCGACGAGTCTTTTTTCCTGCGTACTGCTGCCACTGCCAAACTACACACCCTCACTAACGTATCACTACGTCCACCCGCGACATCCAACTCACCCATCGATCTCAATTGGACCAATCTCCCCTCCTCCCAAATCTCGACGACCGCACCCATTCTCTGCTCCTTTTCCGACTTGTCCCCCCTCGCCGCCTTCACGATGATGCGCACGTCGACCTCGCTCATGCGCGCCGCCCGGGCCAGCAGCATGCGAACCGTCGTCTCCCGAGCTGCCTCTACACACGCCATCTCCAACCCTACCCTCGCCAATATTGAGAAGAGGTGGGAGGGCATGCCCGCTGGCGAGCAGGCCGAGCTCTGGATGGCTCTTCGCGACCGCATGAAGGAGAACTGGGCCGACATGACTGTCCAGGAGAAGAAGGCTGGTAGGTCACCACACCATGTCGTTTTCTCTGCAAACACCCACTTGACAAGTCTTAAATGAGCTCGCCAAAGCTTCATCATGACTCTCGACGTCAATTGAGTGCTTCAGAGGCCGTGGCAGCCCACAAGTCAATGTCTCCTGTCCGAGTGGGCCCACCTCAGCCAGAGAGCCCACATTTGAAGCTACCCATGTTGTCACTATCATCGCATCACCACAACTGCAGCATAAGTAGTTACTAACAACGTGTTTCCCACAGCCTACTGGATTGCCTTCGGCGCCCATGGCCCCCGTGCCAAGCCCCCTCCCGATGAGGGCCGCAAGGTCGCTCTCTACACTGCTATCGGTGTCCTGGCCAGCTTGGCCATCTTCAGCACAATGCGCGCCTTCGCCGGTCCTTCCCCCAGCACCATGAACAGAGAGTACGAGGAGTCTTCCAACGAGTTCCTCATTGTAAGCATCATACTAATCACCACAACTTCGACGCCCATAAGCTTACATTGCTGCACAGAACCAACGCTCCGACCCCGTGACCGGTATCGCTTCCGAAGGCTACTCTGGCAAGGGCCAAGTCCAGTCTCCTCCCAAGCACTAAAGACACCAACCTTCCTCGCCATGACCCCGCCAATACCACTCACGCTATCATCACCCTACCCTTTCCATTTTCCTTTGTCTCTAGAGAAACTACGAAATGCCAGAAAGAGGCCCAAAAATCCCAGAGCTGCAACGATTGGATTCACCTCCAAACCGTGGCCTTGTACAACAACAATACCGACCTGCGAGCCTTAGACAACTAGTGAGCCGGAACACCCTCCCCCACTCTTGTTGCTACTATTCGATCTACTGTTGGGAGGGATACGAAGCTGAGAGGGCAATGTGAGAAAGGGAGGGATGAGCAGCGGAACTGGGCGACGGAGTTAAGTCATCAAAGAGACGAGATCAAAAGAAAACATAAGCATAGCCTTTCTGTTGGGGCGTTTTGTAAATATGTACAAGAGGAATTTCTATATCGTTCAGCATCAGCCCTTGAAACCTTTGATCCTCTACTATGTGAGTCGAGCCATTGGCACTGGGTTTTAAGTAATAACATCGACTCGTGATGCTACGCAGCTCTACCGACCTTTCGAGTTAGGCAAAGGGCGCAGAGATGAGTACGCATAATGAGCTGCCGATCTGGCATAAATGCTCGCCCGACTATTCTCACCTCTTGACACCCAATCTTAAAAGTGTGAATTCGGACTCACGCAAAATGAAAAGGGATTGGTTTACTGGCATTCGTGCCTACACATGCTAATATGTACCATGTAAATGGTACTTTCCAATGCCAAAATGCTCATAAACAATAGATGACTTCGCGCATTACCCACGACCTAGCCATACTACTAAGCCGAACGCAACCAAGAAACAAACTAAGATGTCACAACCCCTCTATCCCCTGCCCTCATCCAATTGCCATGGTGTATTTGGGACGAAATAGGTCTGAAGTACCCATGCCTCGCTGCTTATCTAGGCAATAACGGAGTGTCTGTCAGTTTATTGCTGTTGAAGCGTTTGCTTAGTATGCCGAGGGTAATATGTCAACAGAAATGATATTCCTTACATCATCCACCTAAGCCAAACTAGCCCATTGCTACAAAGACAGGGCAAGTGAGGAAGAGATCAAGAATAATATGTTTTGGAGATAATCGACTTCGGTTTGTCTGCGTGATCAGGCATCAGTTTATCAAGTGGACTTAAGCAATAGAAACGAGAGCCAATATCAACAATAATCTCAAAATCGCGAAGATGGCAAGTAATCGAACAACTTAAGAACAAGCATGTTTATCATCTACTCTAACAGAATCAGAGAACCTAGAGAATAAGCCAGATATTTTACAAACACGGCCAGGCCTTCTATCGAGAAAGTTTATACGCCATAAAATGCAGTGAAAAAGAGCTGGAAAATGTAAAGAACAACACATCTCAAAAAATAACCATCGAAAGAAAAAACGGCAAACAAGCAGACGTGGCATCACTACTTGCTTCCCACTCAGCCCGAGATCTGATTCGAGCCCGGGTGCCTCACATAGATAACCACGCTTCGTATATTCTATCTACTTTACCGCCCTAACCACTGTATCAACTAGACGGGACTGCTTGTGGACTGCTTGTTTTGCTAAATCGAACCGCATTCGATAGTCATCAACTGCCGTACGTACCCGGGTCTCTTTCTCGCATGCCTTGTGCAGCTGTATTAACGCAGAGTTACTGGATGTTTCTATTTATTAAATAACTTACCTCATTTCTTACATATTCCCCTATCTTTTTTTGTCTTTGTTTGGAAGTGAACTTTATTTATTCTGTTACTTTGTTATTATGGATATTTAGAGGTAACTAGGTACTTGAGCATACCTCCCGTGTCGTTAGGTAGTTCCACCGCACTTCTCATCATTTTTCAATGTTATCATCAAGAAAATAGGCAGCTCCACAGCATGTAAGCTCTCGTCTTACTGCACAACCTTAGCGTATGTCACATTTCATTCCAATCATCGTAAATATATTCAGGTTCACATAGATATATATACGCTCCCCACTCCCAAACGTTCCCCGAAGTCATCCACTCGTAAGTCAACATGGCACAGATATCCATACCGTCATACCGCAACATGGCATGCGGTCCATCGAAGGATAAGCCTTGCCCCCCCCAACGCCTATGCAATACCATAATCAACAAAACATAACAGTTTCGCTAACACCTGACGCCCCCAAACGCCAACCTTCCACCTCAGACCCAGTCAATAGTATCGTCACCCTTATCCTCATGTCAGGCGCCACTTTGACCAGCCTCGCGAAAACTACCCAAGCTCGTACCCCCAGTGTCCGGCAGCGGCGCCCAGGGATCGTTCTCCGCCGTCAAGCCATCTTCATCTCTCACCCTCCTCTGTACCTCGAAACGTCCATCTTTGCCAAAGTACTGGACTTTCTCCTCGCCTTTTACTGCTTTTTCAGTGACGAGTACATAAGGTGTTGGGGCGTCAAACATCGGCTCAGCTAGTATGCGCTCCATCTCCATCTTCAGGCCCCGCGCTCCTGTCTTTGCTTTCTCCGCTCTTTCGGCCACTGCCTCTAGTGCTTTCTTCGTGATGCAGAGTTTGGAGGGGTAAGTTTGGAAGAGCGCTGTGTATTGCGCTACGAGGGAGTTTCGGGGTTCGGTTAAAATCCGCAGCAGATCTTTACGAGAGAGAGGTGAGAGAGCGACGATGTTGTGAACACGACCGATGAGCTCGGGGATGAAGCCAAAGCCTTGGAGATCTTCTGGAGTCGTGAGATCGAGAGCTGTGAGTTTCGATGTGTCTTCGACGTTTGCGGGGATATGAGGGAGGTGGGCGAATAGCTTGGGTGGAAGATCATCTCCACCGTCTGCTGATTTGTTGCGTAGCTCTGAACCGAATCCCATGGTTGACTTGGAGACGCGGTTCAAGATGACTTTGTCGAGGCCCACGAAGGCGCCACACATGACAAAGAGGATATTGCTCGTATCGATTGTGTACTGGTCGACTTTGCCCGCAGGGGGCGGGGCGGACTGAGGGCCGGAGGTGGAAGTATTAGATCCAGGTCCGGTGTAGTTGGTGGTGATTGGGCTCGCAGAGCGAGATGAAGACGATCGATTGTCCTTAACGTTGATGGTGACTTTGGTGCCTTCGACGAGTTTTAGTAGTGCTTGCTGTACACCTTCACCTCCTACATCTCTTCCATTCGTAGTCTCCCGCTTGGCAATTTTGTCGAATTCATCGAGAACTACGATTCCATGTTCGGTAGCTCGCACATCGTAGTTTGACTCGATTAACAACCGTTCGATACATGTCTCCACGTCCTGCCCTATGTAGCCGGCTTGTGTAAAAGAGTTGCAGTCGCATATCGTAAAGGGGACGTTGATCTTTTGACTCAGAGTTCTGTTTGCATCGTTAGCATACGGGTGTCATTTCACCATAACGTGTATGTGGTAGTCTTACTCGAGTATATAAGTTTTGCCCACGCCAGTTGGTCCAAGCAATAATATGTTACTCTTGTCAATTTTGACAGCGGGCTGGCGATTCTCGTCTTCGGGTACGTAGAAATCGACCTTCTTCTCGTTTTGCTGCCACTCTTGGTGCATCTTCTGTATTGAATCGTAATGTCCGGGATAGTCGTCTGTTATCCTTGGTCAATAGCTGCGTGCGGAAGCATTGGGGGCCCCGGCCCACGGACCTTCATATGGATGGGCATCGCGCTCACGACTGTTCCTGTCACGGGCGATGGCCTGGCGCATGAGTTTCTCGTCCCTTTTTCGCTCTTCCTCTTCCTGGTGATGCCGCCGGCGGACGTTCTGATAGTGGTTGAAGATTACGGAAGAGATGGTCTTCTTGGCACGGTCCTGGCCAACTACGTACTCGTCTACACGCTTTTTCAGGTCTCTAGGGTAGAATTGCGGCACTCCAAAGGAGCTCTTATTAAACATGGGCCCCCGCCCCTCCTCGTTAGGATCGTACGTCGTGGAGAAGCCAGAGTTGAAGTCGGACGTTCTACGTGAGAAAGTGTTGAGGACGTGGGAGGTTGAGAGAGATTGGCGGCGGGATTTTGGGGCTGCGAGGGCGAGGGACGAGGCCCGTGGCCTCACGAAGGAGGCGATCATGATGGTTGGCAATAGAGTCGACTCGAGTCTATCGGCTCAAGTGGTGCAGCAGCATGGGCAGACTGTCGGGATCATGGGTGAGCGTCGAGGCAGATAAGTAGTCTAGAGGTTGGACAGGGGCATTTGTTGGAGAGCAAGTTGGGCGTGTTCGTTAGATGAGACACATATCTGGGTCGGTCGGATGAGGAGTCCTCGGGGAATGTACAGAACTACACGATTTGCTTGGGAAGACAATTATGCTCATCAACCTCTTGGAATGTTGACTTCTTGGGTGATGGCCCGAGGTTAAGAGCTCTGGGTAGAGCGGTCGGGACCTCCTGGATCGGAGTAAGGTTGGTGCCGGCGGTTTAGAACCTTAAGGCAGCATGATGCATGTAGAGGGCGATGAAGCTCTAGTGGGCCGCGGGGCTGGGGGCGCGGGGAGTGAGCCGCTAGAACCCGCTAGGGCACGACGGGGCGATAAGAGGCCTGGCGAGCCTGGCCAACTGCAACTCAGGGCCATTGCAGCTGCTAGCCGTTGGTCTTGCATGCGAGCTGGGCACGCCATATAAGGTTAGGCTAGGTAAGGTATCAAGTTAACTTGCACCCTTGTCACGAAGGATTTTGATGTAAGGTAGGAAGCTTAGTCGTGGTGACAACATCTCAGGGAACTTGAGCTCTGCTTGAGTGCAGATGCAGAGTGGTAGGAGAGACTTTGTGCTCCAGATGATATCTAACCGACCATTGCCAATCAATTGATTATGTCCTTCACACCTCTTATCGAACATGAGACTTGAGATACCTCTCAAACGTCTCGTGCAGATCTGCGCTTGTGATGTAAAATAAATTACCCCACGACGTCATTCCACCTCTGGTGTCTGGTCCATCTGGAGCTACCTTCGTCTCCTCATTTTGCAGATCGAAAGCGAGATATTTCAACAGCTTATTACACCTGATGTTCCATTCGCATACCTCATGTTCTGATACAGTTCAGACCTGATACTGGACGAGACGCAAAGCCTCTCATTTACATTTCTGAATTGCTGTCTCGTTGTTCGACTTTGTAGCTCAACCTGCTTCAGATCCATCTCAATAGACCCGCTCTAGCGGTAGCTTGATACCTATCAAATCAGGGGACGCGGGGAGCTTCGACCATCCCAATCTCGCGGCAAGCTTGGTTGAGGTTATTTGCGCCTCTCCCTCATTGACAATTTTCACTCGACCTGGACATTGATCAATATGACTGCTGTAGCTGATCAGTCCGCCAACGCGTTGTCCTCCGACCCTGTTGCGGGAATTCCCAACGATGGCACAGGTACAGCTATTGCTCCGTGCCCCACAGTCGACGTCGACGTCGAACTCATGCTAATGGCATTATATCAGGTGTCACTCAGCTTGATCCATATCTCTCTCCCTTCAAGGATGCCCTGAGGAGAAGATATGCTAGAGCACACGACTGGATTAAGAAGCTTGATGATACCGAAGGAGGAATCGAAAAATTCTCCAGGGTGCGTCCTCCTCGAAATTATTATGTGATGCAATTAAGACTTACTCTTGTGTTATGTAGGGAACTGAAATATTTGGCTTCAATGTGGACAAAGACAATAACATCATCTACCGAGAATGGGCTCCCAACGCCGTCTTCGCCTCTCTTGTTGGAGACTTCAGTAGGAACCCAGCCTCTTTCTCGCTGGGACGAATGGCTGATATCCAGCACAGACTACTGGGACATCAAGGCTCACCCCATGAAGCAGAATGAGTTTGGTGTATGGGAGATTGTTGTGCCCGCGGTCAATGGAGTGCCTGCGATTCCACACAACTCCAAGGTCAAGGTATGGCCTATCTGATATAAAGGTTTGCGCTTCAATGTTTAGCTCACGCTTGTTACACAGATATCGATGGAGACTAGAGCAGCTGAGCGGATCGACAGACTTCCAGCATGGATCAAATACGTTACCCAAGACCTGACAGTGTCTCCAGCGTACGATGCTCGATTCTGGAATCCACCAGAGTCCGAGCAGTATACCTTCAAGCACCCTCGGCCAAAGAAGCCTTTGAGTGTGCGGGTATACGAGGCCCATGTCGGTATCTCTTCTCCAGAGCTCCGAGTCACGACGTTCAAAGAATTCACGAAGAGCATGCTACCAAGGATAAAAAGTCTTGGGTACAACGTGATTCAACTGATGGCAATTATGGAGCACGCATACTATGCCAGCTTCGGGTATCAAATCAACAACTTCTTCGCTGCGAGCAGCCGCTATGGTACACCGGAGGACCTCAAGGAGCTGATTGATACTGCCCATGGTCTGGGTTTGGTTGTTCTCCTCGATGTCGTACATAGCCACGCTTCAAAGAACGTCCTTGACGGATTGAACCATTTCGATGGCTCCGATCATCTCTATTTCCATGGAGGCGCACGAGGTCGCCACGAACAGTGGGATAGCAGGTTATTCAATTACGGGAGCCACGAAGTCATGAGATTCCTGCTCAGCAATCTGAGATTTTGGATGGATGAATTCCATTTCGACGGGTTCCGCTTTGACGGCGTGACGAGCATGCTCTATCATCATCACGGTATTGGCACGTAAGTACTCTTGATTTCTTCGCAGATCGATACATGACGCTGATTGCAACAGAGGTTTCTCCGGTGGCTATCACGAATACTTCGGCCCTGATGTCGACGAGGAAGCTGTAGCCTACATGATGATCGCAAACGAAATGCTTCACAATCTTTACCCGGAGAGCATCACTATTGCCGAAGACGTCTCTGGTATGCCTGCTCTCTGTTTGCCATTATCTCTTGGAGGCGTCGGATTTGACTACCGACTGGCTATGGCTATTCCCGATATGTGGATCAAGATCTTGAAGGAGAAAAAGGACGAAGAATGGGATATTGGCAATATCTGCTTTACCCTCACCAACCGCCGTCACGGAGAAAAGACGATTGCGTATTGCGAGAGCCACGATCAAGCGTAAGGTCCCTAATCGAAACAAGAGAACTTATCTGACCTATTGTAGACTTGTTGGCGACAAATCACTGCTCATGCATCTCTGCGATGCCGAGATATATACAAACATGTCTTACTTATCACCTATGACGCCCGTCATTGCACGAGGCATAGCACTGCACAAGATGATCCGTCTTCTCACTCACGGTCTTGGCGGCGAGGGCTACCTCAACTTCGAGGGCAACGAATTCGGCCATCCCGAATGGCTCGACTTCCCCCGTGAAGGAAACCAAAATTCCTTCTGGTACGCTCGACGTCAACTTAACCTCACCGAAGACAACAATCTCCGATACAAAGACCTCAACGAATTCGATCGACAGATGAACCTTACTGAGCAGTCTTACGGATGGCTACACGCAGAGCAAGCATACATCAGCCTCAAGAACGAAAGCGACAAGGTCATCATCTTTGAGCGAGCTGGCTGTGTCTTTGTGTTCAACTTCAATGCTACACAGAGTTTCACCGACTATAGAATCGGGATTGAGGCTCCTGGTACCTACAAGATCGTGTTGGATACGGACACGAAAGAGGTTGGTGGGTTTGCGAGAGTCGATCCGGCTACGAGATTCTTCACGACGCCTATGGAGTGGAATGGCAGGAAGAATTGGACGCATATCTATCTTCCTGCGAGATCTGCTTTGGTAAGTTTTCCGACGGACGCTTGAACTGCTAAGGACTTGTAGAAGCTGACAGACGGACAGGTATTGGCTCTCGAGTCGGATGTTTCTCAGCGCTCATGAGGCGCCGATGGATAGATTATGTTCAGCGAAGGGGTATGTGCAAAGTAGAGGTATACAGGAAATACCGACGAAGCTTGTCAGACAGTCGAGCGAACTGTGATACAACTCTCATCGGTAACAGGTTTCTTTTATGTTCCCAATTAGGTAGATAGACGTCGAAGATGACGACATAAATGGTATTCAGGTATAACCGTGTTTGGTCCTTGTCTCAACTTTACGAAACGCCCACTCCAGCCCTGGAGATTTTACGTCCCCTACTCAATGAGCCACTCCTCGACCTCGACGCCCATGCTCCGTCCCACACCCCTAACGACCTCCCACCCAACGTTCACTCTCCACTTCGCACTCCTATCCAGATCCGCGCCTCCAGCCGCACCGCCAACTCTGACAAGCAACCTCAAACTGACCAGTGTGGCAATCGCCATGCCAACATCCCCATCAACACCACTCTTTACGTCTTCTCCCCCGTCGATCCACTCCCGTTTCGTAGCCACGTAGATAGCCACCATGCGCTCTAGGACGAAAACACCGGGACCGAGCAGTTTCCTTGCGATACGACGATGCTTCGGTTTCCTCCCCCTGGTACTCCCACCGCCAGTATTCGCTCCCGAGACCCCACCTCGCTTTCGTCGTTTAGAGGCCGAAGCATGCCATGTAGAGAAAAGCGTGACGTCGAATCTCGGAGCATTGTGCGATGCGAGGTAGGCAGCGAGGAGTAGATGTTTAGCCGTAGGTGGCAATAGAGCAGAGAGGTCCGTCGTGCTGGAGCCTTTCTTCTCTACTATGATATTCGCAGTGGAGGGCTTCTTGACGCGTTGGATACCCGGTTCGAGGATCGATTCGTCTTGGAAGTACGCCCGGGACGCGATGAGTAGCTTGCTGAATTCTCGCGCTTTGTGCGTCCCTGCTGCTACTGGGGCGGTGAACCGCGGCCAGAGGGTGGCACAGCATTGGCGTAGGCGGGGTAGGGTGCGGGCTGCCGGGGCGGCGAGGGCGTCGTGGACTGCTGCCACGAAGCGGGTGTAGAGGTCATGCGTTTCTTGCGCTGTCGTGTTTGGCAGGGAGGATGGGGGGTCGAGGGACAGGATGGTGAGGTATTGCGGTTTGGTGTAGGCTGGGAAGTGGATGTGTTGTGGTGCTGAGATTCGGAGCATGGAGGTTAGGGGCGTGGTGAGGATGAATATCGTGGTCAGGTTTGGTATCTGTCCGGCTTCTATTAGTTTTTTTATTCCCGTCCTGAATTTGTCATCTCAAGTATGGCAACAAGAATTGGGAACATACAATTTCAGACAACCTTGCGAGAGCTGGAAGTAAGGTAGGCGGCGCATCACGCTGACGATCGATGCCATCGAACACCAACACGAACCTCCGGCCCGGCTCTTGCTCTACATATTTCAACAGCTTGGATAGTTCGACGGTGAGAGCTGCTAGTGTCTCGCAACGTCCTGGTGGTGTCTCGTTCTGCAGCGCATCGCTCACCAGTCCGACGGTTCGCTCAAATAGGTGTCGCGCCGTGACACATTCGGGGGACTTGACAATGGCGTAGCTCAAGTCAGAATTTGGTTCGTGGGAGAGCGCATCGAGCAGTTGGCGTGTAATGGCGCATTTGCCCGTGGCTTCGGTGCCGTGAACAATGATATTGCGGCATGGCGCAATCCGTGGGTGAACGAATGTTGTCAAGGCGTTGATTTGGGCTTCACGGCATGGAAAGCTCGCGAAGAGTGATGCTAGGAGCTCATCTGGGAGCTCGAGGATTGGTGCCATGTCGGCGGACGGAGCGGGCTGCCTTTACCAGGTCGTCTTCTTATCACCAAAGACGGTCCTGAGGTGAGAGTTTCATAATGTAACAAACTGGTGACACGACTTCGCAATTGGGTTTAAGGGTCCAAGGTTGTTTCATAATGGCCGGAATTATGCTTCGGTCATCTGGTCGATACCGTAGCCGTCTCTGCGCCTCTGGTACCTTTAGCTCTGTTCGTCGCGGTGAGACGTGCTTCCGAGGTCTCAGAGCTCTAACCCAATATGGAATGAACTTGCGCGCGACAGGATGGTCGTCATCGACCTCGGGGCTGAGCCTAGTTCATTCAGGAACTGGCGGCCATGATGCACATTGCACCTAAAGCGACATCATGTTATTTGGCTGCCTAGAAAATGCCTTTTGCAGGTGAGAGCAAAGGGCTAGGCTCGGAGCAGCGTTGTGGCTTATATGGATAATGCTCTTTAGAGCCATCTCGAGACAATGTTGATTGCTCTGAACAAGCCCGAGTCCGAAATACCACGCCGGCCACAGTCGGAGATATTCAAAAGCTCAACGGCTCCCGTCGCAACAGGGGATGATTGGATCACGGGGAAGCCCACCAACTAACTAACTAGGGCATCGCGAGTCGCGACGTAGAGTCATATCTATAAAGTCCTACACCTACTGCTACCCCAGTACGACATCCGTCTTTTATGATTAGATACTACTCAACTCGTCGAAAGAAAGAGTCATTGAGGCCTCCGCAGTAACTTGGATGCAATCCAGGTCTCTGGAAGCTATATTGCATTGACTGGCGACCCTTAATATCGGCCGGCATCACAACTTGACCGTTGCTTTCCAGCTTCACTCGATTTACCTTCTGGCATGATCGGGTAATGTTCTTGTGTCAGCTTCATGACCTTCACAGCAACCTCTGGTAGAAATGGAAACATTAGATCTTGACCTGGACTTGGATTCGGCCTACGACTTGTCCTTTGACACGGATCTTCCAAGCTTTGCTATCAATAACGGCCCCGCAGATGCTTCGGTCCCGTCAGCCGAGAGTGCAAGCACTCATAAACCATTCTACCCTAAGAAACCTCACCGCAAGTCCCGCGCTGGCTGTCGGCAATGTAAGAAGCGCAAAGTAAAGGTGTGCACATATCCCCGTTGCCATATGCGAGTCGTACACGTAATGTTGATGAGATTGAGAAAAGTGTGACGAGGCAAAGCCAGCTTGTACAGCATGTACACTGCGAAAGGAGAAGTGTGAATATCCCAACTCTCCAGGCTCGCCAGCGGGCAAGTCATCGGCGAGTCCTGAGCATAGTTCACTTGCTATTCGTTCCCGTTCATCAACACCGGAAGCATCGACATTCGGGGGCTATGGATTCGACCCTACCACCGTCCCTATCATTGCAGAGCCTGTATTCAGGCCCGAAGACAAAGATGCCGTCGATATGAGGATGTTATGGTTCTACAACACATATGCTTTCCAATCATTTTCTGTGAACACCAACTTTTCACAAGTCATCGACTACGCTCTCAAGGTTAAAGTTGTCGAACATGCTTTCCAGTCTCCATTCCTCATGGATACGCTCATGGGCTTATCGGCCCAACACCTCAATTCGCTAGGTCAGCCTATCCCGCAGCATAAGTCGGCCGCCTACCAGTCGCGGGCGTTTGAAGGCTATAGGAACGCCATAGAGAAAGCTAGCCCTGATGATTATCCTGCACTTCTGGGCTGCTCCTTATTCATGATCGCATTGAGTAGTCAGAACTTCAGAGGGCCAAATCGAAAACGCCTGTTCATCATTGAGTGGATGCACATCTGGCGTGGCATTGGGCTTATCATCGAACTCATCTCGCCGCGATCTGTCCAGGACTCCGGTCTGGCTGTTCTCTTCTATCGACCCCCAATTGACCCAGAGAAAGCCACGGAGCATGTTCCTAACAACCTCTTGTTCATGGTCTCATCCATCAAGTACGGAGATGATGATTACGAACACCAAAAGGAGTATTATGAGTTTCTCAAGATTCTTGGTTCCCTCTATCAGGAGCTTAAACAATGTAAGCACCGTCCAAAATTCATCCTTGCCTTGCTCAATCCGCGTACTTTTCCACACGAAATCGGCTTTGCATCGACGTGTCGCACAATTACTCACCAGAGGTATAGATGGGTTCGGGCCAGTACTGAACCTACGGGTCATCACCTTTTTCAGCTTCTTTCCGAGAGTTATGCTGCCGCTTGCCAGACAACTCCGGCCTCGAGTCTTGATCATAGTCGCCCATTGGTTATGTTTCGTCAAATGCACAGACCCAGGTCCTTGGTGGATGAGAGGGTTCATGCCAACAATGGATGAGATTTTCGAGCAACTTGGCGAAGCATGGGATCACCTACTTCGTGTTCCGAGACTAATCATGGAAACTGAAGATAATGTGAGAATGGCCAGAATCCTCATCGACAATGATGACTGGAGACCCGGAGAAATAGATTTGTTCAAAAACCGCGATCCGAGGATAAGAAATGATCTTCGGCTAATCAATGGCATGTATTCAACCATCCCGTGCCGATTTGAGCCTCGTTACTTTCTTATACGATTTACACTAACACTTGTCCAGTGAGTTAATCTCGATTACGAGCAACAGACCCAGCAACGAGCCAAAGAGTCGAGAGCGTGACGATTGGATAACCAGGCTGATGTAATATAACGTATAGGACGATGGAGACGAGATGGGCCTCGCGAATGGTCAATGGATGTTCAGGCAAAGAAAAATCACCTGGGCCGAGCCAATATCGCAACCGACCCCCGATATTAACCTGCAAAGCGAGAAATTCCTGCTCGGTAGCAGCCTTGTCTACAAGCCAACGACGGATTCTACCACATCACCTGCTGGATCAACATCATCTAGCAATGGCCTTTCTACGCCTAGTGCACATTCGACATCGGCACAGTCACCTCCCTGACGAGTGATATATGCAATTTCTGGTGAAAATTTTCCTGACAGAGTCACAGGCTCGTTTCACACAGGATCTTATTTCCAGAATATGGCAATGACAGCCCTCTATATAGGGCTCGTCATCCATGCAACGGGCTCTCGTCACAGCTTTGTGCCACTAACTATGTTCCAAAATTCCATGACTATGGGATTGCATCGAGCCAACAATTTCGCATGATACATACAGATGGAAGTTTCTAGAACACCATGAACTAGTCATGAGAGCTATCCTGGAGCTCACAAGAGCCCAAACCAGATCTCACTAGCAGTCAAGTTGGCCGGTACACTATGGCCCACGCCCTGAGCGTAAATACCCTGTACCTGGTCTCCATAATTGCTTGTGGTGTATCCGGACTGTGGCGAGTTGGATGCGGTACTCGTCGCGGTCTCTGAGACGTTGAACACCCCAGTCCACTGCTTGATCTCTTCTTGATAGTTTTGCGGCGCTAGCGTCGTATCTGCACTCCCGTGCCAGATTTGCATCTTCGGTCGTGGCCCATCGTAGCCAGGGTACATGTCCAACACGACCTGTTTCCACTGCTCCGCGCTAGCCTTGGACGAGCCGCCACTGCATGAGTTATTCCACTGGTCGACGCCTCCGGAAGAGCTCACGAAGCAGCCTGCAGCCACACCGCTGTATAGCGAGACGGCATTGATGAGCTCTGGATATGTGGCCGCTAAGACGTTGGACATCATGGCGCCGCTGGATCCGCCAGTGACGTAGACGCGGGAAGCATCAGCGCCGTACGTTTCGAGGGCGTACAAGATCATGTTAGCGATGGCCTGCGAATCTCCGCCGCCGAGATGCGAGAGAGAGGACTTCGACGAGACATCCCAGCATGTTCCACTATTCGGCGAACTGGGCCAAATCGTGATATAGCCTTTCGAGTCGGACCCTTGCTTCCATGGTATCTTGCTGTTGGTGAAATAGGATTGCGCGGAAGACTGGCAAGAATGGATCACAACCACGAGGGGCGGGTTCGCGACTACATTGTCGGGCTTGTAAACCCACCTGTGCGGTTCCGTCAGCAACACTTATCTTGAAAACGAGCAAACGCGGGCAGGCAAAACGTTGTAATGAAGTAGACTCCACGGAAGGATTGGAAACCAACGTACATTTGTGCCTTTGAAGTCGCATTATTATTGTAGTTCGACACTTGCGTCAAGGACGCGGCCTCTGCGAGCGCGGCGATTAAGAGGAATGGAAACAACATCTTGATGAACAATTGTCGGATGCGCAGAATGGCATGCGAGTTTCTCAAGCCAAGACATGATACTTATACTAGACCCAGCACCGCGTCAATCCGCGGATCGAGGTTGATATAGGGCGAATTATTAATTACGTATAGATTGCTCTCTCGCCTCCCGAGGTGTATAAATACTGTGTATGATGCGGGGAGCGGCTCATTGACGATGTTGTGTCGGCTAATGTGAACTCCATCGAGACAACCTGGAATCAACCGCCTGCTATAAGAAGTTTCGGTTGTAGATCTGACTGCGCCACATCCCTCGTGGAAGTCTTCAGGATATCTTGAAAGCAAGTGGGCATTTGTCGAATCCATATTACTGGACACAGTGACTCTACATAGATTTGGTGATATCTAGGTAGACGATCTTGACATGGTTGTGTTGCAACTTGTATGTATGTTCCTCCCAGCCTGGCGGCAGAAATACATGACGCAGCGCAACCTCTGCCTCTGAATATCATCGCGCATCACAGTAGGTGTCCCGTCTCAATGTGAGCTGGATTGGTTATATCAATCTCCGCCGTTCCAAAGCCCACTGGATTACAACAGAATCTGCTTGAGGAAGCCATAAAGTAGATTAGTTCTCAGTGAAACGCTCTGTCAAATAAGCTCTATGAGATTTGCGTGGTTTGCCCACCAAAATGAAGAGGGAGTAACTTCTTCTTGGTTACTCGATTCCCAAGCAATACTTCAAATACAGTCCCATATTATCTCGGTTGATGTGAAATGGGCAACACGTGTTGAAAAGTAGTCTCTTCTGCTTGACCCAGGCTCTGCGGTTCAGCGGACTCCTGTCCACCAATTTCCACCAGCCGTCCGTGTATAATGTCGCCTTGACAGCTCGAAACATGCCGTTTACTACTCTATTTTGAATCGCGAACGGCTTCGAAATGAGGTCATCCGAATTTCTATTGCTGAAGAGTCCCGTTGCAACTCCGGTAGATGTACTGGCAGCGAGATTGATACGAGGTTGGTGATAAATGTCCATCATCCACTGTGCCTCTCTCGTCCAATGTTGTGCCGAATTCTGAATAATGCGCAGCGAGTCGGTCCATATGTGCTTAATGCCGAGAAAAGGCTTCTTTAAATGTTCTTCGAAGCCTGTTCACAGGTATACGCGTCATGAGTTGCTCAATGGTATCAGTGGTGCATTTGAACATGTCTTCTTTGCCCCACGAGTGATTAAGGGTGGCATACGGGTCAGTAGGAGTCGTGTCTTTTGTGAGTATGAGTCGTGCTTCGTTATGTTCGGTCAACCCAATAAGTTGTGTGGGATACCAGATCTCGTCGCCAATGACCCGACGACAAGAATGATGTGTTTTCTCGCATATGTCAAATTGCTTTTACAGAAAATCCTATGCTTCGACACTACCAGTACTGGTGCTACCTATAGAACTTAGCGAGGCAGCTTGTGCTCATTAGCTTATATCTGACCATAAGAAGAATGATTTGTTATCCGGCCGACCAACCTTCGTCATGGGTATCAGAGACTTAGAAGTGTTTGCTCGTCTGTTGACCTTGGAAAAACAAAGTGATGGCGAGCTCTACTACGCCGACATCTTTCTGACATTGTCGCAGAACATGTCGCATTTCGGTAGGCCAGTTGGCTTCGGCATATTCGGGCAAGGCATCAAGGAGAGTATGGCAGAAGAAGCACATTGCCACGGCGGCGGCAAGCGTTGGGAGATCTGGAGTGCGAGTCCATGGCGAATCGGTAATCATTTGGGCTGGTACGGATTACGTGTCCATCAATTACAGGCTCTGTTCTCTATTTAGACGAAAAGGTATTCAGACATTCATTCGGGCTAGGACGCGTCCATCAGTCACAAGCTCTCTTCTGTATGCAGACGAAAAGATATTTGGGAATTCATTCGGGCTGGTAAGCGTCCATCAATCACAGGCTCTCTTCTCTATTCAGACGAAAAGGCATTCGGGCATTCATTCGGGCTGGTAAGCGTCCATCAATCACAGGCTCTGTTCTCTATTCAGACGAAAAGGCATTCGGGCATTCATTCGGATCTACTTTCGAGCAAGAGGCAGTACAGTTGTTTGTCTATCCACGGATTAAGCATTGGGTTTTCACAAAAGAGACGACCACCGCTCAACACACAATATCATGAGCACATAGGAAGTGGGACACCAGAATGCATTAATTTTTTTTATTAGTGTGCTACGTCAGCTTTTTGTGAGACGGTTCACTCCGTCTACCATAGCTCGCTAGCAGTCTGACCGTCCTGCCCAGAACAGAGACGTCCGAATGGCAGACTGATCTGGAACCTTGTGATTTTCCCTCGTCCTGTGTTCGGCATCTCAATTTGCTCAGCAAGCAAAGAGCAAGTATAAAAACACTCTTGGTGTTTCGCCTTTGCCTCCTGTTTCCCTCTTCCCACGCGGACGGACACTTCTCTCCGTTGAAGACCAGCGGCGATGCCAGCCCTTTCTTCCCGATCCGATTGATCAGGTTCTGTCTATTAATACATTTTATTTCTTCTTTTCGCTTTTGTTGGGACGGAAGCTCGTGTGCATGCTCCCAGACAAGCTCCGATGTGATGAGAATCTTTGCAGCAAAATCTGAATCTTGGTGACTTGCTCGTAAGTCAAAGACTCCAGCGGACACTCGGTCGCGAATTCATAATGGTCGTTTTCAAAGGTGCTAATTAAGCCTTGGCCACTCTGAGCTTTGTTCCAGGAGGGTGCTCCTCGGGACGAAATTTGCAAAATGGGTGCGTGCATATGCCATTAACTACGCTTGGGCACTAGACGATGTAATAATTAGTCATGTATCACTAAGAGTTTAACAAGACGGATGAAAACCATCAGGATGTTGCGTGGTGCGAGTTTAGGACGAAAGATGGTGCGCGCTTACATGATGGCCATAGATGCAGTTAACAACATCGCAATCTTGCCCGTTGGTGCACGGATTTTGGCGTGCCAAAAAGGCAATGGCATTCTTCTCTTCTTTATTGGGGCGATAGTCGTGTACGAAACAGCAGTCTTCGCCTTTGGCACAGGGGCCGCGGAGGAAATGATTGTTGCAGAGTTTATTGTTATCCTTTCGTTTTTTGATGGTGTCCAGAGCCGACTGAGTCAAAGGGATAGGGACATCCAAACCTCTCGGGCCAGGATTCCATGCGGGCGGCGGGGTCTGTTTCTTGGGAATGTTTGGTGTCTTGGGGGCCAAAGGCTTTAGCTTGATGGGGAGGTTGATGACAGGCGGGGGGCTCGCCGGTTTCTGTATGGCAGTAGCATACGAGAAAATAGGCGTGCCAGGTGCTGAAACAACCGGGGATCGCGACGAACCCGATTGTACTGAGTCCATCGACATCATGCGCTGAGGGATCAACTTCTGAGATCGAAAAACTTCCTTGAAATTCAGAAGATTGACTCCAGTGGAGGCTATGTCGCGCACGGTCGAGGAACCCTCTATGACACTAATGCGTTTGAAGTCTTCCTTGTCGCCTATATTCTCGGTGATGAATGCAGCATAATTGGGATCGTGAGAAACACCGCCCATGATCACATATTTGCAACTTGAATTCTGGGCATGGAATTTGACGGTCTCTGTGCGACGGACGTTAATAAGACTATTTCCCCTAGGACTTGACAGAGGGTCGAAGGAATTTGCTGTTATACAATAAAGCACTATCATGATTCATATGCTAGGTTGTGTTGAGCTTGGATAGCGGGGGGTTAATGCACCGAGGACAAACTCTGAGAAACACTTACCCTTAATCTTTGACTCGGCTCGATCTTTTCCATAGCCGATGTCTACAAAGTCAAAGGAGGCCTTAACTTGGTTAAAGCCAGTGACGAATTCTGGAAGGTCGACGTCATTATAGACCAGACTGCTGGCCCTCAAGACCTTATTGAGGTTGGCGAGGTTGGCGACAATCTTGATCACAATCTCAGCTTGACCGAGAAAGCTGGTCTGGAAAGCCACGGCTTTGCGAAGCTCGTGGGCGGCTCGCCTTCCGCCCTCGACGCCTTCTCTAATAAGATGATCCCGGAACTGTAATCGAGTGCCGAACGGTCAGCAAAGCGTTGGAAGGACCAGTATGTAGAAAAGAGTTCAGCTCACAATAAGGTGATTGCCATCAATGACAACCAAGACGTAGGCGAATTGATCCTGTAGCATGTGAGTATTGGTTTAGATGTCTCAGCAGAGATAGATATAGTTTCTAATTGGTACCTTTGTGGAGCTCTGGTCAAATGAGACATATCCCGCGCCTTGTTGGACATGCTGCAGCTGGAGCTGAACCTGGCGATAGCTCTTGAGCGCATCCTCGACATCTAGGTTCAGATCTCGGATTTGCTGAGTGAATTGGTTGTTTTCGTTTCGGCGGGTGGTCTCAAGACGTTCGGCGTAGATCATCAGGTCCTGTGGTGGTATGAGATTAGCATGTTGGGTGCGGAAGGCGAGGGAGGACAGGAGGGAGAAAGCGCGCATACCTTGATGAAGTCCGAAGTAGCAACTGCCTCTCTCTCGCGGGCCTTGTAGCGGGGGACAAAGTCCATGACGCTGGTCGGCTCCATGGCTTCTGCTTTGCACGGCGTGTGCAGGTCGGAACAGACTGGCGACAAGCCAGACGATATAATACGAAGGGATGGAAACGTGGTGGATGGGCGACGGGGAAGTCAGGGAGCGAGGGTGACGCCGGCGCAACGAAGTACTGGGGTGCGTGCAGTGTGTACGGTGTGCGCAGTGTGTGCGGCAAGCTACAAAGAGAAGGACGGGCAAGAAAAGGTCGAGGCGACAGCCCGAAGACGACCGAGCAAGACGGCGTGCGTCTGGATCGCAACTGCCTTGCTATGGTGGGAAGAATTGCTACGGCGCAACTCGAATTGAATCGAATTCAGCGCTCGTCGGAGCAAGTGACGAGAACAGGTCTGCCCGCCTCGGCTCAGAATGGCAGCGCGGGTGAAAGAAATGTTGGAATTGAAAGGGATTTGGAACGGGACGATGCCGTCGCTCTCTTGCGCCGGCAGAACGAAGGCAACTCACAAAGGCGCACTGGCTGGCGACTCGAGATGCAAAAAGATGTGTGTGTCTTCGACGACTAGTCGTGACGGAAGGCGAGATCTCGAAAGCTGGAAAATAAATCGGGTCCAATTCACGTACCCCTGCACCCAGACGCGTGCGCTAGAGTGCTGGCAGGAATGCTGGCGACGGGGCGCCGACTAGGTGCTGGGGTCAACCAGCTGCTTAGTGGGGTCACAGCAACTAATAGGTATGCACTCTGCGGCTGCTGTACTAAAAATACCTGTCACATCACTCGGGCGTTACCTCATCGTTCATTCCATCCCATCATGCCACTACATGTAAGGCGCTGGATAGTTACATGCGATGGAATATAAAAGGCCATGTACATCGGTGTAAAGGCATCCGTCAACTAAGTTCTAAATCGTTTCCCCTGGCTCGCATGGATTGATGTATGTGACTGCGCGACCGGCCTGCCGCCTGGCAAGCGCCTTGCTGATCTTGGAGCATTATTACCTGGGTTCTCCAGGTTCATCTGCATTATGCCGTAGATCGGGCCTAATTATCCCAGACGATTAAGTTATCACGCTACCTAACTGAGAAGGGAGGTTATCTTAGTAGTCAGACCAGTTGTGGCTAGTGACGAAATGGGCCAATCAGATCTCTCGAAAAAACCACTACCACAACTGGTCTAAGGCCTCGATACAGGCCTAATAAGGGACGTATATACGCTACCGTATATAGAATACACCTATTTCGAACCACGCAACGGTTGCAATTCTATAATTCTTTATTAAAATAATTCGAGAAAAATACCACGACGTAGAGCTCGTCGAGGGCTACGTTTGAGTGCTTTCAAATCGTTAATATTATAAGTATTAACAAAAATATACGCCAATTACTTCGAGTAAAATATACGTATTAACGCCTTTATTGCAATAACTTTACTACTTTTTAAAATATTAAAAATCGAGCAACGCTCGAACGTAAATATTAACAAGCGCTACGTCGTCGTATTTTTTTCGAATTATTATTTTAAATAGTCGTAAAAATACGTTTCGAAAAGTATTAAGCTATATGTTTTAAATAACGCTTATATATTTATATCTTTATAAATATTTGAAATAATTCAATTCTGCTAACGTTCGGATATTTGTTTCGTTAATTTTTACGCCGTAGTATTTTTTTCGAATTATTTTAATTAAAAATAGCGAAATATAACCATTACGTAGTTCGAAATAAAGGAATATATATAAGTCGTACTTTTTTAACTAAATCGTAGCCGATTTTTTATTTTTTGTTTAATTGTTTTTAAACTTTAAAAATATATAAATATTCCATTTTATTATATTTAAACAAAGCCCGATTATTTTTACTATTTAATTTAAATCGAAAATAAACGAGTATTACGGTAAATATCGATTTTTTTTATATAAAAGCGTATATAAAACTCGACGTTTTCCGCATTAAGTCCTCAGACCTCTATTTCAATAGGTAATTCCATCCCTACCAGCCACACCAGCCACACCAGCCACCAGTCACGTCACCCATTGGAAAAGAGGTCTGAGCACTGAGATAAAAGGGAGGCAATTAAACACTCTGGACACTCAGAGAAAATGGTTGAACGACAATCCCATCCAAACTAAGATCCAAACCCCTTTCTGACATAAATTGTGCACCTGCTCACCTCCCGCTACCTTTCGATAATGCGGTCAGTGTCCTAGCTGCACAGAGGTACAACTCAACGCCTACAGTCGTATCGACCTACTGGGTAACCAGTTGACCGTCGTCATAGTTTCAATAAATCTACTGCCTTCGACCTCATTCCCCCAGCTATGCAACCCCTCTACGTGAGCCAAGTCTACCATACCTGATCCAACAGTGAAGCCAACGGGCTTCAAATTCTCCAGGTAGGGTCGACCCGACCAATAAGCAAGCATGGCGATACACCAAATCCGATCTCCCGAGTCCCTGCCGTCAGGTATGTGTTCCTCAACTCACAAATTGCACTACGTGCATACCACTGGAATGTCCGTACACCATTATGAAGGAGAGTTCCCCCAATCACACAGCACTCCTCGTCCCGGCCCGATGGAAGTATTTAGCGCTCTCCGTGCTGTTGGAATGGAAAGTCTGCCCTTGATCTGTCCTTCAGGATGGAAATCAGACGGCGTTGGACAGTGATGCGCTGTCACAGCACTGCCGCGTTGCACCATCTTGTGACCGGCGTGACATGGAACAGAATAGTGCATCAATTCATTCTCAGTTGTACACTGAGGTCACAGAGGCAAACCCTCTCGACCCCGCGGGAAACAATGAGTAGAGCTACATGTTGGTGTTGGGACATTTTCGAGGTCTTAAGGTGTGGCCGACGAAGTTCCAGCACCGTTTCACTACAGCATGCACAATATCAGACACTACTTATAGGCGAGGCAGATTTGTATCAGTCGATACGAAAGAGGAGGGAGAAGCAACGGAATGTGTGACTGGAATGCTGGTATGGAAGTAGAGTCGCCTGCACCTAGAGTATGCCTTGTCGGCCAGCTCCAGATTGCGGCTGCGGGCTTGCATTTATGCAGGTCGAGACACTTCGCACACAGCTATTGGAAGAGCGATAGTGCCGATGCACCCCTTGTGTCGTGTGCCGTGTGTAAGAAGTGCTGAATACCTTACTTCAGGAATCAGAAATCAGATCAGCCATTGCGACTGGCATAATGTGCTTGCAGCGTAACTGTCGCATAAGCGCTGGCCAGAACGACACAAACAATGAGAACCCAAGACGCATTTGATGATAACGAAAGATCGAGCACTATCTGGTGTGTTTTATCGCCTTTCTTCGTATGATCCAACGAGGTAGAACCCTGCATTGGTTCATGAAATGCCCTGGGAGATTGAGGCTACTTCTCAACCTCATGCACTAGAGCGTGGTTCTATATTACAGGGTTGAGAGCCAAAAGGTTCTAGCGATGACCTTTGTTTATTATCAAATGTGATAGTTGAAACATACGGTACAATGTCAAGGCCTAATATAACCGTCAAAGATCACTCAGATCTGTCTTGTTTCACGAGCTTTGCTTGGGAAAGCTTCTCTTTGAACACGGCCCACTGAAGTCCGCCTCGCATGGAATACCCTTCATTCTTCTGCTGCGGGGGTAGTCTTTGCAAGTCGCTCATTTCTGTAATGATACAGGGATCACTGTGTCCAGACGACAACTGAGGTGCTCCGGCAGAAGGTCGTCATTATTCAAGGTTTGTATCCGCATCTTTTCTTTCTGCGAAGTATTTCCCATAGGACAAATTTGACCTTTGTTTTGTGTTAGTTTTAAGTGAAGCATTCCTAGACTTTTCACAGAGCTGCAATACGGCTATCGTTGTTTTGAGGATAGTGTCGAGTATGTGGCCGCGTACTAATAGACTACCTCATAAAGACAGTGAGCAAGTCAGGTCAATGGAATGGTTGTAGTGATTGTAGGATAAGAAAAAGTCGTCTATAAACCTATCGTCATTGAGAAGATCGACTCACGCGGCCGCCGGCGTGCCCCCTCAAAGATATCCTTGATGGAAGTGCTGATCAGAAGAGTAGGGAACCTTTGACTTTCGTTACCGTTGCATGTGACCCAAAGTACTCACTTATGTATGTAGTCAGGTTGTGTGGCTATGAGCTTACAAGCCTGGTCGGTCTCCGAGCAAAAGCTGCTTTATGGGCTCCGGTCTTCCTCGATGTACCTTTATGATTTTCTTGAATTGCCTGTCCCAGACCCCCCCTAAAATCACAGTTTATTGTCAACGGCTTGAGCTGAAATATGCCTGTGTAGTTGTGAAATTGTTGCAGCGTGCATAGCAAGTTTGCTGCGCTCACTTTACATCTCGGACATGTATCCAAGTAGTCGTGTCAAATGTAAAGACTACTGATATCCTGGTGCATACAGTAATCTCCAAAGTATTAATGTGTTCAAGAAAGTCAACTGCGTGCTCTTCTGGACATACAGGCATTCCATGTCCCCTCAATCCCCCCTCGGTGCTTTCCTTCGAGCTGCAGGCTCAATATGTAACTTGCAAATAAGGTGGTAAGGCACTATCCTAGGCGCATCTTTGACACCTACTATGCCAGGCCAATGCGATTGGTGAGCCGTTCACAGCAATCGTCCGGTATCGACTTGTGCCACAAGTGCAAATACCTGAAGCACATCTATGCGTGCTTACAAGGCCATCCACATAGGATCAGCGCTAGAAAGTGCATTGAAAGGAACATGACCCGGTGATATAAACTTGCGATCCCCTCCATGGGTCCCTGCTGAATGGTCCACATAACTTTCCCTCATACACAATATCATCAAAGACAATACACGAGCATCTTCATCGGACACTATCTTCCTCTATTGCCCTCAATAAACCTCGACCCGCGAGCTTCATCATGGAATACCACTATCGAGATCATTGTCGAGACTACCGACGAGATTACCACAGAGAGGATCTCATAAGGAGGTAGTAGTTTCTTTCAAGTATGCGCATAAGTCCGGTTGGTAAGTACAGGAGAATTATTACTTGATCGTCATCCTTACTATCGCGTACAATTTTTGGGTGAGAATAACACTGACCATTACAGAAGCACGTTACGGATCCGTGGGATGTCACTGTCGGCTGCAAGACCACTTTCGCCATTCAAGCGTTGATTATTCGGGGGAGGGTTTTTCTTCTAGTCTGGGGAATGATCATGAACATATTAGCACATGTAGTGAGAAGCAACAATCATGACAAATTGAAGCCCTCTGAAGTTTTGTGTCACTCGAGATATTTCCTGTGCCTCGGCTGAAAACATAAGCTATGTTTGATATAAAATGCGGTATACCTTACCCAGCCCATCAAAACTCCCCCAAGTATTAGAAGTCATGAGCACGCTTCCCCACCCAGTATACTCGCTGGCCAAGAACGTAAAGCACCGGTCATGCTCTCTTCCACACAAGATGTGCAAAATACCACACTTATCAGAACCTGCTCATATCCTATGCCAGAATCGTAGTCCCTTGGATGTGCTGGTAAACCGAAGGCAGGGGTCAACGCACGAAGTATGAATTGACATTGCATATCGTAAAGCATTCTTTCGGGCAAGAGTTGAACCAAGTGTACAAAAGCATATCAGTCAGGTGAAGGCTTCAGCCAAAAGGCCATCCGAGTGATAATGCCTTCACTGTCTCTCACCCAATGGAACCTGCTCTTATAGTCCTATGGCCTGAATCTGAATGTACTACGACACTATTTGTTCGTCCATAAGCAACACTTGGACATTTTACTGCGGGAGATGGAATAAAGCACCGGGACAAACTGTGGAGTGTTACATCCTCGTCTTGAACAATTAACTGGAAAATATCGATTATACGCATCGATGTCTTCTGGTCTTGTGCTTGCTCTATGCACATGATTAGAATTAAAAGTATACAGCGATTGAATCTTCGGACCGATCCCGGACCAGACCGCAGCGTCAAGAACTAGACATTCCCCGTCAGATGTCTGCGTCTTGTGTACCTCTTACAAAACAAATGCTGCCACGCCTGCCCATGCCCACACATATGAAAAAGTAGAAAGCCAAATCGTGCCCCACCATCACCGCCGCGCGTCCGGGGGTATATTTCTAGTTTCCTCGTTTTGTATGCTCTCCATGCCATCTAAATGGTCCAGTCCAACCTTTTGCACGAAGCGTTCTCTACTTGGTCTTCTTCTTTGACAAGCCGGCGGCCCGTCGAGCCTCAACATCCCCCTCAGCAAGCCATTTACTTGCCTTGACGAGCTGGACGACATTGAGAATGTTTTTGAGAATCATGATAGGCGCACTGATGCCAGTCAGAATCCAAGGAATCGTTGAGTCCATCTTGTTGACACGGGCCATCTCCAAGGCAGCAGCGCTGTAGGGATTCGTGAACAACTGGCGGATGATGGAGCTGTTGACCTGAGCTCCTGTCTGGATGGCGGTAGCTTTGCCGGGAGAGATCGACTCGAGAAGTTGTGGGGATAGGAGGGGCGAGGAGAAGGAGAGGAGGTAGAGCGCAATGAAGAATAGCTCGTTCAGGGCGCAAACTAGAAAAAGAACGGTCTAATGACTGGTCAGCTCGAGATAAATGCCGAGGCTAGCTTTGGGAGACGGACCTTGTTGGTGTAGTAGAGGTTGAGCAGCCAGCTCCGAGACTTGTCGACGTTCTTGTGGCTCTCGCCCGAGCCGCCCATGGCTAGAGTCGCGTACATGTGTATGTAGTGGCTGGCAAAGTCCAGCGAGATGAGGCCCTGGAAGACGATGGCCCATCGCGGGAATGCCGACGAAAGGAAGACAAGGAGGCAAGACGTCGTGCATCTATCCGTGACCATGTCTAAGACAGCGCCGAACCTGGTAGATTGGCTGAAGTATCGGGCTGCATACCCGTCGAGGGCATCGAGTAAGCAGGAGATACTGTAGAGGAGCGAGCATGTCCTCGGGTGGAGGGGCATGTAGTATAGGGATGCGATGGCCAGCACGATTCGGAAGTAGCCTAAAGGCAACAGTCAGTTTCTGAATACCTACGACGAATGGATCGCACTAGTTACCGATCAAATTAGGCCAGAAAAGGAAGACGTTCTCGCGGGCAATGTCAGCTGGGATAGCTTTGGCCACGACACTGTGAGCAGCGCCGTTCCCATTCCCGCTTCCATTCGTGTCTCGGTCTGGCGAGGCCTGCTTAAGCTTCTCACCTGCCTGAGCTGAGGCAGCCTGTCGTCGAGTTTTTCTTCCAGACATGTTGGTGTATATGAGTGTGGGATTCGGCCGTGTATGTTGGCCGTCGGATGAATCGGAACTTGAGGGTCCAGCGCAGTCGGTCCACGCGAAATCGGCTGACGATTTTTTGGCGCGTGGACAGTCTGGGAGGATCGGAGAAGCTTGATGGAGTATCGCCTACTGAATTAGACGAGTACGGATAGAGTAAAGGAGGCGCGAAGATGTGTTGAAGGATATCAAAAGGTTTGGTGATGGAGGCCCAGCACTTTAATTTCTGATAACCGTTGAGGTGGATGGATAGGTATCCGCGAGGATCCGTCTGCTCGGTCGATCGGCCGTTCGGTAGCAGGAGTACGAAGAAGAGTACGGATTACTTGATGACAAGGAATCTGCGTGGTAGAGAACGAGGGAGGTAAAGCGATGCTCATGTGAGAGTTGTTGACGTGGAGTTGGCACAAGGTGATCAACATCGACAAGCTCCAACTTGTTGTTATCGGATGACATAGGGGCGATTGCGACACTTGAGGTGGGACGGGGAGACTGCACTGCTGCAAAGCTGTCTAGCTAAGAAAAAAGATAGGGACATCCATTGAAATGGGCTGATGAGATTCCCTGATAATACCATCCACACTGTCAGCGACAAGCTGCTTAGCTCGGCAAGGATGTGCCGTATAATATCCGTCTCTCACCAGCAGAGCCAGCACTCAGCAGAGCCCACCCCAGTCAATCAAACCCTGAACCACTCCCACGGTATCACCATCCTCTTGGCATCTTTTAATTGAGCACCTCACTTTGTGCCTGGCAGTGAAGTTGTCAACACCTATTGCATTCCAGAACGCCTCAATCATAATATTGAAACTGCTTAAGTTTTGCATGGTGCCGCAAGACCCGTCATTCCATACCCCTCTCTGTGACCCAGAGTGAAACAATACCTGTATTTCGAAAAGTGCCTCAAGGTTGGCGGGGCTCTTCACTGTGTACCCCGCTACGGATGTACTACCTGTAGGTACATGTAGGTAGTACCTTACCTTAGGTACATGTAGACAGGCACAGCTTGCTGAAGGTTCCTAACTGGTCTCACTCCCACAGTTCAACGAGGCTTTGCAATGGATTGAAAGAAATCAAAGCAATTACGTAGTCATAATGTGCACTCTTCAGGTTGTTCTAAATTCTATCAGTTAAGCTGAGCCCAGAAAACACCTCTAGGTCAATGTAGCCGTTTCACCACAAGTGGCTCTCTTTGTTATAAGTTACAACCAAGCAACGAGCTCAACGCTCTCTCCCCCTTGTGCACGGTTCGTCTTCCTCTCGCAGTCGAAAGCACGCCTCCAGCAACCATAACCTCGAGCGGCTGCTGCTATGGAAACTTACATTCATGAAGCAATATCGATCTCACTTGGAATCATATGCGATGATTCTGTAGCGTCACAATGATTGATATATCGTTACACGACAAAATAGATCATATTTCCTCACAGCATCTTACCCTTGATTAGTGTTTATATGGCCTTATTTGGATCAAAGGATACCCATTGCTTCCCCTGGCTGGGTCTATTCATGTCTACTACCTATCATTACTTTGTGCGTGAATTTGCCAGATGTACTAGGTAATGACATACAAGATAAGATTCTTACCAGTACAAGTGGAGGCCCCTCCAATATTTGGAAGTTAGAATCGTTCGCATTGACGACATGCGAAAGAAACTGTCCAGAAATGAAGCAGGCTTGCAAAATTGACTGAGAACAGAGTATTTGGAGACCATAAATCCAGCGGGCATAGAAAGTCCCCTTTGATGTCAACCGCCATCCACCATTTCAGCCGTCGCTATACACTGGCCTTGGGCAACCTCGCTCTATGTATCCCAACTGGCCACGCTGTTATCGCACTTGGCAGGAATTGCCAATCCTTCTATCGACCTACTGATCGTACGAGTGAGCTCAAAATTTTAGCATTGGTTTGCATGGCGGTCTGGTTCCGCGAGTAGGGGACTTGCAGCACTCACTACACGTACCTTTCAGCCCACTAGTCCAGATGGAAAGCTTGACACGGGACATTCCGAAGACAATTTTTTTATCGGCTCGTCTAGAGTCTAGACGAGATGATATTCTTCTCCACCTTTGTTTGCTTGTGCAGTGCTCGTCGAAAAAGAACATGACATTACAGACATACCTACTACTACTGTAGTAGTATCTAGGCATCTGCTAGACTAAGACCCTTCGGGTAGCTACCTACACAGACGGGATGCAGGAAGCAAAATGACACGTACCGCATATCCACCCGCAGTGCGGCGTGGGTCAGGGTAGTGCACACAGACCGGCGGCTCTTCCGTGTCCAGTTTCCCGCAACGACTATGCGCAGAGTACGCGCACACCAATGTATGTATTGCTCATCGGGAGTCATCGGGAGCCAGGGTGTAGTTGGGATTCTCGACGATGCCGAGATGCCAAGCTTTTACTTGTCCTGACCTAGGTAGGCTTGCTGCCTTATGGTTTAGCGTATCCATTAGACAGGGACCTGGGACTAATGGTTCCGGCTCATCTACCGACGTCCATGGCGTTGCACAAGCACCCTTGGTACCGATGAAAGTGGAATGGACTCGCATATAAAAAGTGTCCCCGAGTAGAGCGATCATCTAGCGCAGAGACAGATTCACATACTAACTCACCTGACTCAACACAAAAGGCAGTCAGACGCGAGTGTCGAATGTACTATTAGAGCTACATCCTGACTTAGTATCAGACGTAGATGCTCAGAGGGGGGCACCTATCAGGTTAAGGTACTCACGCGGGTAAGATAGGGTTGCCGTATCTGA
This sequence comes from Xylariaceae sp. FL1019, assembly GCA_022578705.1. Classification (NCBI taxonomy): domain Eukaryota; kingdom Fungi; phylum Ascomycota; class Sordariomycetes; order Xylariales; family Xylariaceae; species Xylariaceae sp. FL1019. Next base: position 102,754 of record MU391949.1, on the reverse strand, counting down.
CCGTAATTCTATTGCAACCCAGAGATCTTCATCCAATGCACGATAATTTGGGTTGATCTGCAGTTGCCGGAGGCAAGTGGATGGCGGTCGGAACAAGCGACCCGACGACTTCAGTGTCGAAGTGTCTCGACTCTTGAGTGCGTTGTCGTTCTAGCCCAGCTGGTACAATTCCAACATTTGAAGTCTGATTTACAGATCGGCCACACTACTACTGCATTACCCAGTACGGATGTACCTACGTACCTATGTATCTTACGTTTAAGGCAATGCAGTGTTCTTTAATTCGTCTGACCAGCCAATAGAAGCTTGAACCTTTTTGAACTTAGGTATTTAGAGGTTGCCCATTGCTTGATTGATCAACGATATATGCGGTGTTCAACCTTGAACCATCCACATCCCATCTAGACCGTAAGGTACATTATTCACCGATGTTCTATCCAACCTATACCATCCCTCGCATACCTCTGGCATTAGTTGCAGTTCGAAACCCATCAATGATGGCACAAAAACAACAATCCACAATGTGCCGAAAGCGAATTGGCCTGATTGTTCAGAAGCGTACAGCATGCCTGGAGAGACGATCCTCCCCCCTCTCTTGGGGGTACAATTAGAACACATATCCATTGTTAGTTGCCGGAGAGCCGACTCGGAACTATTGGAGCAGAGTTGTGAACAAGGGAGAGCCCGTACGGTAAGGATCACGAGCAGATACATATCAGTTGTGAGTGGCATTTCCTGTTGCCGAGGACTTGTGAGCGATGCAAAGATAGCGATCATCACGTGCCATGGACTTGGGAATTTCGTGAATAAAACCTGAGGTTGCTTGAGACACGAAAAGACAAGAAATGTGGAAGCGGGCAAAAACATGTATCAAACCACCTTGACTTATGCGTCCTACCCGTCGATCATTATTCTTAACCGATGTAACAACTCCAATTTAAATGTGCCTTCTGCTTTGAGGTCGTCGTTGCCAGTTGCTGTCTGTCGCACTTTGGGGGCATTCTCTGGCTCTCCCACTAATACTGCCCTCTAATTCGAACCGCGAATTTGTTTCAATGAATATACCCCAGAGCAATTCGGACTCTCCACACACACATAGTAGGTAGCTCTGTGGCACAGCAGTCAAGACCGGTGGTACATTCCTACGTTTGCTGCGGGCTATCTGTGCTTCTGCTCTCTGGGGAATCGACTTCATTTGACAGCATCGATTGTCTTCAAGCAGGTGACGCATGCTGTACGCCGTCAAACCTCCATCCGCCATTGGTCCCATTGGCGTTTTGTGCGTCGAGCACCAACCGAAAACTCTGAAAGGCCCGAAAGTGTCTGCGAGGCGGTCCAGTTCAACGGTACCTTGTTATTAGCGGGAGTCGGAACACACATCCCATCGAGCCATTCCAAATTATCTCTGGATAGAGCACGCTAGGGATTGCGGTGGTCTGACCAACAACAAGATAGTATACAAGGTCAACTGTCGTGTGCTGCTCTTCTAGTCCGTCCCGACCCGCAGGGCACCTCTCAAGGGTGTTCGATCTGGCCTCTGGGCAGACTCTGGGCTCTGCAAGCTTGGGGTAATCCCACGCTTCTTTGCCTTCACACAGAAGTCTTCCCACCTCCTCGGCTCCTCATTCGCGGCCCTTCTTCCCTTCGCAGTCCATCCCTCCAATCTGCTTTGCCCTACAACCTAGCCTGCCGACCTGCCACAGAGGGTGTTTGCGTGTCGCAGACCATTGTGGCGAGTGCGGGCAAGCGGGCGTCGCCTCATCAGCACCCTCATACTCACCCTTCCTTATGCCCTGAGGTAGTGACTGGAGTATACCTACATGTATGTATGCATACTTGCCTACGGAGTATAAGATTACCCAGCTGTGCCGTCCCCCTACCGTAGGCTCCCGAGTCCCGTCTTTTGCCGCCGCAATTTCAGGTGCCTCTCGGGCGGTGTATGTCGACAAAACAACTGACCCTTCTCAGTACCTAGCCAAAGCCAGACCGAACCTCGAAGGCCAACAGGCGATAACCTTGGATAGCAAAGGCGATTGTTAGCTTGTTGCAATTTGCTTCTCCGATTGAGAGGATTGTTGGATTCTTGGCCAGGTCCGTGACAAGGAACAGAGCTGGAAAATTCGAGCATCACTACAAAAAGGGCTAAGCAGCCACCCTTGAATTGACATCATTGGCGCTCCACAGGGTTCTCGTCCATCAGCCGATCGCCCTGCCACCGCCGTGGACAGACTATTGAACGTCAGTCGTTTTCGTAGGGGAGACTCGCCTGTCGACGTATCCTTCACTACACCGACCACAGGTCTCTGTCGCCTCCTTGAAACTTCTTATCTCCCACCTTACCTGGACTAGGTTGCTTGTCACATACTTGCCAATTCGCATTGCGGCCACGTAGCAGCACAGGCTTTGTTAACTTCCCCAGCATCAACACCAGGTGCCGACGTTCGGACAGCCTGATTTCCCCTCTGCCCCCGAGTGTCGTACGAGTACGGCGCAGCTCCTTTTCAACCAGTGATTTAAGGCTTCCGGATCGCCTGTCACACCATTATTCGAGTCGACACCAACCGGCATTAGACATACGGCGACGCATTTCGTGCATACGACTATTCACGGCCGCCCTAACGCGATTGTATATCAGTGCCCTTGACTCAACCATCGCCAATTGATATTACCATTAAGTTCTCCAAAGATTGAGACCTCACCCCGTCGTTTTCGATTGACGGCCGCGCTATTGATCATTGAGAACTACGACGGATCGCCACCCCGCTGCAACACACTACACTGACTGGCCACGAGCACAATTGGCTATGAGTGCGCCTCAGGAGCGACGACCGGCCGTCTCCGCGACGTTTGCCGACAGGGCGAAGGCGGCGACGCATCCCCTCGCGAACTACCTGTTCCGATTAATGGAATTGAAGCAATCCAACCTCTGCCTCAGCGCCGATGTCACCAACGCTCGCGAATTACTCTCCTTAGCCGACTCCATCGGTCCCTCCATAGTCGTATTTAAAACTCACTACGATCTCGTTGCAGGTTGGGACTACCATCCCAAGACCGGCACTGGCGCAAAGCTCTGCGCTCTGGGCAGGAAACATGGATTCCTTATCTTTGAGGATCGAAAGTTCGGCGACATTGGCCACACGGTCCAGTTGCAGTACACTGGAGGCACTGCACGCATCATCGACTGGGCTCACATCGTCAACGTGAATATGGTTCCGGGCAAACCAGCAGTCAAGGCTCTTTCTGAGGCGGCTAAGCACTGGCGGTCGCGTGTCAATTATGAGGTGAACACGGCCATTACAGTGGGCACGCCGGTCTCTGATACATTCGAGAATGAGGACGAAGAAGAAGCAGATCAGATTGGGCCCATGCATCCACTCCCTCCACCCTTGCAGAATCACGAAACAGCTGCCAGCGGAAGGAAAGGTAGCATCGTATCTATCACCACACTCACTCAGTCGTTTGAGCCAGTCGACTCGCCACGTTTTCCCGGCGGCATCATTACAGAAGGAGATGAGATGGTGTTCCAGGGAATCGAAGAGCCCCCGTTTGAGCGAGGGTTGCTGATATTGGCACAGATGTCAAGTCAGGGCAATTTCATGGGCCCTGAGTACACACGAGCTTGCCAGGAAGCTGCTCGGGAGAATCAAGATTTCGTTATGGGGTTCATCTCTCAGGGAACTCTTAACACGGAGCCTAGTGACAACTTCATCTCCTTGACGCCAGGTGTTCAGTTGCCACCCGAGGACGATGACGAGGGCGCAACAGTTGAAGGAGACGGGCTTGGTCAACAGTACAACACGCCAGCGAAGATGGTTGGCGAAGACGGGAGCGATGTCATTATTGTTGGTCGAGGCATCTTAAAAGCCGGAGCCCCACGTGCGGAAGCTGAGCGGTACCGAAGGCGGGCATGGAAGGCATATCTGACCCGGACAGGACAGCGCCCATGATTTTAGAAGGCATTTCAGCAGTGCATACGCAGTACTACACGCAGAGCTCGCGCTGCAAAGAATACAAGAGCAGCTAAAGCTGAACTCGAACTAAGGATTTTCAGTTAGGTGTTTGGTACTTTGCGGTCTGGACCTGAAAATAGAAATGGGCTAAGGAAATACCCATTCTCCCTATGGAGGAAGTCAATCGTCATTGCGGTGCATTTACACGATACAACCACGGCTCCGCAAGGAGCATACTGACTGCAGACGAGTTTAGAAATGAGATGAAGCAATATTGTGAAGTATACTGTCGGGACAGGAGGTGTCCGTGGCCTCGTCATCTGGCATCATGACTCCAGCCAGCTCTGTGATTATGGATAGGTGCAGCTGCAAAGAGGGCTATGGACGCGACGATCTCGTTGAGGGGATGCAGTAGAGTAAGCAATCTCGATACGGCAACTATCCTTGGATTCCCATATTACTCTGCCGAATGAGAGTGTAGGGGTCACCATCATAATCTCAACAGCTTCATACATTTCCACAGCTTTCATGTGAACAGTCATGAGTTTGTTGTGCGGCCGTCTTTTTGTTGTGAGTTGTTCGGCCGACATGCTCGTAGATGAGGTTTTCAGCCCGAAACAAGATCCTTGACTGCGCTGGCTCGGCTGGTAGTGTACATGACACTAGATACAGTAGGAAGCCATCTCGGCAGGCAATTCTCAATGCCCATCACCATTGGCAGGTCGCTTTAAGAGGGGCATCCTAATATTAGATTTTTCCCGGGGTGTGTCTTGTCAACACCACACCAGAATCGTACAATCTGGAGCTTGTCCGAGATGTCTCCGTTAATTCCATCTCCACACTCGCTGGAAGTCGCATTACACACCCAAAGCGTCGCATTGGCATCATCTTCTCCTCTGCACATTCCATCGGGTTTATCATGCCTTCGGCGTTGGAGCCATCTTCACCACGTTAGATTCTGTGTGGCCTCGCTACTATCACGAATACGATCTTCCACAACTATCCTCCTGTCTCCTCTCCATCTACTTGTGCACATGTGGGCTTAATCCCGTGGCACAAGCTCTCGTCATCTCCTCGGCAATGTCCTAAGTCCGACAACGGTTATCTACATGACCTAGGCTTTCTTCTGAGGATCTGGCACTGTTCGGTACTTGTTAGCTGCTCTGACATCATGGCTGATATGTCGCAAATGCCAATACTAGCGACCAATGCCGACAACACGGAGGCGTCAGCGGCGGCTCCATCTGCCCCTGAGGATCAGTCCTCTGAGACATCCAAACCACCACCAAAGAAACGCAGGCGCATCGTCATCAGCTGTACCGAATGCCACCGGCGCAAGCAGAAAGTGGGATCTCCCTTCTAAGCCTGGACGTGTCGCATTCGATCAACATGGTATTGACTTCTACCTGTGCATAGTGTGATCGAAAACTGCCGTGTACGAACTGCGTCTCGCGAAAAAAGGCATCAACTTGTCGCTACGAAACCGGCGCACCGACCGTGAAGCAGCCACCAAGTCACAAAGTCGCATCGCCCAACAGCTCTAGCCACGACCCACTTTCCGACAACACTGAAATCAACAAGAGCACAAAGGCGGCCGACTTCGGTTATTCAACCAATGCCGGTTCAACACTCGGCCTGTTGCGCCGCATCGAGGGTGCTGGCAGCGGCGAGCCATTAGCCGGTATGCTCACCGACGGCCAGCAGGAGGTCAGCTTGGATATGCGCGACCGCTACAAGTCTTTGATCCGACAGCTGCCAGCAAGAACACACGTGGAGAAGCTTATTGATATATACTTTCACGATGTCAACTGGCATTATTCGGGTATCGATGAGACGCTATTGCGCGGTCTTTTAGGGCGTTGGTATAGCATTCCCTTCTCCGTCTTATCCAGTGCTGGGCCCTTGGCCTTGGACCCAATGCTTAGAGCTCTGCCGGCGTTGCTGTTCCAAATGGTCGCTACCGCCATACTCTATCTGCGAGCTGACGTGGAGAGGAGTTTCGACTGTCTAAAGTTTACCGAGAATATGACTTTTGACGATCTGGCGGTGGAATATAGTGAGACTGGTATGGCTATAGCGTCGCTTTTGGGCAAGCGGCAAATGTCCATAGTCACTGTTCTTGCGGGTTGGACTAGGGCTTCTTTGCTCAAGTCTACGGGAATGGTCACTGAAGCTGTGAGTTACGTTTGTTGTCAGGAATCGCCCTTCTCCGGTGCCTAACACACATCATAGTGGCATCAGATAGGAACATGTATCCGAGATGCACAAGGTATAGGTCTGGACCGAGATTCACTAGACCCCCAGCCCAACGCCCATGACTCTTCAGAGGAAGCAATGGAGAAACTGTGGATGGTGCAACAGCGACGGGTAATCTGGCTGTTGCTCATCAGCTGGGATCTACACACGGGAGCCGTCCTGGGCAGGCCCTCAAGTGTAGATCACCGTCTCGTGAATCGCACTTATCCCATAGACGCCAAAACGACCAAAGATCCCACACATTCGCCTTTGATACCGCGGACAATAGATGATGCACCGACACCGCTCACGCGGACGATATGGGCGTGGGAGATCATGAGTCAACTACGGGATATACTGGATCTCGAGAAAGAAGGCCCGTTCCCCAAGGATTTCTCGAGAGTCGATAAACTACATGCTGATATTCAGGATCTACGTGAGCGCACACCGCCTTGCTTTCGCCTACATAATCCAGATACGAGGTTCGACGATCTACCAGAATGTTGGTGGATGCCGTGTATACGTGCACAGTTCCCACAGCTGTGCGCGTTCAACACCCTTGCGCTCCACAGACCGTATGTATTCACGCGTAGTGTGAGTAGATACGCGGCTTTAAAAGCAAGCCTGGAGATGCTGGAGTCGCAACGATTACAGTACGCTGTGCTGAATACAGCACAGCATAGGACATATGCCCTCTTCTTCGGAACATTCGATGCTGTTGTCATGGTGGCATCCATCTATATCCTCTTTCCGCGGGAGCACCTTGAGTTGCTCGAGGAAGCAAGACAGCATTTCCAATGGGCGGTAGACAGGTTCGAAAAAATGGCTGAGCGGAACCAGCTGGCGCGCTCGGCGCTTGGCGTGCTGCAGGCTATCTGGATACGGTTCAAGAAAGCAGTCGGTCTGGGATGCGCCGGGCATAGATGCAGTAACCATGCTCAGGCTGAGACGGACGCTGCTACGAACTGGTTAGAGTCCGCAGCTAGACAGCATGGCATGAATGCATCCGCATCTCCTTCGACGGAGACGAGTTTGCCAAATACAGAGGCTACGAGACCGCCGAGTTCGCAGGGCACCGGGCATACGTCAACAAGTATTCAGTCAGAGAGGAGCGGTCTTATCAGACCTGACTGGTCACTTCCTACCGATTTTGATTTGAGCGCTATCATGCCTATGTATCCCATGGGAGATATAGCGTATAACGACCTAATGGGTGTACTCAGCGATGCAGGCCCTGTGGTTGGAGGGCCGGTGAGAACAAATTCCTGGCATGAGGACGGACATTCGGCTACGCCTACGCCTCAGCACAACAGACCGATGGGCATACCAGGCTTGCACACTATGCCGCCCGGTCAGGAACAGATTCCTTGGCAGTTTGGTGGTGAATTTGGTATCGATACCATTTGGAATGTGCTGAATCAGTTTCCTTCGAATTATGAAGATCCCAGCGCTATGGGGCCTAGGCGGTAGATATCATGACAACAGCGAAAGTGAAACGAACGTAAGGGGACGAGAATGATGAGGTGGACTTCGTGTATAGCAGCATTCTAAGCGTTGCAAGGTTTCCATGAATGTATTATACATGTTACTACATCAAGGCGCCACGTACCATACATGTAAACATCTCTGATATGTCTCTTGTACTGTTTTGTAGTGTCTTGCGTGCATTGCAATGTCGACACAGAATTCTAGGAGCAATAAGTATTGAGTACATCATTTTTACATGCACGCTAAATGAGGAACCGAACTTTTACACTCGTATAAGGGTGAAGTAGTCTGGACCTAATTCCCGCTATTTCGGTACATGGCGACTCGCAGGAATCCACGCAAGTATCTCGCAATCCCAAGCCTCAGCATGTGGAAGATTCCGATCAGGTATGGAAATCAAGTTGCTTTCTAGATTTGTAGATAGGCATCGACCGGTTCCGCTCACTCTTGTATTGGCCCAGTGTCGATCAGCTCTTAGTCCGGGGTGTTCCGGTGGAGAATCCGGTGAGAGCCGCGATTGATCCTCACGACGGGAGGCGAGAGGCCAACGTCAGCTGCAACAAAAAGCATGGAGCTTCAGATAAGATGTCAGATGTATAAATCACTGACCTCTCTTTCGTTTGCCTTGACTGAAGTTTCTGCTTACGTAGATCCGAAATCAATTAGCAATTAATCATTAATCAAAATTCACTTTGCAAGAAGTCTATATTTCCAACTCCTCTCTAAGATATCTACCATACAGAAGCAAGTGGTTCAGTCATTTTATCGACAATGACATCCAAAATCACCATCTCGCCCCTCCCATTCCCAGAGGGCTCAGCCATCAACTTTGGGGCTGTTGCATCCAACGCGGATATCGAGAGCTTGACTGGTAAGGACACACGAAGTGCGATGCATACTGTGACATGATGAGATCCAAGTATAGGGAGAATACCCGTAGAATCGGTAACCTCCCGGTAAGCATCCTACGACCACGCATTGGATCACACCTACTAACACCAACGCAGAGGCCGACTTCGCTGTGATCCGTGATGCTCTCTTTACGCATCAAGTAGTCGTATTCAAGAACCAAGGCCACGCGTCACCCAAAGCGCAATACGAGCTCACACAGCGCTTCGACCCATCGAGTGCGGGATCTTACGGCCACGGAAAGACAATCGACGCCAAGCGTTCAATCCTGCATCCCGATCTCAAAACCATCCCTCACCAGCCACAGGTCCAGGTCATTGGCAACGGAAAGGTAGATTCCTACGAGGGACTGAAGGACATCAAGCTTCGCCACCCGCACCACCGCACCTTTCACGACACCAAAATCCCCGATGAGGAAGACCTCGACTTTACGCGGTTCTACAGGTGGCACATCGACGCCGCGCTCTACGGTGCACTCGCACCGCCCGTCGTCACGACGCTTCTCGCAGTGCAGGTGCCAGGTGGTCGACGACAGACATGTAGATACGACGACGGCACGGGCGACGTACTCGACGTGCCACTCGGTACTACCGCGTTCGTATCTGGATATACCATGTACGACGCACTCTCCGAGACCGACAAGGCCTTCGCACGTGGGACAAAGGTAGAATACGCACCTCACCCGTATGTGTGGATGAGCGGTGCGAAGTCACGATCTGACGGGCTGGGCATGTTATCGCAGAATCTCGAGATCCCACTCGATGACCTCCCAGCCCATACCCAAGAGGAGGTTCAGATTTTGCCTCTTTGCTGGAAGAACCCCGTGACCGGCAAACTGGCGCTCCAGGTTCACCCGTCGGCCGTGAGGAAACTACATCTAGAGGATGGAACCGTGATCGATGACTTGGAGAAGGTCAGGGAGATTGTGCACAAGTTGCAGAGACAGGGTATCAATCCCGACAGAGTGTATGCACACGATTGGGAACAGGGCGATCTAGTGCTGTTCCACAATCGTGGTGTGTTGCACAGTGTCGTCGGTGCGTTTGCCGAGGATGAGGTCAGGCTCTTCAGGCAGTGCAACTTGGCAGCTAGTCATTTCCCCGAGGGGCCTACTTCTGTTCCTGCAGCTGCTTAAGGTGATGTGACCCTGAGGACTGGGAGCAAGTTTCGTATAAAATGAGCGTCTAATATCAAATACGGCAGAGATAGGTAGTTCTGTAATATGGTATAATGAAGTCTGCATTAATATTTGCTATCATACAAGCCTTTCGAGACCTGGCCCATTGAGTCAAAGTCTTTTTGGCAAATGGTATAGCCGAGTATACGCCCTTTCGTACTGTCGCACGCTATTTGTACATCATTTGGCATATCAACGGAAATTGGTTACAAACACAAAGCGAACAGTGAATGAAAGGATGTTGAAAAGGTGTATAGTTGGCTATGTCTTTTGCCGACAGGCCTTCTATTTGTCGAGTCAGGTCTCGAATGGTCTAACTGAGTGATATGAGGAGTTGCGGGAAGTGGTTGATTGGATTCATTGGAATACAGCGGTAATGAGTATCCGGATGGGATATGATGATGGAGCTAGTTGTGAAGGCTCCTGGGACCAGATACCTCCTTGAGTCTTTTTATGCCTACACTCAAGCCGGCCATTGAGAAGATTTTGAGTCATCGCATATGACGGCGGTCTCAAGATTTCGACAGGTTTCTCTCTAGTGGTCTACGTATGTGTCAATTGCGGCGAATGCAGCAACGAAGCTTTTGCAAAGCTAATAGTTCTCGTGAGTCAGTTTCAAGGTCGTCTGCAAGCCAGACGGACCACGCTTATCAGCAATGAACGAGTGTGAATGTTATTTTCCTTGATTTTCAGAAGGAACCCATGGCTTCAAACATCACAAATATTGTATTACGCATTTTATGTGGACTTTTTCCAAGGCATCAACATGTTTGGTGTATGTATGACAGTATCGAATATCTTCATGGGCTACTAGACACGCCACCATGAATTTCGTACCTCAACTTATGGGCCGTTAATTAGCAAAAACAGGGATGTAATCGCCCTAGCGGCTGTATATTATTTTTGGTGTAATTTGGTAGTGAAAGCATGTATATATTCTATTTTGTATAATTTTGATATTTGGTCTCGGTATTGCTGTAGCCGTCTTAGTTTTTTAAGTGATGATAGCCGTTTTTGACCCCTTTGACCACTACCTTCTAGGGCGTGTGCCTCTAGGCCTGAAAACGCGATTCCCGTTATTTTTAACATTTAGCATTAAATAGCACAAGTTAGGTGTTCGATTTTTGTTAATGTCGGTTATTTTTTACTATTTTGTACTTCTACCTGAACTTTTACGTGCTGATACTCGCTAACACTCGCTACTATCGTTAAGGGAAAGGGTTTCTGATGAAAATAAGAGCGACGGCGAGGTCTGTGATAGCCTTACGGTTATGGTGATATTTATTATAACGATGGTTGACGCGTTTGTTAGTACTAGTATAGTGATTTTTAGGGGGTAACGGACGTACGGATATACCGATATATAAATTACTTGATGCCTTAATCCGAGCCGGCCGAGGTACATTTATTATGGTAAGATCTACAGCAAGATTATATGTATACTGTTTATTTGGGGTTAGAGGGGCCGATCAGGTTATATTTTGCTAATTAACGGCCTATGAGTTGAGGTACGAAATTCATGGTGGCGTGTCTAGTAGCCCATGAAGATACACGTGTCAAGTCGAAAAACACCTTGATGGTTTGACAAGTGTCTTTGTTTGCACAGAATAGATTGAGAATTCCGGCTGAAATTTTCACAATGTTGATTGCCTCCATGGAAACCAAGCTCTCTCTGTGATGATGCATTGTGCTTCTCCGTTATGTACGGTGCTTCAATACCACCATCAGTGAGGCCCTCCCGTCTTGTCCCAAACAGCCAATGAGAAACCCTTCGCAAGTCAGGTCAGGTCCGGCTCGTCCAATCAGAAAATTTTAGCTGGATCAACAATCAGAATTTTGCATTGAATGAGTGATAGTCACAGAAATTTCTGCTCCATACGCCGAAAACTCATGAATCAGTGGATGGTTATTGCCCAAGAGAAGAGCCGCAAGAACCTGTCAGACCAATCAAAAATTTGCCATTGCCGTCAAAAGGCGAGTGCAGCCAGGTAGCCCCACTCTATTGGACCCTGCGCAGAACCTGCATTCACGGCTGTGGCCCACATCATTGACACTAGCGCAGGTGGCAGCCCACTGATTGTGCGCGGCAGAATCAGATTCTGCCGCTTCTCACCGCTCTGAGCCTGGGTATTTAAATTCAGCCTGGCTGCCCTCCTCTCCCCTTCTTTTCTTTTCTTCTTTACACGACAATGTGAGTTCACCACCACCCCCATACTTGGGATCGCACCGCAGCGATTGCAGCAGCAGCATACTGACCACACTTGCAATACAGACTTCAGAGAATCATTTCTATAGTATTCGTCCCACTCTGTGTTTCCTAAAGAAGCTACAGATCCCACCCTGGTTGATGAACGATATCCCCGTCGCCCTAGAGTGAAGAGTTTTCTCACCTGGGTCCCACTGCTTCGGCACTGGACACCCTTTGCTCTCGCCCTGTCCGAAAGGATGGCGGTCGTCGCCTTGCGCTTCGGCTGTATAGAGAGTGTTGATGATCTCAACCCCGATCCGTGGTCTTGCCTTCGGGCGCGCGGCCGGGGTGGGCGTCGGCGGAAGTCTGACAGGCTTTTATCTTTTTTTCATTGCTCTCGCGTGCTTGCCACGCGTAGTGAAGAAGAAATTCATGATGTGTTCATTATGTCACAATTGGAATGTCACTGATCCTCGATGGTGTGTTTCCTGTCCACCCTGCTTCGCCTGCGCCTTGTCTCTACACTTTCGGTTGACAGCACTCGGTTCACGCTGTTGATGTGTCTGCTTCTATGATATGCCATTATGCCGGGCGGCCCACAGTGCCTACCTACTCGTCGCGCTCCATGCCGGTGTCAAGTGATAAAATCTCCATGTTGCCGCCCCTCCCAGTCGCTGCTTCCGACAAGCTATTCAGCATTGCACTCCCGCACAGGGCGTCACTTGTTTGTCTTCCAATTCAACCCCCTTCCCCCCACCCCTCCCCCCAGCGAACATCCTTTTAACAGCATCAACACACACTCACAGCTGGCTATCATCACGCTACAGCGACCGCAAACGAGTCTAAAGCACGTCGGTGGACCGTCTGATCCGAGTACATAATCGAAACGCAACAACCTATCCCTCACATACAACCATAGGATCAAGAGAGCTCGGCATCCCGTCCGCTCTGCCCTAGATAAGCTTGATACCGCCAGTTCAGTAGTTGGGTCGGTGACGACCAGCGAATCCCTGGTGTTGTACGTTTTCGTTGTTGTCTTGGACAAATCTTTTGTCTGTTTGAGGCAGTACCTGCGGCGCGGCGTAGCGGGTGCAGCATTTGAATTGTTCATTAGTGTATCATATTTAGAAGGGTAATTTTTCTTTCTCTCCCAGTAAATCTGCCTTTCCTCGCGTTCTGATCCATGCATGCACTCGCCCATCGATATGTAAGGTATTCAGTCGGGGGTTATGTTTGTGGATACTGCCCTCATACTATTTTCAGAGGTTCCAGGGGGCATAGTATGATCAAGACTTATGACTACTTCATGTGCTGGTCTTATCGATCTAGCGAAATAACACTTTACCGTACTGTAGTATAAGATAGTGACCTGCAGGCTGCATATATCGATTGAAATCACTGTCGTTGTGCGCCAGCCCTTCATGTAACGGGACATCATCGCGAGGGCTACCCGGTAATCGAGCTGCATGGTTGGAAGACGACAATGTGAAATTTTATATTTTTTTGATAGATGCGTAGTGCTCATCATATATTTATGTTACCAGATGAATGGTCAATTGGCTTCTCATACCGTAAGGTCCTAGAAAACGAGAATTCGGACAGCGAGTATGTGCTTGATTTCCAGAGAAGCCCAGTTTATAAACGAGTGCATCGTGATATTCAATTGGGTACGTGATGTTCAGATTTGATATGTATATCCTCTCCTGACTGAAGATCATTACGTAGCATACAGCATTCAAAGAATATTTACGTGTAGGCACCTTGTGTATTCACACAGCCTACATCGTAGCTCACAATTACCACCGTTAACGTCACGCCTTACAAGAACACTGAGAGAAAGCCAACTTCAACTATTCTAATGGTCGATCTAAAAGTCACAAGTTACATAACATTCGTAGACAAACGCGTGGTAAACAAGTCGAGTCGAAGCACACGCTAATTGATAGAACTACTAAATATCCAGTACTTATGTAAAAAAGACCGAGCTTTTCCGATGCCATCCATCAACAAGTCAGACCGAACACAACTAATAATCAAACACAGACTGAGTAGAGAAACGCTTCCTTACGGGTGCAACTCCTCCTAATCCAACACCATCCAAATCGAGATCTTCGCTTTTTTGTCATGTCGTGAACTCATTTTTCATGCAATCGTCATCCAACAAATACCCATACAAATCAAAGCTGTCGCTTGAACATGTAACTCCCATACATACCCCCAACATTAGCAAATGCGACAGGCACCTTCCGCATGCCCCAAAACGCAGCGCCCATCTTCCAGTCTCTGAAGCCGAGGTCGCGATCACCGGCGGGTCGTCGGACCAGCCAAGCGCGGCTTCCGAAGTCCGTCGCTTGCCAGCCAGCCCGTTCGGTCGCGGGAGAACGGGAAAGTCGCTTGAAGGTATCGTCGGGGAACTCGACGACTTCGAGAGGCACCGAGTATCTCCCAAAGAGGGATGAATTACCGAAGAGTGCGGTCATGTTCAGCGAGGTTGAGCCATAGTCCGAGAGATCAAGATACTTGAGGGTGTGTGGAACCCAGTTTAGCTGTTCCATTTCCTCGTCTGGCATGAATATGCGGTTGATATCTTCAGTCTTCAGACTGCGGCCGAGGGACAGCTCTTCGAGATGCTTTGTGAGTGGTAGAAGGAGCTCGATGTGTAAGCTATTCATCTTGCTTCCTTTCAAGCTCAGAGAGCGAAGGGTTGAAGGCAGAATGGGAATAAGACGCGTGAGATCCTCTTCGCCTAGAAGCTCATGGCTGCGGCAGTCCGCTGCTAGGCTGAGGTAAACAAGGTTCTGGGCCGCTGGGTGGTTGGTGAGGAAGTCGATGACTGCTGAAGCGGAGAGAAACTTGCACTTGGCGAGGTTGAGGTGCGTGATCCTAGCTGTGTGCGGAATCGCCATGAGCGCCGCGTCGGTGATACGAGTCGCGGCAACGTCGAGATGTGTGAGATGAGCAAGTCGGGGTAGCACCGTCTCATAAAAGGAAGAAGGTATGTTGATACATCGGTGAAGAGACAACCGCTGAATTGGCAACTGCTCTGGCCAATCCTCGTGGACTATCGATTCAAATGCGGTTCGGAACTTGGCAGATGAACAGCCACAGAAATCCACGCCCTTCAATTGGTTGAGTCCGAAAAAGAGCTTTTTCAGGACGTCCTTGTCCAAGTCGTCATCTACATACTCCTGCGCCAAAAACTCGCGTAAGAACGGCGTCAACTCCAAACACTGTAGCAAAGTTTCGTGAGTCAGATTGTGAGTAGTGGCTCGCTCGCTTGCCATCTGGAAAAGCAATGTTGGGTTGAAGTGGCTAAAGTCCAGTCTCCGCACAATCGTTCCTAACTCCTGGTTCTTAGCGATGTGGTTTAGGAACTTCCGGAAGATTTTAGAATGTGGGATGGTGATGTTCCTGTACAGAGCATTGAGTGTAGCCGAATGCATGGCCCTGGAGGTCAGGAGCATAGCCATCATGTCTGCGTTGCGGCTGGTCAGACCTTCTGGTGGGACGTCGAGGACGAGGTGGTCAATAATTGCCATCTTTAGCTCTATCGGAAGTTTTTCAATCGCTGAATCACCCGGGGCAGGTTGGACGGGAGTTTCCTTGGGCGTCTGAGATACAGGAGGAGTAGGCGGCGACCAGACGATCCGCAGCGCCCGCAAGTCCCCGAAGCTCCTACTCGCCGGTTTCCCTCTCACGTCGATCTGCTTCCATCCTTGAAAGCTGTCGGCGGCAACAGCAGGGAACCAACAGCCGTGCAATCTGCTATGTGGCTGGGTAAGCGGTGTCATAAACTGTGTCTCGGCCATCTCGAAGTCGCGAGCTGGAGGCTTGCTCTCGTCGGCGACAGCTTCCTCTGGGTCCTCGTTGAAGTATGACGAGACCTTGGTGCTACTAAACGCTTGAGCAAGATCGTTGTCTACTTCTCTGACCGACGAGAAGGAAGCTCGACCGGAAGTCGAGTGCTCAGATGGTGATGATGATGATGGGGCATGTGGTGATGTAGGCCCGTCCATGGCTTCGGCTGGGCTGGGCGAAGGCTCGACTTTAAGCTTCTCGGTGAATTGCTCCTCGACCTTCTGTAGTCCAGGGGCACCCGAGGCGGAATTCATGATGGTAGGGTGAAGATGAAAGAGGATTGGCCGAGACTGGGAGACGTATACAGTACCGTATACACGATGTGGTGCAAGCAGTCACCCCAATAGCGCAATGTCTTCCTGAGCCCTGTCCTTGCCACTGGAAATGGACAATGGGACGTGGCCACAAGGACCCGAGCGGTAAAGATGTGTTGGCTTCCCCGGAAATGCGAAGTGGACTCAGGTGATGAGTGTTGAAGCGCTGTGTGAGTGTAACAAGAACGTCGGGTGTTTCTGTTAGTCAAGAGATGAAGGGTTTAGGTAAGAGATTTTGATAGTGCGTGCAGGGGAAGCAGTCTTGCGACGGATTGGAGAGGCTGGCGGTAGGACGAGAGGCAGTCGCCAGATCAAACAATTTTTCTGCTTTATTAGGTGCTTGTACGTGTCTATATGCGTAGGTGATACGTAGTAAGATGGAGGATGAATGACGATTCTGGGGTCAAAGATTTTGGCGATTGGTATAAGCCCAGGTGGCGACGAGTAACAGATGTAGGACGTAGGTAGGTACCGGTCGGAGGGCACTGTAGTTTGTGAGTGTAAGTGGTAATGCGCCTCCTCAACTTAAAAAGTCAAATTTGTCGTTGGTGGCTACCTCTCCTAGTCACGGGAAGACAGCAAAGAGTATGGGGTAAAAAGAACTTAAAGCAGTAGTAGGAGGTAGTCGAGATGCAGAACAATGCAGAGAAAGGAGGCAGCAGGGGCAGGGCGTGCCGGCATATAGTCAGTTTAGCAGTTGTCATTGATCCATTCAGTGCGACCAGCCAAAGGCGGCGCCGCCAAAGGAGTGCTTTGACAATCTTATTGATATAGTACTCCGTAGTACAGTAAACTTTCGCCGACTACTGGTGGCGGGTGGCACCGCGGACACGCCCATTCCTTCGCGGCGATAGTTTTCATCAGGCAAAGATTGAGTAATGGAAACAAAGCGTGCCAGATTTCTTCCCCATCACCTGACCATGACTCCAGCCCTCGTGGTCTTCTTGGCTTTTCCACAGCCTGAGCGATTGGGCAACATAAGTCCCCTTTGACACTCTGTTTCTCAACTTTCGGACCATCCTCTTCTATTCACTGTGCCACCGCTTTGTCGATGTACGGCGACTTGTTGTTCTTCACGATACCGGCTTGGCAGTGCAGCTCTGCAGGTACTGTACCTACTGCCTGAGGATTGGGGGAAATAGAGCAAAAGGGCACAGGGGCAAAGAAACTACCAAAAATGGAGGTGACTTCCCTGCATTATCCATTTTCATTGGCTACCTGTCCTAGACCCTGTTCGGCTGCAGTCTCCATCCGTCTCTTGGCAAACTCTTTCCCCAGATTCTCTGTCGTGTCAGTCAGCTGATCATCACGTTTTATTAGCCAATTCCTGAGATCTCCATGACATGAGAAGGCATCATCGCGGACGTCTTGCCGTCAACTATCCCTCCAATTGTGATTTCAGCCACAGGTACAATTTCAACCCTGAAGACTCCATAACCCTGGTAAATGACAGTGATTAGTAACTACCTTCCTTACCTTAGTTACTTGACTTACCAGCACGAAACATTACCACGAGTTGAATGAGGGCTTGAACGCATTCGTTATAACGCCCTTAGACTGCTTTATGAGTCGAATCTTCTCTAAATCAACCAGACTCCAACAACTTATATCGACCAAAGAGTAATGCACGAATACATATTCCAAATCACGAGCTTGGTTGGTTCAACGCAATCAGAGTGATACCAACTCTGGCTCGATGGCAACATCCAGATTACCCCTCAGAAAAGCACATGTATGAGGCTCACAAGCCGGTCTACATGGAAATGATGATTATCCCGTCTCCTGTTGTATCAAACTCGACTTTTGTGAACATTGTGTCACGGTATTCCGACAAAGCCTGGCCCTCGCACCTCGGGTTTCACCTCTTACCGCCGCGAACATGCCGTACTCGTACTCCGCACTACCTTGGGTAGTCTTTGACATTGCGTCCAAATGGATATGGCAAGACTCCATTGAAGCCGTCAGAATTAGCGGCCGCTTTCAGCCGAGACTTGGACACAATGGATCCTGTGACTAACGGATTTTAAAATTGCCATGCTGGTGGTAGCGTAACCACGAAACACGTTAGAGTATTTTGAAAAGTCGACAAATATCAAAGCTTGGGAGAGAAGTGGCCTAATGATTCCTATGTATCACTGTCTCTAGGCATATAGACAATTTGGACACTGACATATAGATCAAATGCTTGTCCGAATAATGCTCCGTTTGCCGTCATCATCTTCTCCTCGACAGCAGAGCCTCACTCTACCTTCAACTCCAGGGCCCATGTTCAATGCAAGCCGAAATCGCACTTAAACCCCTGAACCCACAACGACCACAGCCTACAAAGACCAACAGCGCAATCGCATCGGGCGGAGTGACGAAAACGCAGCACCAAGCCCGTCAACAAAGGACCCTCCGGTCTCGGATCCCCGAAGCGGCTGACCCAGCCTCGCCAGCCTCACACTAGATATCAGCTGATGGGCTGACGAGCTGGCACTGATCTCCTATACACGATCCTATGCACATTATAGTAGTAAGTACATAGGTCAGGCGTCAACAGAAGACTGCACAAGGTACCTAGCAGGCAGGCGCACAGTCACGCTTCTTAAGATCGATCAAAGTGAAGACGAATTGTATCTACATGGCGTGTAAACTTAATGATGAAGTTCCCATGGTATCAGTCCCGTATCATAGGTGACCATACCTCCTGTTTGCAACTCAGTTGGAAATCAGATACGCAACATGCAGGGTCCAATATTGATGATTTGGTAAGATGTCAAATAGAGGTCGCAATATGCACCCTCAGAGTCCTGCTTCTGTCTTTGCCTCATGTCATATTTCTGAGTAGCGGGGGTCTGATATAAGAACAAGTATCGTCACATCACCACCTCTACCACATCTGTCCCAGGATATCGTCCATGTTCCACTGAAATACAACACCGCCAATATTTTGTTTTTCAGACCACCAACCATATCATAGCGCTCATCGCTATCCGACATCCGCTGTAATTCCTGGTATTAGAGAAAACGTGTTGATCATAAAGTGTATGTAGCAGAGGCCCAAAGCCCGAGAGGTATATCTGTAATTGCCCCAATAAGAATGCCATCCCATTCCCGTCATAAGCCAGCCCTTTTCATTTGTACCGTAGGTAGTAATAAAATGTGCTTATCTGCGTAGGTATCATCGCCTCCAAAAACGCCATCTATGCATGGTTTAGTATGGTATCATAAAGCAACAGTCTTGTAAAGCATATGTGCGTCCCTCCCCAACTCTATTTCGAAGAGACTGTTTACGAAGGCTTTGCCTTCTTCCCCGTCTTTATCCGGTCTTTACAATTGTCGCAATACCACGTCACTACTCCACGTGTTAGTTCACAGTTTTTCATGCCTAAGGGCAAAGTGAGACTTACTGTTATCAGGCGGTGCAGCCTTGAGCCCCACACAGTCGAGATGGAACCACTCGCGCGGACAATCATCCGCATCGCAAGCGACCATCTCGCCGTATGAGACACCATTGCAATAACAATATAGCGGCTCATCGGCGTCGACTTCGTTCTCGTCGTTGCCACGACCATTTCTGTTGGGTTCCTCATCCGGTGCGATGCGCAGAGGGATGGTGTGTTGAGAAGCACCCTTTTTGTGGCTTCTCTTGCCTGTGCCAGCCGTCGAGTTCCTCGCTGCACGAGAGCGCGGTGTAGGATCGGGAAAGGAGCCTAATGCAGGCGTCGAAGGTTTGCTTGCTCGCCCGCTCTTGGTCGTGACTACCGTCGTCGTGGACTGTGTGTGGTTTGTCGTTGCGTCTGCCTTTGCCTCTGGTTCGTCGGGTTTCGGAGCATTGTCCTTCTTATTCGTACCGTTTGGAACGGGCGGGGCGACAGCGCTCGAGTCGTCTTTGGTTGACTCTGTCTTGATGAGTGTTGCGGGTTCTTTCGGAGGTTTAGGTTCGACTAGAGCACGCGGACCGTTGGGTGTCGCAATAGTCTCTGGGGCAACGGCAGGAATCCCATTTGGTTTGTTTGAGGCGGAGGATGCGGGGCGCTGTCTACCATTTTCGGCATTCGACGCAATGGAATTTCCCCTTGCACGTGAGGAAGAAGGCCGAGGCACAGGAACAGCCGGGGCAGGGGGAGGTTGGCTGATGGGTTTGTCGGTTGGGTTTGGCTGTACAGCCGGTGATGGCATCGAGGGAGACGGGGCTGCGGAAGCGGTGGCGGTGGCTGTTTTACTGCAACGGGAGTGAGCACTCGAATAGCATTGTCAAATGAGTAGTGTGAGACAAACCTCTTCTTGGACATGCCATTGGTGGTGGGAAGGGCTTTCCGCTTTTTGGTGGGCTCAGCAGGTGCTGGCGTTGCTCTGGGGCTCACGGTCTTGGTTTTAGGAGCGCCATTGCCAAAGACAGAGCTCATGGCACGCTCCACAGGAGCACCGCCGTTGACAGGTTTAGCCTCCTTGTCCTTATTTTCGACCTTTCGCCTCTTCGCTGGTGGGTTGCCATTTACATTGGCCGCCGTGGAGATGCCCAAGCCCACAGGTGTTGTAGCCTCGGCGGCGGCAGCGGCTGCTTTGCGGGCTTTAGCCCCACCAGACACCTTCTTCGTGGGCTCTGGTTTCTGCTTGTTGTGATTATTATTGGTGTTGGTGTTGGTGGTAGTGGTGGTGGTGGTGTGATTATTGCTGCTGTTGTCTTTGTTGTTGTTATTGTTGTCGTGATCATCTGCATCCGAGTCCTGGTGTGGTTGGTTCTTGAGTCCTTTCTTAGCGATCAGAGCTTGTTTCCTAGCATCGCTCCGTGCTGCTGCGGCTTCTTCCACTTGGAGCTGCTGGGCCGCAGCGGTGATGTAAGCAGCACCGTCACGGCGCGAACGCTCGGCCTGTGTCGCTCGACTAATGCGGTTCTCGGGATAGGCCCAATGCGTTGTGCTGCCCCATTTCGCCTCGTCGCTGAACTCGTTCTCCAAGTGCGGCCAAACCTCGTTTATGCGCCCGAGCTGCTTGGAGAGCGCATCGTTGGCTGTGGCGATGACGTGATTTTTCTCCTCGAGGGACACCAGCATCTCTTGTATCTTGAGGGCCGTCTGGAAGAACAGGTTTCGCCGGGGCACGTTGCTCGAATCGAAGACATTCGAGGCCACTGACCCATTTACTGAGCCAGTAGCAGGGCCAACGCCGCCAGCGTGTCCACTGGTGCTGTCTTGAACGCTCATGGGAGTCGAGGCCTGGGCGACGCTGCTGGAGTCGTCATGTGTAGTTTTGGGGTCCGGCGGGTTGGACTTGAGGGCGAGGTCGACGAGCTGGAAGAGTGCTTCCTCGGGAGCAAAGATCTTGGCGTCGACCTCCTTGAGAAGGGTGAAGTGCCTGACGAGGTCGTTGGGGAGGGCGGTGATGGCATCGGTGAAGTGGGTGATGGCCGGGAAGATGTCGATGGGCTGGTCCTGGGGCTGACCGCCTCGCAGCGAGTCTCGGCCATGTAGTGTTCGAGCAGCAGGAGGGTTGGTGCGAGGAGGATTGGTTCGAGTCTGGCGTAGCGGCTGGGCCCTCCGATTCGAAGGCCCAGCTTCCGCCTGGGGCGTCCTGGCAGCTTTCATCCCGCAGTTCGACAGAGGAGACAGACGATAGCAAGAGAACAAACAGCCCTCGACCTTGGAGTCTGGTGGCAATAATAACGTCGGCGACAGGAGAAAGAGGGCATACGAGAGGAATAGTGGTGGTGGGCTGGTGGTCGAGAAGGGCGACGGAAGAATACTTTCTAAACGAGGTAGAGGTGGTGGTGGTGCAGAATAAAAGTAGACAAAGCAGCTTCGGGGGTCGAAGCTCAACTCATTCTGGCATGGCAAACTAACAAAACAGTGCTTCTACTTGTTCTCTGGCGGACGCGACCAAGGGGGAGGGATGGTCTGCGGAGAGGCGCAAAAGCAGAAGAAGCGACCTGGGACCAGACGCAGAAGACGGGAATCAGGACGGGATCGGGGGATTGACACTGCCAGGCCCTCTCGGCCCTCTTCCCAGCGCAGCGCACCGTGACACCACTGGCACTCGACCACACTGCTGCAGGCAGCGCTGGCTTTGCTGTGTTCGCCCGCGGCGCGGGCCACCATCCTAGCAGCCCCAGCGCTGAAAGTGGGTCAGCACAGCTTCACTCAAGCTCTGTCCCGTGGCGTGATTGGTCTACTTGCGACTGGTCACCCACCATTCGAAGTTCCCCTGCGCTGAGTAATTCATCGTCGAGTTCGATAAGATAAACCGATAACGTCTGATCTCAGACAGATGCTCAGAGTGCCGTTGATTCACCAGCGCATCTGCCATCGGCCAGCTGGCAGCCCATAATCCGTACCTTTTTCCCGCTCCCCCGCCTCGGCATTTTGGAGTCGTTGACGATGTCATAGCTCTCACTAGCTCCGAACACCAGGGACGCTTCAATCATGGGAGTCAACTCTTCATCAACTTCAAGGTCCAGATACGTTTTGCCGTACTAATCAAGACCCTCAGCGTGTGCAGGCGGTATGTCGGTATAGAAACTCGGCTATGACGCTTGTAATATCAGGTTCTTGAAAACGACGTCTTAATGCTGGTTGATCCAGTCCCCAACATTCTACCTTAGTACCGAACCGTGGCATCAGCTCATGTCTTGTGTACCTAAGTAAACTGTATGGAACGCACCTTAAAATTTCCCCTATCATCCACACCTGGGCACGTCTCGAACATGTTTGAAAGAGATAGAAGAGCAACATAGAGGAGATTGATGCTTTGCTACAGAATGTCTATAGTTGTAGTCCCGCAGACGAGATGTTTCCCCCGCATTTTAACTAAAGTCGTAGACTGTAGAGCTGTAGGGCTTGATCCCTTGGCGCCCATCAGCCTGATTTCTCTCGACGTACATATCCCTCGAGCAATTCGATTGAAAGACGATGTATTCTGTTAACACACACTCAGGCCAAAACGTTGCCTGCTCATCCCATGTTGGAAATGCATGTCCCACTATAATGTACTCCCCGTGCTAACTCAAGACATTCGCCGGCCTTTCTTGCCTGAGGCAGCCCTTCATCGTCCGAAGCTGAGCCGCAAGAGCCAATCAATCCGAACAAACAAAACCTTGCAGGAAGTTATATGAGTATTCGTAAGCTGGAGGGTTTCAGCGAAGTAGCTCAAATCATAAGCAATCAAAAGTGATTCCTACCATCGCCTTTACTGGCACACGGCTTCGGCCAACTTCGCTTTTTACTCATCTGGAGTACATCTGTTCGGTCCCCATGCTAGTTTTTCTTTCTGTTTTTCTTCCGTTTTGTCTTTTTCCTTTCCTCCTTTGATCATCTTCCAGTCCCAATCATTGGCTAGGTGCATCATGACAACCTTCGTGGTAATCTTTTGATTACTCGCTTGGGTGTCATTGTTAGAATTGTGTCTGGTTTAGAGCTCACAATAGTAGGTGTCAATCGAGACACTTGAGCTATCTGATTTCAAGCAATTTGAATACATATCCCTCAAGCCTGAGTTGGGATCTCTTGTCAAAATGGTTTACTTGTAGGTAGCTCTCGACTGGCTATATGTAACGCCCCTCACCAAATCCACAGGTGGCTGTTCAGTGAAGTGAGACTATTTGTTCCTCTTCAGAGAAGGGTCAAGGTCTTCGAGTGTAATATTTCGGGCTGTTAGCCTTTTTATGAGTGTCTCTTGACTCTTCTATTCTCATACTCCCTCCAAAGTGAATTGCGCAAGTCAAGTGGCGGCGTGTGTCCATATTAGATCCAATGCGTTCAATGTACTCTAAGCTATTTCATTTCTAGACCTGAAGCGGGGGTTTGAAGCGTCAGTACGGATGGGTATTTCACAACAGTCATGTTTCGTTTCGCTACCAGAAAGTAATGCAGCGGCAGGGGGAAGCTGAACACGCTAAATGCGATAAAACATAGCTCTTGATTCCGGTCGTAAGGTATGTATTTCATATGCATCACCCCGGCATTGGAGAGCGGCGTAGTGTTCATTGAATTTCTAACAGCAACAACCAATTCATAATATCTTCTATCGGTGCGCATCAAATATCGAGTCTGAATAATGTCAAAATTTCACTACGCCTTTGGCCATAGTGGTCCCAGTTCCCGTTTCCTTGCCGTTACGAGAAAGTAATTGCGTGACCAGTTTCGATGCCAGAACACATCGCTCCAGCTCTCTTCCACTCTGTCGACCTTTGCAGACTCCTTGTTTTTCGTGGCTCAAAGCCTCTTCGTAACAGTAGTCTCACCAGCCAAGACAACCGTCATCCGAGCACGATCAAGGAACTTTTGCTCGTCCTCAGCAATCTGTGCCGCATTATCGGGCTGTTGCGTGAGCGCGAAGAAGGTTTGGAACGCAGCCTCGTCCTCGAAACTGAGCTCCGCAAAGGCATCGTAGTCGAACTCTTCTTGCGTGCCGATTACCACCGTTGCAGGAGTGTTGGAGTTGCGTGAAGTGTTGTCATCAGCTTGCCGCTCCGTTCGGTGGATGTAATGTCTCGTGTGAGAAATCGGGAAGCTCGCGCCGGTGAGCTTGCGTATTAAAGGTACGTGACTTTCCTCGTAGTGTGACCGGAATTGTTCTGGCGTGGTGCCAATTTTTCGGTAGGCGAAGATAAGGATCGAGTAAACCATGGCAGGCAACTTTGACGACTGAATTTAAGTTAAAACAAGGGAGATTTATGCTCCAATCTGGGTGTCGCTGTCAAACAATAGCCAACGTGAAGGGCTGTTCGTTGTGCAAGTCGAATATGACTTATTGACGTGTTTTCAAAGGTAAAAGCGAAGTATTTAAGGACATTCGCAGATATCCTAGTTGTGGCGAGGCGGATAGATCGGATTCGACGCTAGACCAGCTACCGGATGTATGTAAGAATTTAGGACTTATTTATTCACCAAATCGCGGGCGTCGGCTTGTTGATTGTTGAGAGTTACGTACACCTTGCGGCAATCTTCTATCATTCTTAGAAACTTCGATAACCAGCCGATAACTTTGCTACTTATTTCAATAAGTCTTTAAAGTGAAGTGCCCTAGATCAGTCCGTTTCCAAATGCCAAGCCCGCTCCGTTGAGCCGGAATCGTTCACAGTCAACAGGTGCGAACACAGGCTCTGCCCAGGTGTCATGTGCGCTCCTTGGGAGAGAAGGGCTCATCAACCGCTTGGGTCGAGAAAACAGAATCAATGTCCCGATAGAAGATTGAGGACCAAGCAACAGTGAAATGATGGAAACAGTGACTCCCCAGATGAGATGCTTGAATCGGAGACCGCGATCATGTGGAGCACAGGTATTCGTAAGTGAGGTAAATGGTTAAACAGAGCGCATGTATCCAATGCCTTTGTTTTCGGAAGATCCAATATTATTAGTTGATGAGCATGAGATTGTATTAACAGCACCAAACCCCACATTGAGCTTGCAAATAAGAAAGAGAGTTGCTACCCGGGCACTGTTATATTGCTAACCGGGCACTGTTGCACACGAAAATGTCTTGTTTAATGATTTGGTCACTGAGAATAGAGCTAGACCTGCGGCTGTCTGGGTAAGTCGAAAACTGATCTTCTGGCCAGCCGGGGTTCTCATAGTTGAGAATCCGGACATATTGCTAACAACGAACACATTGTTTAGTAGCACATCTATCCGGCGG
Organism: Xylariaceae sp. FL1019; assembly: GCA_022578705.1. Classification (NCBI taxonomy): domain Eukaryota; kingdom Fungi; phylum Ascomycota; class Sordariomycetes; order Xylariales; family Xylariaceae; species Xylariaceae sp. FL1019. The sequence goes on along the minus strand of MU391949.1, from coordinate 77,020 downwards.
AACATTAGATCATGGTTGATCCGGACCCCTTCTCAATGCCTTGGATATGCGCTGCCATCTGATCGGCGATGCGCAAAGAGGCGATCCCCAGAGTTGTAAAAAGAGTTAGATGTTAACGATCAGGCCGATTAATTAGTACCTCATTTATAATATGCAGTACCACCACTACTGCAGCCCCTCACCGAATCATACATGTGATAAACATCGTGGTAAAGGTATTTTCAATGGAAGAAGAGTCAACCCTTCGTCCCATTCACATCATATAATTTACATGTTGACCATGAACTAACTAACTCTCTGTCTCAATTGCGATTCTTTGTCTTAATAGAGAATCCATGTCCGTTCGTCATAATGACCATTCTCAGAGTAGAGGTCTATGAAAGGGACAGAAGAGAGCTTGTGTTCCGTCCCTTTTACATAAACCATCCGAGTCTGTAACACTGCATCGTATGCTCGAAACGTCGATGAAGAAAGTCTCAAGTTGGACATTTCAGAGCTACATCGGGACAAGAGCTAACTGCACGCCATGAACAATCAGTTCAAGAGGCAATTCAACATTGGAGGCTGCATTGTGGCTGCTTCCTACGTGAAGATTACTGTATAGGCTTCAGTACAGAGTAATGAAACCAGCAAGCAGCAAGATGGGTGGAAAGACGTCCATTTGCCTCAAAGAGTCCTAAACTGAGAATCGTATAAAAGGGGCGGAACACAACTCATGTTCTGCCCCTTTTACCAACTATTACAGCATCATCCAGACATGATGGCGCGCATGCAGCATGCAAATGTTTCGTCCCATGTTTCATTGGCCTATTCTATGTAGAGTGGTTTATAGGTCTTCCAGTACAGCACGAGGAAGCCAAAAAGCTAGCGTCATGTCAGATACGCTCTAAGCGTCCGTAACGTAGTTGGCATCGCGCCGTGTCATCACCCTGCTTCTAGAACAAGGAGGCGGATTCATGGTGAAGGTCCATGATAGTTTTGGTCACTCACATATCCAGCTATAGGAGATCCTGCGTATGTTTTATAGATGCCCATATGGCTCTTTGTCAGCATGTACTTGACGATTGGTGTTGCTGGAGTATGGTGCCTGCTCAAGGATACGGGATAATCAACGGCCTGGATTGTGGCATAGATATCAGAGTATACAACGAGATGTATGCCCTAGCCGAGCTAGTATTCAACAAATGTGAAGATGTCTGTACCTATGCCTACCTAGCTGAGGTGTTAGCATATGTTATTACCATGGAAGGCTGGTGGCAGCTTGTAAACGGCAAATAGCAGAATAGCAAACAAGCGTATATGTTTTAGTTTGCCGAATGGCACGGCGATTAATGCCCGCATCTACCTTAGATAACGACATCGGTTACGTGGCGATTGCGCGGGTTCGCAGCAGTATATAGGTAAAAGCTGGGCAAAAACCCTAATGTACGGTGTTGGCTCGACTCGCTCCCAGACGGAGCTACCTACCGTAGTCAAGTAATACCCGATTCACACTATGGTTAGACTCATTTATCTTGCACAGATAAAATGACAGGGAGATTGAATTTATACGCGACTTGCTCTCATGCTGGATCTGTGAACAATTCAATACAAGGACTGTACTGGTGCGACATTGTACGGGTCCAAGCAAGGCGCTTAAGACCAGTTTCTATCGATCCCATATTGATGGTCATCAAGGTTCAAAACGACACAAGTGTGTCACGATCTTTGAAGAATGCATAGCAATTCCTTGCAACTTTGATATTTGAAGGGCACTAAAGTGAGCCATGGCGGGATATTACTGCGCGATCATAATCAATGTGTTCCGTCTAATAATGCAGTCATGCACGAAGCTTTCACCCCCTTTTTTGTAAAATCATATCGCCTGCTGATGCCTTGAACGCCCAACGTGCTTCCGTAACCATATGTCAACTCCAAGTCTCACAACTAAGATTGAGCTTCAAAGTCCAAATGCAATGCTGATGTTTATACAATTACTTGCGCGACGCACTCTCCTTCTCGAGGAGCTTCTTCTGCCTCCACTGCCACTCGAGGAGAACAGGCACGAAATGCCAGAGATCGAATTCGGGCCAGAAACACTTGAGGAAGAATATGTGGGTGTTTTCGTGGCATTGCCAGAGCATGAAGTCGCTCAACCGCGTGACGTTACTAGTCCGGATGAAGATGTCCAGCGGTGGGCACTCTGCTGTATAGGTATGGTTGTTGATTGTCTCGGCCGTGATGTTCTCGGGGTTGGGGTAAACCTGACGCTTGGGAGCAGCAGTAGACTGCAGGCCTGGGGATTCGGGGTCGATGGCAGTGGTCGAAGACGTCGAATCGTCCACGTCTGACTTAACGCTAGGGTCAGGCGACGTTTCTCGGATCGAGTCGAGCGTGTGCAGCCGTTTGGAGTGGTTGGACTTTATCTTCTGGGTGATACGGGTTTGTGAGAACGGCTGGCTAGGAGGTCCGCACGGGGTAGCGAACTCGTCGACGGTGGCTTTGATGGCGCTGGTCATCTCGGCACGCGATGTGTAAGGGAAGCATATATTCAAGATTGCGCTGTTGACACAAGCAGTGTTAGCATGACCGAGTAGTACACTAGATTTGATCATGCAGAACTTACTCCTTGTTGTGCTTGGTCATCTCAATGGCCTTGTCGACGAAGGGGAGCACATCAGCGGGGATAAGATCGCGCTCGCCCAATACGCGGATGCCAGCGCCATATCGATCCAGTAGTTCGCCATGCTGCACCAGCTGTTCGAGCTTCAGCTTGGCCATGGCCATTAAGCCCTTGACCTCGCCACGAGGGCGGTTAAAGTTCTCGATGCTGAAGGCATACACGGTCACGACTTTGACACCACTCTTATAGCAAATCTCGAGCACCTTTGAAGAAACCGTTGTTAGTCCTGTGTAGGCACCGGGATGAGTTGGCGTACTCTTGCGAGGGCCTCGAAGCCGAGGTGATGGCCTTCTATGGTCTCAATCTTGTGGTTCTTGGCAAAGCGCCTGTTTCCGTCCATCTCAAAGGCGACGTGCTTGGGGATGGGCCCCTGCTTGAGGGTGCCGATGAGGAGCTCGCGGGCGTTCTTGATCAGCCATTCTGCAGGCGGCGACTTCCAGAACCAATTCCTAAGGTGGGATAGATAGAGGTCGGACATGATGCAGAAGAGGCCGCAGAATGGGCTGCGAAGGGTTGCTCGAATGCGCGACCAGGTACAGAGTTGTCGCGGCAGGTAAGGGCAAAATATATTTGGTAGATGTGGGCTCCCTTTTGAAGTGAGGTGTGTCTAATAAGCTTTGTGCTCTGCTTCGAGGACAACAAACCACGAGGTGGAATTGGGGATGAAAATATACTACAGGGAGGGCAAGTGGCTATGCGCCAGACAGACGCAATGGTATGACGACGACTTTCTTGGACTGCTATCTTGTATGAGGTACAGATCATGAAGATTGGGATGCAATGATGTGTGCCTTGGTGCGCTGCCACTCTCAACTCTCGAGTCTTGTCCAGACTCTAGATCAAGCTGCAAGATGGGCGTCAGGCGATGAAACGGTGCTGGGGTGCCGAGCATTGGCCACCCGTCCAGTGAATGCAGGACCAGCCCGCCGGAGCCCGTCAGAGCGCGCCGCGCTGCCCTGTCTGCCGTGAATCCGAGTGGCATTGGATGGCAAGATGGCAGGCGAGGGGCGACCGGGGTGCTGGATACCTGTACATCCGTACATCCCACTTGGTATCATGAATATCGATTGTTGCGCCTTCAATTGCAATGGAATAACCTCATGTTGATACGGTGACATGGTACTATGTCTTTGTTATACGTATCTTCCGCTGTTGTAAAAGAAGGAGACTTAGGTATATAACCTTCACCGGCTAAGGTACATTACCTACCTAGTCAGACTATTGGCACATATTTCAAGTGGAGCAGATATTGATACCTCTCGAGCCAGCTCTCTCACATGTTATCTCGTTGGGAGCAAGCTGCCCCCCTTCTTAACGCCGACACCTAGAAAAGACACCTTGCCTGACCCCTAGATTGGTCTACAACGAGTCTGCGCAGCAACGTTCACGTGCGGTCACAATGCAAAGAGGATAGTCTGGTGAAGACACATCCACACTCTCCCTGAACATAGATGAGCAGCATCAACACCACCGGATATTCACAGCGAACAAATTCGGCCCTCCATCTACCATGCGCCGGTAACGACCCCGTACCTCGAGTCCCCCTACCTTGAGTCCATCCACTCCGAAGCGGACAGTGCCGAAAGCATCATGTCTTTCACCAATGCGCCCGTCACGCGCAGCTTAGTCTACGGGCTCATTGGCATGTCCATAGCTGCTAGTTTGCTTGACATCAAGCACTACTTCTACATCCTCGTAGACCTGCACCTTTGGCAATTCCATCAGACATGGCGAGCCTTGATATACCAGCTGTGCTACACCAACTCCTCCGAGGTCTTGTTCGCAGCCATGACATTGTACAATATGAGGACAGTCGAGAGGCTATGGGGCTCTCGTAAGTACGGTGTAAGTGCTTATCATCTCGCTTTGTCACACTCTCTCTTGCGTTGAACATCGGGCTTACCTTGACTATTTCGTGTGTCTAGACCTTCGTTTTGATAACCTTCATCCTTACGAGCATACTGCCCCCGGGCATCTTGGCCTTCGGTCTTCGACCCCTCACCTTCGGATTGTTCAACTATCTCCCAGCCGGGCCCACGCCCGTCATCTTTGCCATCCTCGCCCAATACCACGCCATGATCCCGCACACCTACAGATACCAGATAGCTACATCCATGTCACAGTCCTCGAATGACAACTTCCAAGGCATCACTCTCTCCGACAAATCATACCGATACATATTGGCCTTCCAGCTGGCTCTCTTCCAGTGGCCAGGTTCCATCTTTGGCGCCTTGATGGGCTGGATCATAGGGTACGCGTGGCGGATGGAGATCCTGCCGAGGTCATTGATGCGTTGGCGGATACCCGGCTGGATCGTGGGGATTAGGACTCCACGCAGAAGTCAGGAATTTGAAGGCCTGAGGCGAAGACTTGAAGGTGAGAATGCGCCAACAGCAGCGGCCACAGGTGTTCAGGGACAAGCAGACAGCGACAATGGCCGGAGGAGGACAATGGGGCAACAGGTTATGGACCAGTTCCAAGGGGCCTTCTAGTGGACACAGCATTGGGGATGCGCGGACACGCTTTCATCAGTATGCTGATACCTACCATCAATACCAATGATACCGCATGGCTCATGACAAGAGTACAGAGCCGATCCAACATAATAATTATACTCAGCCTCCAAACGACATATGCAACAATCGAAGTATGTCTACCGGAGCTCACGGAGGCTGGTACTAAAGATATCAGCTTCAAGGAAGCAAGGGATGCAGATACCGGGTTGGCGTTGTCTCATACCCGAAGACCTTACATACCTCTCCAAGTCGTGTGCGCTTAGATGAACCACGTGGGGCAGGCAGAGTAATTGAGCAATTGAGGCTTTGCTCGGTTGTTGGAGCTTGCAACACTCCCCATTGTGCAGCGCGCGTACGCAAGGGGGTCCTAAATATGGAAGCAGGGTTAGATGCATTATTGACACCAATGCGCAACGTCTGATTGTAGACCTAAGCATGATGAATACGTTTTCGTAGACATCTGACCTGTCACTAGCTGTGCCCGGAATAGCAGAGATATCCAGACTGTTGGATTCTGCGGGACAGCAGGCATCTAAGGTAGACAGCTTGGTGAATGGCTATTACAATCCCCGGGTGCGGATATTGGCCAGTTCGACAGCCTTTCCGGCAGCATGAGGACTAGCACCTGTACGTAATAACCTAGAAGTGGTCGGCATTAGACTGGATAGGATCAATAAAGTATAACAATGTCACGACAGACACAATAGGTGATATGACAAAATGGGAAGAAAATGATATGTTCATTCAAGCCCGAGGAAGGCTTGTGCGTTTCACGACATGTCGTGAATGCCTCCGATCCTGTTAGAACGAGCCAGCGACGACCATGACACTGATCGTACCGGCTCCGATTCGTCATTAGTTCCCCAAGAGAGATTAGCGCGGCGAATAGTAACAGTCCGAAGTCGTAGCCTCATAGGGGATCTGGACAAGGCCGGGGAGAACGCCAAACCCCGGCTAGCGCTCCTGCCAGCCAGCGACCAGCCACCCCTGGATGTTCCTACATTAGCTTCTACTGCGTCCTGCCCCGACGCGGACTGTGTGAGGTTGGATCGGATTTTAGCGACTTCGCAAATCTCCTTTTCTTGCGGCCGATCCAACTCTGGTTGACTTGTGTTGAATGATTTTGATTTTGGAACGAGCCTCTCGTTTGACCATCTTGTTACATTACTGTAGACTGTACACTTCTGTTGTTTGAGAGGCCTTTTTTAAATCCGTCAACAAACATCGCGCATACCGAACCCATACCGAACCCCCCTAATTCATCAACGAAATCCTTTGTTTTGTACTTCTGCTGTTCGGAGTCCGACATTATCCTCGACACGTCGCCTTGCTTTTGTGATTCCCTACCACCGCCAACGCTGGATTCTAGCCCGAACCCGCGCCGGGCTGTTCTCCGAAATACACATCTGTCGTGTTCCGGACCAGACCGAACTATCATGGTGTCGAGCTGGTAGCACCAAAGACACGGTATAGAGAAGATGGATAGCTTCGCGACGCCAGCACAGGATGGCTACGATCCCAGGATAGACCCCAAGGTTGCCCCGCTGCCACGGCCACAATTCGCGCCCCATTCCTCGTCGCTAGTCGACTCCTATAGTCAAGATGCCATGAACGGGTTCGAGAAGGAGAAGCCCCGGATCAATCCGGTGCGTCTCTCTTTTAGGGTCGCCTACTAGACAGCAGTGATCACATGTCTTGGAATACTGACAACACGCCGCTAGTTGAATCCAGAGCGAATCCAAAGTTCGGTTCTCGTTGATCTCAAAGACTCGGTCCAAGTACACCTACTCACCGAAACAGCTTTGTTCGATAGTAAGGAGTATGTGATCCTGTCAGAGGATGAGGTGGACAGCCTCAAGAAACAGGTCCAGTTCCTCAACCAGCGTATCGAACAAGCCCGCTCTAATCTCACCATCCAATCGAAATATCGAGATGCCGCGGCATCCATGACCCGACTATACTCACCATCAAGAGCCGAAGGCAGGAGGAAGAGCTTGCTAGGCAACCGTCTCAGCGGTGGAAGCGATGCTGCCCGCGAAGCCGAGGCCGAACGCGAAGCTGTGCAGAAAAAGTGCGAAGATCTGGCGGCGGACCTTTGGGCCCTGGAACAGCGTCTCATGGAGCCGCAGAAGAGGCTTTTGGAACACACTGCTGGCATTTTACAGCATGCTCACAAAACTGCAAAGAAGACGGCCGCACCTGGAAGACCAGCTCTTGTTAATGGAGTTCCGGCAAGCCCCGAGAGCATGTATACGACTTCCAATGGACGCAACAGCTTAGATTTCCTGGATGACGGTTTCATTTTCGATGAAGCCAGCTTGTATCGTTCTTTTGACATGACCGAACCGCTTAACATCGCGCCACGGTCGAATCCTATTGAAATCCCCCTGAAGTCGCCGGTTCGAGAACAAAATAAACAGCTTACCGAAGAGACCGAGAAGCTTCGCCAGGAGAATGACGATTTTTTGGCGGAGTTGGAAGAACTTAGACGGTTCCAAGCTGACCAATGGCAGTCTATAAACGAAGCCGAACAGAAGCTGGGACGATACAATCACCAGCTACGAGATGTGATCGTCAAGGCAGATCCTGCCAGGAATGCAAACTACGATGCTGCGCCCTCGGGCCAGCACGAGCCCGGAGATATGCTCAACGCCCATTTGGACTATCTAGAGAAGGGCTTGTATATGATCTCCGACAGTCACAGCAGCAACAACAAAAGCGGAAGCGATGATGATGCTACTCAAAAGATCAAGGCTCTCAATAACCGGATCCAGTATATTGTAGGCAGTGCTAATCCCAGTCACCCTCCACCGCCAGCGGCGTCGGCAGGGCTCGAGGAACACTTCGCGTATTTGGAGGACTCCATATCAGCTATGGATGATGAAATGCAGCGGGCTTTGGACACGAGCAGAAACTCATCTGACAAACAAAACCTCGAACAAACTGAGGCGGTCCTGACAGGGCTGTGGGACATCATTCAGTCTGGCTATGCGGATCACCGGCAGCGTAAGCAAGAACGTCGTAAGGCGCGTGAGGACAACGGACTGGAGCCTGATGACGAGGACCTGTCCGACGCCGAGACTATTGATCTCAATGAGCCGTACACGCTGCAGGCATTCTCGGCTAATATCCAATGGCTGTATACTCAAGCTACCCGCTTAATGGAGCAAAAGGCTGTCCTCAAACGACAAATAAAGCAGCAGCGCGAGCTGAACAGCAGATCTGATCATGAAAAAGACCAGCAGCTACATGATAAGAGCGACGAGTTGGATCAGGCCCGACTACAGCTCAGTCGAGCTGAGCAGGAAACAGATAAAGCGCGCACCCAACTTTCCCAGGCTCTCGACGACATGGAGAACTTACAAACCCTGCAGAACGTTCGGACAGAAGACAACCGCGCTGTGGAAGAAGCTCGAGAGCAACTCAGCCAACGTAATGCCAAGGTAGCGTCTCTTGAGGCCGAGGCCCAGAATATGCAAGCTCGTCTCGAAGTGACAGAAGCTAGCATCGAGACGATCACGGCCCAGCTTCAGGAGGCACAAGAGGCTCGCGACGCGGCCGAGAAGGAGGCCGAGGAAAAGCGACAGGTCATGAGGAGCAAGGACCTCGAACTCGAAAACATGACCGGTCTGGTGGCTGCGCTTAAGACGGAGGCAACTATGATCAAGGCTGAACTCGATGGTGCCTACGGCTCGAGGAAGGAGCGTGCTGCCGAGGTTGCGAAGTTGCATAATACTTCCGAATCCTCGAAACTGCAAATCCGGGTCACAGAGTTGGAGGAGGAACTCACATCTACCGCCAACGATCTCACGGATGTGGTTAAGCAATCCCTCGAAAGCGAGAAGAAGATCAGCGAGTTAGAGGACCAACTCGACAAAGTGAAGGCTGATCGGAACAGGATGAGAGATGAGCAGGAGAAACTACATGAGAGTCTCGAGACACAGTTACATGAAGCGACCCGACATATTGAAACGCGCCTAGAGGCCGAGATCAGCAGACTGAGGAAAGAGAAGGAGCAGGTCCAGGAGGATCTGGACAAGGAAAGGTTCAGAAGTGGGACAACGACGCCGAATGGCGCAAGCAAGACTTCATATCTTACGGAATCTTATAGAGTTGGACTAAGGGCTGAGAGGAAGAAATATGAAGAGCTGCTAAGGGTAAGTCTACACATCTGCGTCACAGGGAGAGGTGCATTGGTGCTAATAGATTTGTGCAGGCGGAACAAATGCAACGAAGGAAGATCGAAGATGAGTTGAGGGCTTTGAAAAAGGCACAGGGTCCGGGGAAGAGTCCCTTGAGCCCTCGGCCCTGAGTAAGACTGGTCGATGCCCTCGCCGGATATACGCTGAGCGCGTTGTCTTTGTCTATCCTGTCCATGAACTGTACGATTATGAGAAAACAAATATAATTTGGATGGAGTTCGTTGTACTGGATTGGTGGCATTTGTATACACTTGGCTTGGCTCGGTGCGGCTAAACCATTATTCCTATTACTGTTATAGGAACAAAGGGAGTACGAGCATTTGGTGGGCGTTATTCTAACTCGCTTGAGCTTACCACGTGTTTTTCTGGGATTATCCAGTTGACTTCACTCAGTCTGGCCGTCCCCGAATAAAATGAGTAATACCGAATTGCGCGAAACATTACGCAATATCCATGTTGGAGATTAGCAGTTCTGTTAACTAACTGAATTAGAAACCGTCTTGCTATGGCGCTTCAGTGCTCGCCCGAAAGAATAAAGATAACTAATCCGAGACGCTCTCTGTTGACTACGCGCTGCGACCTGTAGGTGTAGCCATTACATAAATCTATAACCCTCTAGGCCGGCTTTGGGACACCGATATCCCCAAGCCCAAGAACTGCCAGACCATGCTAACGCCGCCCCAACGCCACCATGCCGTAAGGCTACACCGCGTCATACGATCCAGAGGGTACCGCACTCTTCCTCGCGGAAAGCCTCGCCATCCATGATACCCCTGAGGTAGCAATCCCCCTGCGAGGTCCACTTAGACCCCTTCATCCTCAGCACCAGAGGGACCTTAGCGCCCTTGACGACCACGATCTCATCGCCGACCTCCGTCACGGCCGAGGCCAGGCCAATGAAGCCCCTGTCGGTTCGAAAGACGCGGCGGTCCTGCAGCGACGACAGGTGGATCCGGAAGTCCAGAGTCATTTGGTCCGAGCGGCGGAAGAACAGCGCAGCGTGCATCATGACCACCCCCCAGTCTACCAGCCACGAGGGGAAGAATTTCTGCGGCTGGTATGACAGCCAGCGACATATCGTGGCATTGCTCTCCAGTATGCCCAACTGCACCCGAAGGGCGGTTATGCTTTCGCTCGTCGAGCCCGTCGTCAGCGTCTGGATGAATGCGTCGCGTATGGGCTCCCCCGTGACGTACAGACCTCCTTCGCGAAGCTTGGCGACGCGGGACCACTCGTCGAGATGGAAGGTGCATTGTGGCAACCGCACGTCACGGTATAGCGTCTGCGGGAGCTTGTCTGATCTCAGTACGCTGCCGATGTCTGCGATCCGGTCAATACGATGCCCCTGGACACCAAGTGCCGAGCCGGCCTCGTCGAACTGGATTTGGGGCGGCGAAGACCCCGAGGCGGCAAAGTCGAGATCGTCGATGTCGGAGTAGTTGGCTAGACCTAGACACGGACATAATCGATTGCTCGTCCAGTCAGGGACCCAGGAGGGTAGATTGCTGGGACCTTGGCCCTCGATCCGTGGAGGGACAGAGAGGATGTTGAGGACCGTTGCTCGCCTGAGAATCTCCTTCGCGATATCTGTATACAGAACAGTCGTGTCGACGGTGTAGTCGGCTTGAATTGCCTCGGTACCGGATATTTCGTCTCGCACCAGGGCGGTCAGTCCGAAGATCTTGTCCCTTGGATCGGATGAATCCAGGATTCGGTAACGGAATAGGAGGCTGAGTAAGCTCAGGTGCACTCCGGATCTCCACTGCTCACGAGCTTTCTGGAGGATGAAGGCGTACGCATTGCGACTATGGTCTGCGTGGTAAAGGTTGAGATAGTCTTGTGCCGTTATGGCATTCATCAAGTCCTCCCAGTCGATAGACGCGCCTCCGCAGAAGACGATGGCGTCGCCGGCGAGAGCGAGCTCCTGAACGACCCACACCCTTGTAAACCAGAGCCTCTCGACGATTTTGCCGAATGCGCCTATCCCAGGACATTCGGACAGATTTCTGAATCTGCTGAAGAGTCGCCTCACGCGCTCATCGTCAAAGCTGATGCCGTCGAGAGAGCCGCCCTCGTCTTTGTACTGGCGACAAGCTCTGTTCAAGCCGTGAGCGACCGAGATGCCAAGATCGCTCTCGTGCTGCTCGGGTCCAAGCCATATCAGCACACGAGCTGCATTGGAATAGATTGCTTTCATGCACCGAACCTGTCGTCCTCTCTCATCGACATCGTCCTGGTTGATGCAGATCCCATCTACCCAAAGGCGGCGCTTCTTCGATGGTAGTCGTAGCTGGCTCAGGGCAATGAACAATCCGACGGTGATCTTCAACTCCTTTCCATTGCAACCAATGCTTTTCCTGTCACTCGGGTCGCCCCAGACATAGGAGACAGCCTCGTATTGTGGTGGCGAGCCCAGTCCCACATGCAGCAAGTTGCACTCCAGAGTCTGACCAGCGAGCCCAGGAAGAAGATCAATGACTCGAAATTCGTCACAGTTGGGCTCGAGACCAAATGGCGCATAGCAAAACGACCCCATACCCGAATGGCGCCGCCGAGCTGTAACAACATACCGAAGTCTGGGTTCAAGTTGTGCAGTTTACTGGGATATGTGGAGGTGGGGTAGATATTTATTGCAATGAGAGAACACCCCGGCTCAGCAACGAATTCGATACAGATCGGCAGGACATCCGTCTGGTCTCAGCAGCTGCAATAGATCATACTCGTGCGTTGTGGCATCCCACGAGTTGCTGCAGGTCCTACTAAGCTGCGGTGCTGCACGGCCTTGTAGGCATGCGCCCGGCTGGAAGCAGCCCACGGTACTTTGGGCCATTTGGAGTTGGTGATCACAACTGGAAAAGGCTTCGCCGTCTCAGAATGTCGAAGTCCAGGCCGCGCGACAGGGCATGTCTGTCGGTCGAGACTCGTCTCCTCGTCGCCTCTGGTGCAAACGTCAGCTTGGATCATTCAATGCTTGTTTAGCAACTAACAAGATATATGAGTGCCCCCACGCTTGTCAGCCGCATAAACAAGAATACCTAGCCAAGCAGCTTGAGCTGACGAGACAATTCTTGAAAATGTGCTGGAGGGGTGAGAAGCGACAGATAGAAGATGTACCGGCGACAACTAATGCCTTGTGTCTATCACTTGCGAAGAGAAGCAGCTAGAATACGTGAAATACGGGCAAGATGAAGTATAGGCGTCTCGAGCCGAGATCCCAAGACGAGGAAGACCTGTGCCGCTGATCAAGCTGAAGGGATACCTATCTCGACCTGTCCCTTTGAGTGCGATTTCAGCTTCAGTGCATTCAGGCAATACAGTGGACCAATCAAACGAGAGTCCAATGTCATCACGCCAATTGCTTTTTATCGAGATAACCCTTGGATGGACTGGGGCTTAAATACCACTCAAAGGAATGTTTGAATGGGCATTGCGGGCATTAGGTTGGGTAGCTTCGCTTTCACGCAGCCAGCACATGCTGGTCTTAGAGGCGCTATTTCATCGGACCCGAGAGAATATTGACGGCATGAGCAACTCTATATCGAGTAGGTCATCGAGAGAAGTCCTGGGAGGATGTTCCCAAGGCACCACGTTCCACTCCGGGGATCAATCATCAGTGGAAGGTCGGCTGCCGATTGAGCAATCTAGACCATTGTCAGCCGAAATCGTCCTGGACGAATTTTGTTTGCTTACAGCACTTGGCCGATGGCTTCAAGCAAAGAAATGCTGAGTCGAAACGTCTGGTGTGCAGCTGGCCTTATTCACAGTTTCATCTGTCAATCTAATTGGGGCCTTCCAAGGCGGCTCGTTACTATACGTAGCCACTGCGTTTTGCTATACTAGGTACCGTCTTAATGACGAATGAGGAAATTACAACTCTTAACTTACTTCGTATAAAATGCAGTTGCCTCTCGTGAGTGGTGAAAGGAGAGAAAAGGGAAACATCATTGATCGCCGGCGCTCACGAGTCACGAACTACCGCATCTAGGCTGTTATTCCTTGAAATGTTGAAAAGGAGCATTTGCCGGGGTGCGCAAAGTTCCATCTCCGCATTTTGATGGGGTTCACAATCGAACTACATTCGAAATAGCTCTCTAGTTGCGATGACTTATAGGATGATGATTGTATACCCTGTGAATAGGGCACACCAGATCGCTAAGTATCAATGGCCAGCAGTGCCCGAGTGGTAGGAGAGGAGGCAGTTGACCGATGACTAGGCCATCTACACTTGAATTTGATTGGAAGTCATTAATGAGGTAGCCAGCCTGTTGATGTAGCTTTAACGCCTAAACTGGGTGAAATATTGTTCTTTCAGCATTATTTGAGGTATGATCTGATGACCTTCGATACTCAAAGATTATAGCAAATTCGCAAGTCATGCTCACCACTCGCGACAGACGAGATGAGGCCTAGCAATGAACGAATAAGGGGCGCTGCGTTTGTTGCCGCCTTTGTATACTACTGGATAAGATAATTAGCAAACATTGTATCGCCACAGCCAGACTACACCGCACTTTAGCTAATATTCAGATGGTGGAATGTTGGCGAAGGCGGGTTCTAAAGTCCTTCCGTAGTATGAAGCTCATAAAGATGGAATTATTCTGGATGTCGCCTCTGATACTCCCGATCAAGCAAATGATGACTTGACGCTTTGTGATATGTACAAGTGGGAGCGAATACTAAGCGTTGACACATTCGCGAACATTTGGCTGTGGTAATACGCATCAGCACAAATCATTAAACTAATGAGTGTCTTTGCCTTGGATTCAGATGAGTGTTTTCCATTTTAAAATGCTGGGTGCCTAGAAGAAAAACCGCATTTAATAAGCACCCCTTTATGGCGATATCGAAAGATTGAAATTAACCGGGCACTCTTGTACTTATTAGTGACACCCGGCCAACAGCCGCCAACCTCACCGCCGGAACTTCAATCCACTTCACTCATTGCCGCCACATGCTTGTCGCATCGCTCGTTGGGCTTATGGCCATCTTTAAATTGCCCTGAAAAAGCATACGTATCAGACATCGTTTTCCATGACTACGTAAGGCTCATGGCCACCACCACGGTCGACGTGTATCGGCTGCCGAACCCTCCAAATGGGGGGCCGGGAGGTGGCCCTCCAGCTCCCAAAATGCAAGACATGTGGTACGTGAAGCGACATTTACCAGTCCCTCAGTCATGGTTTCCTATACATAAGCTAACATGTGCGGCAGTGAGTGGCGCCGTGTCTCCAACGGAAGACCTTCGCCATGGCATTTGGATCAGCCCGCTAACATGTATTCATACCCCAGACGATAGCCTACAGGCCTTCGCGAAAGAAAACGGGTTTGCCATTGTTAGACGCCAAGGCCGCAACTCCCGCAAGGTCGACCAAGATACGAAAGTGATCACAACGTACACAATCAGTTGTAATCAGGACCAGAAGCGGCCTTCCAAGGGTCTTGGCAAACGCAATGTAAAGTCGATGAAGAAAGACTGCCCGTGGCACGGCGTGTTGAAATCCCGGTCGTCTTCCAATTGGCACTGGTTCTTTGAGATCGATGAGGACCAGCACCACAACCATCCAGCTTCTGACGATCCAGGCGCCCATGCCATCCATCGCCGCCTCCAAGATGTTCACAAAGGATACATAGCAGGCCTTGTTGCAGCTGGTGTCAAGCCCGCGGTGATTTTTGAAGCGCTCAAAAGAACATACCCAGATCATGCATTCGAGAAGTCGGACATAAACAACGAGACCGCAGCCCTCCGAAAAAAGCAAACACCAACGCTAGCTCAAATCACTCAGAACATGCAACAAAAGTAGTAGAGGGTGTCGAGAGTTGCAGAGACGTATTGCGATGGCAGCAAGCTGCGATCAGCTGCACAGACCAATTTCTCTTACACCACTTAGTCCTACTATGAGAATTGATAACGTGTCCGTTGTTCAAGATACAGACACCCATGACAAGGAGAAGAGTTGTCAGTAAAAGCGGCGTGCGGCATATAAGACTGGTTGGAGGAACACCAAGTAAAGGACTAAAGGGAGAACTTGCCAGCAGCTATTCCGAACATAGTAGGCACACGGCATTTAGGCCAAAGCTCAGAGTTCTCCGGGGATGACAATGAATTAGATCGCAGTCAGTATATGACAGCTGGTTCATATTAGTAATATCATCAGTAGGATTCGAGGCAGCAAGAAGTCCAGCAACCAGCAGGCCAGTGATGGGAATGTAGGCCAACCAACTGTCTTCAAATTACAATCAAGAGGCTTTACACCATGGCACGAAGGTATTCGACAAGACATTCCAAGATTAATGCGGCAACGGTGTAGTTTGACATCAGTCTCTATAAGTCGGATAGATACTCACTGTTTGCTTTGATCCGTTGCCGATTTGGAATAAATGCATCGATTCGTGAAAAGGGCCATAGTTATGAGTTGTCCTCTATCAAACCATCTACATGATGACACTGCAGCATCTGTATACTCTACTGTCTAGTTGGCAATTTTGGGGAAGGCAGGAATGTCGACATTCCTGCCTACTGCAGTCTCATACTAATGAGTGACTGTCCTGCACATACCTTGTGTGAGTTCTTTCTTTATCCTTCCCGCAAGTATACAATATTGCCCCTTCCCTTCCTGTTCAAGCTCATATTATGTGTCATGCTTTATCCTTGTCGTTTGTTTGTCTGTGTTTTCGCCCATGTTGTAGTCACGTCTTTCGTGCAGATATGAGTCTTCATCCGATCATGTGATCCTAAGTCTTGCGAAAATCGAAGCTTGGACTGCGAATTGTCTTCATTGCTCCTGCACTGATATGATAATCACTCTTATTGTTGCGCCAACGCCGGACATGACATAGAACGACGAGGGAACATGGACCATGTACTGTAGCCTTAGCGACCTGTTTGTTCGAATCGAAGCTTTGACACTTTCAAATCCTCTCTCTCCTGACTTCATCTGAATTATCTATATCCTAAAGCTTTGATCCCTTCAAAATTATTACTCGCTTCATCCCATTTTCCTCGTATATGACTCACTTCATTCTCAATGTAGCCTTTTCCCTTTACAATCGGGTTCCTCAAGTACCCACCCCCCTCTTTGTCTCATTAAAGGACCAGTTCACGTACTGGAGTCATCCTTCTCACCCCTATCCCCCTCCGCCTGCTTGGCTTTGTCGTCACTTGTACTCCTACACAACGAGCCACCATCTGGATTAACTCAGAACACAACAGCGAGATGGCAACAACAATCCGGGTGCTTGGCATTGATGATATGCCAGCGGAGATCGTTAGCATGATCTTTGGCTGCATAGACAGCTGGCGCGATCTGGACAAGTATGCATTCCACCCTCACGGTCCGCCCCTGCTAACTTGCGTATACTGACTGTGTCTTGCTCAGCGTCATGAAAGCCAGCAAAGGATGCTGGAATGTGTACAAGGCAAACCCGGCCTTTTATATTCGGCGACTGGTGAAAAGTATCGTGGATCCTGAGCTCTTCAAGACAGCACTCACCATCATCTCCCTATGTAATGACCCTTCCATGAGCACGCAACTCCTCATGTACCTCGACCACGCTACTGTCGCCTCGCTTCCCCATGATTTGGACAAGCTCAAAGCTCTTGTTCTCTTGAGCCAAGACGTTGAGTTTGTTGTCGACCATCTCATCAGCGTTGCCATGAAGCATAACCAAGCTGCCATGGAAGAGGTTCAGCGATGTCTGCTCGAGAACGTGGAGCTCCCGTCAGCCGACAGAGCCGGGCTGATGAAGAGCGTATACCACTATGAGTTACTTTCTCGTACCATCGGCTTGGGGAGAAGCGCAGTCGACAATCTTGTGCCACTTCAGATGAAACACGTCTTGATTGCCCAGTACGATGCAATCGAGATCCAGCGACTGAACACGATCCATCACTGGATTAAGGACGACATGTGCTGCTTTGTTGCTGATTTCGATGACCGATTCATTCAGGAGATCCTCTGTGCGAATAAGCCCCAGACCAAGAAGCGATTCCGAAATATCTCTAGCTGCAGGCAAAAACCGATTACCGCCACGGTTAACGCCAGAGAAGTCTTACTGTGTACGACTGAACTGTCTGAGATCATCAACCTCCGCACGCAAGTCATCAACCAGACCCCAGACAAAGACCGGTTTGCCATGACTCTTGAGAGCAAGGGTTGCAGATTCTATCGCAAACTGCTTGTTGGGAGCCCAGACGCCAGGCACGAGATGATTCTCTCTGAGTTTCGCAAGAACAAACGCACCACCTTTTTAGATGGAGCGATCAGGGATTACTACAGAACTGTCAATGCAGCGACACCTCGAATTTGGTTCAAGCACATGGACGACGGAAAGTCATTTCCCAACACGTACGTGAAATATCTGGCCCTAACTCTGCGACGCTTGGGAAACCGTGCCATTATGGGAGGAGAGGAGAGAGTGTATCTCTTAAAGACTGGGTGGTGGTTTTGGTCCGAGGCTTTTATGGCCAACACGCTGAAGTTCGAGGATGCGCACGAGGTGTTCCGCATGGATCTGGCTAATGCCCGGAGAGAGTTGAAGCGCCATTCGGAAGTCGTGCATCGCCAGTCGGACAATCAGGTCACGCAACCAGCAATCGACCAGCGTATCCCGCCTGACCTCCGGATCCCAGTCAATGCCTGGGGAAATATCGTGAAGCGATATAAAGTGCAGTAGGGTGAACGGTGCATTATATTGACGAAGATGGAGTGTCAGTACCTGGTGAGAAGAAGGCAACCTCGATTATAAGGTAGACATCAAAAAGAAGCGTTGACACTTTCTACGGCATAGCGAATAGCGAGTCTAAATGAATGTTATGGCAGCCACTACCACCGGTCCAGGGTGCTTGCGTGTGATACGTATCTAATGGACCTCTATCCTTGTTGAAGACTGTTTTGCGCGACAACTAAAATAAATATGGGCAGTAGCGAAACGCAAAGATGAACATCAGGATGAACGGACGACCGAATAAGCAAATTCGCCAACAAGGGAATAGGACTGCTCGCTGACCAGTAGATAGACGAAAATGCCATCAAATGAATAGATAAAGACGCCGAAGAGGGTAGAAGAAGCAGTGCGCAAGCATACCCTAAGCATAAACAGGTGTATGGAAGCGGACAATAAGTCCACCGACCTAAGGATGGAGAATATCATCAGCAAAAGTAGACACGGTGGTTAACAAGACAATAGACAAAATTGTAGATGAGAACATAGACAAACTGGTCTATATGAATAATCGGATTGGATGTGCATGCAAAGGCTTACAAAAGCGTCAACTAGAGCATAGACGAAAGTGCAAACAATCAATACCTAATATCTAAAAATGACTGCTTTCGTTAAAGATCTCTCTCTTATTGGCGCTTCTTTAGTTTCAATAATGTCCAAGTCCCACCTGCAAAGAGTTTATTTCGAAGCGCTACGTATAGTGATAATGAACAGTAGGTATACTTCTTACCACGGAAAGGAGATGGAACCGGTATGGGTACTCTATCAAGGGGCCAAATCGCAGAAACACCTAGGAGCGGCTCTTCCTCAGGGCAGTCAAGCGAGAATTAGATAACCTGGCAAATAGCATATATCCTCACCGCTTCTCATACGTGAGGCTCTCACAGAGATAGTGAAGGCCCTACAGAATCTCCATGGTCCTGATGTCTCAAACCTTAACACGTTAGGATACTTTGACGGAAAGACCACCAACAAAACAAAGTGCGCGGCCCTGTTATAAAGTCACCAGTGCAGAGTAGACGAACAAGGTCGTAGTAACATGAGCTGTATTGTGGCCATCGCAGATAATATGGCACCTTCAATTGTCAAACTTATGTGACACGGAACACATCAACCGTCTCGGAGGGATTCGATCGACTTCGAAATCTCATCGCGTAGTTATCTCAAAAGCAATCTCCATCGGTATTCCAGAATCATTGCTAGAAGCAGATTGCGCGTGCCACCACTTGACATGGCATAGCCAGGAACATACCTAGGTATGCTAGAGGTCCGAAAATTAGCCTGCCAGCAGTCACAGAAGTGTATCTTCTGATACGCCGATTGTCTCTTCATTCTTGAACTCCTTTAACATTTCAATATATCGAGGGCGCAGCAACATATCAAGGATCCTCAGCTTAAGATACCTGTCGCCCTACATCATTAATATCACACCAAGTTGCATCGCATCACGATTTGGGGTCAAAAATTGGCGTTCATGCAAGATCGAGAGGGTCAAACCTCAATATATTGCGTATAAAGGCACCCTACTTACCTGGCTACATACGGTGTATTGACCCGTATTGACGCCCCCAATGAGTCAAGATCGTGATGACGAAGCCGCGAATGCCCCGCCTCGTCCTCATGCCATCCGGAATCCTTCCTATACGTGGGCCGGCGGCACATCAATTATAGTTCTGACAAATGAAGAATCTTGTGCAACGCAACTGACGCTTCACGATGGTTCCATGTAGCATGATCATTCGCAGCTGGGGCGAGGACGTGATATGCAAACTCGACATGAGACTAGGTTTAGATTTGGGGGCTACGGGCTCTATTTACGTCGTCTTTGCCATTCCCACCTGCGGCGAGGGAGGTCCCTCTCGCATCACTGTGCCGCTGAGCGAGGCAATGTATGATAGGCATGTTGTGATCATGACACAATCCAACGCCGCTATGTCACGCTTTCGGTGCAACATGAGATGATCTGGTCAGCTCGATCATCAGTAGCCACGTGCGGCACGCATCCTGGCATGTGCCATGCATATGCAGGTTTGGCATGGGGCAGAAAACATGTATCGATCGGTGTACGGAATTCTTGCGCCAAAGCCGCAGGTGGCCTACGGTAGAACAAGTTGAATGAGGCCAAATTGGCCGGTGTATATGAAGTAACATCCAGAAGGAATGTGCGATGCATTTAGATATCGGCCGCTTGGATGTGACTCCGCGGCCCAGCATTCTCAGGGTTTTGTCATAGGGCTGTACGCCGTCGGATGAGGGCTGAGGGGCAACAGCGATCCGATTCCGTCCGTTTTCGTATGACAACTGCTCATTTCACCATTCGATTAAACCATGAAGTTTGGTTCTTTCTACGATACCTGCCGAGCAACGGTGCTGTGCCATGTCGCGTCTCGGCTGCTCCAGCCCACGTCGTGATACAAGTGCAGAAATGTCAGGTACTTGTACCGGAACAGGCACATGCTACGATCGGTGGAATGAGAATCCTCCAAGCATGACAACCTCCATCATGTCAATCCGAATATTGGGACTCTAGCCCTGCTTGCATCCACCCGCATACCATAGGTAGTGTGTGCTTTGTGTTTCTCACGAATCTCATCACATCTGCACATCGCGAAACACGTTCTCCAGTGTCCCAGCGTCGTGATAAGAGGCCTGCCTGCTAGGTCATCCCGGGCACGGCTAGACAACCAATAGCCACACCACGAAACAGCCACACCGTTCTTGTCGTGTCTTGGGATCCTAGCAGTGCGTCAAGACATACATGTATGTAAATTGCACATGCAAGGTACAAGCTACGCAGATGACTGTATGTACGTATCTTCATGGGCTACTAAACACGCCACCATGAATTTCGTGCCTCAACTCATGGGCCATGAACTAGCTAAAAACAGGGATGTATTCACCTTAGTGGCTGTATACATCTCGAAAGCCTTAGATTGTATGGTGCGAGATGTATACTGTACGTAGGGCCTACAGCGATATATTACGTGCAGCCATATAGCCGCTCATTCAATGCATGATGTGCGCGATCTATGCTATCGAATAGGCTAGATCCGCACGGCCATGCTTCTAACCGAGGTACCAGTTTTTATTATGAATTTCAGGCCAAAAAAGAGGTACCACGCTAAGGCGAATACATCCCTGTTTTTAGCTAGTTCATGGCCCATGAGTTGAGGCACGAAATTCATGGTGGCGTGTTTAGTAGCCCATGAAGATACGTGTTATGTCTCATCTGCACGATCGATCTCCGTCTCTCCTCTGTGCTACGTACTGTACACTGGTTTGAGTGTCATACTTGATCGTACTGCTCGCCTATTCAAGTCCTTCGTAGACAAATAAGTCCAGCGCGTGGTCAGAGTGATTCGGGATGCCGGGATGCCCGCCGAGCATGGAGTTAAGCTAACGGCCTGTTCCGCTTCATCCTCCGTGCTCAGCAAAAGGACAGGGACCTAATAATACGCCCAGTCTTCTGTTCAGCCGCACGCAATCTTTACGAGCAGGAAGGTTCCAATGCTTGAAGACATGTGTCGATAGCACCAATCTATATACGTACACGCTTAGTAGCCGGTGCTTGCCAGTCTATCGGGGTCTATCCTAGCTTCTTCGACCTATTCGGGCCCGTAGGAGATTTATAAGCCTCACAAGGACAATAACAAGACGAGACTAGTTTGCTAGTTCCACGTGGGCCGGCGTTGACACCTCAGACTAGACTATGGGGGTAGATAGTCGAGATAATTTTGATTACTTTTGCGGACTGGTAAGGCTCATTCTTGCACGGATCAATATGAACAGCAGGGCCTTGTAATACTATACTAAGTATAGTATTGGCCCAATACTATACTAAGTACTGAAAATCTAGTACTTTACTAAGTAGTACTTAGTAAATACTATGTATTAACTTGAAATGGAAATAAGTGGGACCGATAAGCGATAAAATAAGCGATAAGAAATTTTAAAACAAAGAAAAAAGAAAAAAAGAAAAAAAAGAAAAAGAAATTTAAGTTTTTAAATTATATTAAATTCGTTTTAAATCTAATTAGCGCCGAGTTATATGTTATAATATCGTAATTTTACGCTTAATTTAATAGAATTAACGGATTATTAGTCCGGCTTTTATTAAATTTACTACTATTAAATATTAATATTATTAATAATATTAAAAAAGAAAAAAATGTTTTAAATAGAATTACGTACTAGTCGTACTGGTTATACTAGGCTACCAATACGTACCTGACTGGTTACCTAGTCACCCTAGTCTCCCAAATAACTATACCGATTAGATAAAAGATCCAGTATATAAAGTGACCCTCGTAGCCATTAAGGCTACCACCTTGCTTCCCTTTTTTACTTTACTATTAATATATACTAAGTAACTATATATTAAAGCTTCGCCTTTATAGTATAGCCTTAACGTAATAATAATAAAGTCTTTTAACTAGCGATAGTAAAGTTATTATATTACGGCCTTATTGCCGGTTTTTTCGCTACGTACAGCAAAGCTAATAAACTGTTGTTAATCGCGGTACTAAGCGCCCGCTTTAGCGCTACTTTTTTTAATAATTAACTGCCTTTATTAGCAATTATTTTGCCTTTTTTAACACGCCTTTTTTAGTACTTATCGCCCTTTTTAGCACTTATTGCCCTTTTTAGCATTTATTGTGATGAGGTGACCGCTCTGTCACCTTTATTAAGTGGTTACCCTGGATACCTCGCTACCAGGTCTAACTACTGTACCTATTTAGTAACCCCACTAGGTTATATATTAATATGCTATTACCCAAATTGGCTGGTTGCGTATTTACCTTTTACTTTTTTATTTTAATTATTTCGTAGCTTAAATAGCAATTAAAATAGTTCTTTTACCTATTACTTTTTTACTAGGCTTTACGTTATAATAATTAAAGTTAATTACTTTCTAATCTAAGAAAACGGTAAATTTCTACTTAATAATAAAAAAAACTAACCGACGGCGTTATATATAATATTTATTTAGCGTTACCCGCTAATAAATAACGCCGAAGCTAAAGCCGAAGCCTAAAAACAGGCTAAGGCCGTAACCGAAATTAAGCGATAAATACGTTTCGAAATATTTAATTTAGAGTTATTCTACATTTTTACGGGACGTTCTAAGTATAATAACAAGTATCGCTAGTTTTTTAAAGGAGTTATTGCTTTTTTCGATAAAAAGGCTACGACCGTTATTATCGATAACAATAACAATATCGTATATTTTTTTAAAAAGCCTTTTTTTTATAAATTTCGTTAGTTCGTTTATTCCGATAACAACGTTTTCGAGACTTGCCGCTATTAGTTAATAACTTAAAATAATATTTACGAAAATATTATATACCGAATAGAAGTATACGCTGTTAAATTAAGCAAATCGGCGTTTAAACTTAAAACTTTTTTTATTTTTTTAACTCCCGATAGCAAAAAGGCTTAGCCTTAGTAGCGCGGTATAATAAGCTATACCTAGTTTATAAAAGCATTTACGAAAGTTTTCAAAGCCCTTTTTTAAAAATTTAAAATCCGCTTTTTCTTGGTTTAAGCGTTTAACAATATTAGCATTAATTTAATTAAAGTCTTTAAAATAATTAATCGCAATTTGCGAGTTTTTTATTACTAGGTTGTTACATTTAGCGAAAAACTCGAAAAAGAAATCGCTAAATAAAACGATATCGTCGTTACTGCAATCGTTAAGTAATTTTAAAAAAAAAATAAAATTATCGCTGTTATAAAAAACAAAATTGTTAGTTTTATAAGCGGTATTAGCGAAGGCCTACGTCCGCCTTTTAGCGATCCTTTTGTTTTACTGGAACCTTTTTCACAACGTAAAAATATGCCTAATAATATAGAGTTTTTTAAAAGTAATACTTGTTTTTTTGCTAAAATCTTTAATTTTTTTATTTTTATTTATAAAAAGCCCAAACCCGGTAAAACTATAATTATTTTCGAACAATAGTCGGCTTTTATAAAATTTAAACTTTGCAATAACGCCGATTAATTTTTTAACGAAAATATTAAAATTAATTATATTTTAAAGCGTATCGGAAAAATCGCTGCCGAAAATCTTTTATTATTTTTAAACAAAAAGAATAGAAATACTATTTTTAATACCGCTAAAAAAGTAATAAATTATATAAATAATAATTATAAAAATTATAATACTTACGAAAAGGCTTGCGTCGCTTTTTGCGATTTGAAAATATTAACAGTTAGTGTTTTTATTATTTTTTGTATTAAATTTATTAAGCTTATTAACAAAGCTAAAATTAAGCAAAAAAAATATAAACGAAAATTATATAACAAACTACCCGCTCGCCTTAATATAATCTACGTTAATTAATATTATAACCTAAATATAAAGTTTAACGAATTTTATGTTTATATTAATCGTTATAATTATTAATAACGTAAAAACTAGGTTTAATAATAGGCTAAAAAGACTATTAACGTAGGTACTAGCCTCGGTACCTTATTTTAAAGAAGTACGAACGCTGCTAACCGTAGTCCTATTCCCTTTATACTATAACGTTTATTATCGGCCGTAGCCATAAGTTTTTTAAAACACTTCGGCATCCCTATCTTCATAACGGCTAAAAACGGTTACGCGATATATAAAAAAGGAAATCTAAACTAGTCTAAACGATTTATCGCAGTTAGCAAATGTTTTATTTATTATAAATACGGATATATTAGCCGTAACTGCTTTTTAGCAATTAAGTTTAAAGCCGTTAATATCGATCGTATTAATATTATTGTTACCGCCGTAATAAACAATAAGCACGCGTTCTCGGACGCCTTAAAAACGGCGGAAAACGACTTAGTTTAAAATAAAACTCTATACCTAGGCTTTTTTAAGTATCGACGAAACTGTTAAATATTTATAAGTCTATATTTAATAACTGTACGTAAATACCGTTCGAGTTTTTAAACGGATTGTTAAAAGGGGATTTTTTATTAATAATTTATATTATAGTTTTTAATAAATATTTTTTAACTATAAAAGCATTCGCCGATATTAAAGCAAACGCGTATTTTTTAATAAATTCTACTTTTACCGCTCGCGTTATAAAGTACTTTATAATACCAAAATTAATAAGTTTTCGACCGGCTAAAATAGCCGGATATAATAAAAAGGCGGTCTAAAAAATAAATGTAGCTATTTTAATATATTTATATATATAAAAGCACGTTATTAAACGTGTTCTTTTTTTAATTTTTAATATAAAAAACGATATTATTATCGGAAAGAAGTTTTTCGATTATTATAATATACCCGTTAATTATAAACGTAAATAATTAGTTTTTTTACCGGAGTAAAAGCTGGAGAAATTATTTATACGCAATTTTGCAATGGATAAAACGGGCTAATTATTGGTTAAACTATATTTTAAAAATAATACCCGACGACGTAATAAGCTTTTAAATAAGGATAACTAACGTTACTAAAACGGTTATCGAATTTAGCGACCTATAACGCTACTGCCTCGATTACATACGCCGCTTTTTGCCAATACAGTAAAGGCTATTAATAAGCGTATTAAAAAACTAAAAACTATATTATCGCCACTGTTCGTATTTTTTTACTAAAAAAGGAGAAAAAGTTATCGGCGAACTTACTATAGTTTTTTTCGTTTTAAACCCGATATACCGAAAATAAAAGGACCTTTTATGCTATACGTAGCTAACTACAAAAAAGTTCCCCGACCTCGCATATTACCAAAGCTAGCGAATAAATTATTTTTAAGCGAACCGACGTTTAATCGCTATAGTATTTTTAAAATAGTCCGTAGTTTCGGTTAGTATAAGTTTTATAAACTAAAAGATATCTATAGCATAAATATTTAAATAATTTTTAAAAAGCAATTTATATACTTTTCAGAATTTAACGAAAATACTAAATTTTGCGTTATTTTTTTCGTTATATTAAACGTAATAATTAACGAAAAAAAATATACTATAATGCAGAAAGCATTAATTTCCACGGTTTATAAACAAATAGATCTAGGAAATCTTTTAAACTTAATCGAACTTATTAAAAAGGTATTTTTAAAACAATACTACGACTATTTTAACGTATTTAGTAAAATTATTTCCGATATTTTCGCCGATTATCGACCCGGGGTAAATTATAATATCATTTTAAATAATAAACCCAAAAAGCTCGGATATATTACTTTACGTAAAATAATATTAAAAAAAGCTAAAGTAGTACGAAAATATATTACTAAAAACTTAAAAAAAGGATTTATCGAGCCGACTAACGTGCTTTAAATAGCACTAGTTTTTTTCGCCCGTAAACAAAACGAAAGACTAAAATTCTATATCGATTATCGCGTTTTTAATTTTCGTACCCGCAAAAACCGCTATCCTTTACCTTTAATCGACGAAATTTTGCAACGTTTAGGAAAAGCTAGGGTTTTTACAAAAATAAATATTTATCAAACTTTTTATCGGATACGTATTAAAGAGGGTATCGAGGACTTAATTATATTCCGTTATCGTTATAGTTTATACCGCTATATAATAATGCTTTTCGGACTTATTAACGGCCTATCGATTTTTTAGCGGTTTATTAATAAAAAGTTATATAGTTTTTTAAACGTTTTTTATACCGTTTACTTTAACGATATCCTTATTTATTCTAAATCTATCGAAAAATATAAAACTTATATCCGTTAAGTTTTAAACCGTTTACGATAAATAGGCTTATAAGCGGATATTAAAAAATGCGAATTCTACGTTATAAAAACAAAGTATTTTAGTTTTATTATTAACACGGATAAAATAAAGGTTAATCCCAATAAAGTTAAGGTTATACAGAATTAGCAAATATTAATTAATATTAAAAGTTACGCCGTAGTCTCCTAAATACGCTTATTTCTAGGTTTTTATAGATTTTACCGGCGTTTTATTATGCGATATAACGCAATTATACAACTTTTAACCCGGTTAATATATAACGATTCCGAACTAAAATAAACACTTAAATGCTAAGCAGCCTTTAAAACCTTAATTAATCACTTATTATCCACGCCGCTATTACGTTACTTTTTTTTTATAAACGAAATATTTACGTAAATAAAAACGGACGCTTTTAATAGTATAACGTTAAGTGTTTTTTTTTAACGACTATTAGATAATATTCTATAGTAGCTAGTTGCCTTTTTTTCGAAAACACTATATAAAATAAAGTTAAATTACGGGATTTATAATAAAAAGCTTTTAGCTATAATAAAAGCGTTAACCATATAGCGTACCGAGCTAATAAGGATTTAAAATCTACGTTTTTTCACCGTTATAACCGATTATTCAGCTTTAGAATATTTTATAACTAAACGAATATTTAATTTTTAGTAAGCTAATTAAGCCGAGCTTTTTTTATATTATTACTTTCGCATTACGTACTGTCCGGGTGCCTAAAACGTTATTGTTAATATTCTTTTTTAACCTTTAAACGGCATTAAAATATAAAAATAGCGCCGTAACAAATAGCGTACTATAGCACTTTTTTAACTATCCCTTAATAATAATACACTGTTTTAGTTTACGGATTATACTGTAATTATAATCTTTACATTTAGCCTTTACGTCGAAGATAACGTTTTTAACAAAAAAAGGGTATATTTGTTTAAAATCGTAACTTCAAAACCACTTAAACTTTTAGGCTTTATTTTAATAAACGCAGTTTTATATACTAATAAGACGGACCCGAGTTTAAACGGTTATTATAAAAAAGCCCGAAAGCATAACGTTAAATAAAATATCGAAAACGGCTTTTTTATTTTTAAAAGTCGATTAGTCGTATTAAAAGCAGACTATTTAAAAACACGCGTTATAAATAAAGTCTACTCACGGATTTGTACTATTTATCCAAATACGAACAAAACTATATAGCTTATTACTAAACGATATTAATAGCCTACTATATATATCGAAATTATTAAATTTGTTCGGAATTGTTTATATTTTGCTGTTAAAAATTTAACTAATAAAAAACCTAGGCTTTTAGCCTTATTACCCGTACCGAACCACCTTTAATAGCATTTGGTTATAGATTTTATCACTTTTTTAAAAAATAAGGCGGGATACAATACTACGTTTATGATAATCGATCGATTTTTTAAAATAATATATATTATTTTTTATAATAATACAGTTATAAGAAAATATGCGGTATAACTATATTATAAAAACTTATATCGTTATTTTAATTAGTTTGAGAATATGACCAACGATTGCGGACCATAGTTTATATCCGATTTTATAAATAAATTGTTACAAATACATAGTACGAAACTTAATTTTACTAATATTAGCCATTATAAAACCGCTAAATAAAAAGAAATTATAATACGCTAGCTTCGATAACGTTTTAAACCCTTCATCAACTATTTTTAAAATAACTGGTTTAAGGCCCTTTTTGTTATAAATGCGGTGTAAAATTTATTTTCCTATAAGTCTTTTAGAGGCCTATTATTTTCAGAAGTCTTTACCGGTAAAAAAATACGTATAGTGTTCGACTAGGAGGCTAAAACGAGATTATTTAAAAATTAACCGGTTTGGGAAAAATTTAATCGAAAAGAAATATAAGCTTTTGCTATAAAGGCGTAAGAATACGTCAAAATAGCTAAAAAAATGATCGCTAAGGTTTAAAACATTATAATAAAACAGGCTAATCGATATCGCCGAGAGCTTAATTTTGGTATAAACGATTACGTATATATATTTAAAAAATTTGGTAATTTTATTAATAAACTTTCCAATAAAATGGATTATCCGATAACCCGATGTTATTACAAAATTAACGCTAAAGACTTTAACCGCCTTAATATATATCGATTTTTATTCCTAAAGAATTAAAAGGGCTAATAATAGTTTTACGCTAAGCAACTCCGACGTTTTCCTAATAACCTATTTAAAAGATAGGAATTTAGCCATTTAAATAATAAAATTATTAACCTTAGTTTAAGCGAAGAAGAATAAGAGGTCGAAAAGATTTATGCCTTACGTATACGATATTATAAGTTATATTACAAAGTTTAATAAAAGAACTAGGAATATAATGATTTTAATTAAGAACCGGCCAGTTATTTAAAAAACGCTGCTATGTTTTTAAAGGCCTACTATAACGAAAATCCTAATAAAGCAGGACCCCCGATGCGTTTTGGCAAATAGCTATACGTTATAAAAAACGACCTTTTTAACGGTTTTTACTTTAACAACGATAAACCGGCCGTTAACCGCCGTAAACGCCTTATATAATATTACTGCTAATAAATTAACGATTTAGTAATATAACGGGGGTTCAAACAATTAAACTCGTACGTTAAAAAATATAGCAAAATTTAAATAGAAATGGACTTTTTTTTACTAAAAGGATTAAACGGCAGGGTGTGCTTATATAAACTTAATTAACGAAAATTGATTTTAATATGGGTTATATAGTCCAATTAGTAACACTTTTAGTTAGGAATTAAGGGCCCTATACTAAAAGCGCTGATTAGTTACCGAAAGCATCCTTTTACTACTTAAAAATTAACCCTATTATTACGACTTATTCCCTACGGGGTTCGATTTCGACTTATAAACGAGTCCGATTTTTTTACCTGGGGGATTATAATAAAGTAACCGCTCCGTCACTTTTATTAGGTAATTACCCTAAACACCTCGCTACTAAGTCTAACCACTATACCTACCTAGCAACCCCACCAGGTTACACACTAATATGCTACTACTTAAATTAGCTGGTTACGCATTTACCTTTTATTTCTTCACCTTGATTATTTCGTAGCCTAGATAGTAATTAGAATGGTTCTTTTACTTACTACCCTTTTACTAGGCCTTACGTTACACTTATTGCCTTTTTTAGCACTTATCGCCCTTTTTAATACTTATCGCCCTCTTTAACACCTATTTCCTTTTTCGAAAATACCTATTAGCTAGTAGCAAATCGAAAACATTTTAATACTATATTTAATAACGAACGCGTTTAAAAAAGCTCTTTTTAACTTAGTACTACCGCCTTCTTTAATACCTATCGCCTTTTTTAATATTTATTTCTTTTTTTAAAAACACTTTCCCGGCAAATTAAAACTAATAGCCCTAAATATAGTTAAAAACCACTTATTACCAAGTTTTAACCTTTTTATTAAGCCTTACGATAGCTTTAAATATAGCTAAAACCACTTATTATTAAGTTTTAACCTTTTTGTTAGGCCTTACGATAGCCTTAAATATAGCTTAAAACCACCTATTATAAGCCTTAACCTCCTTATTAGGCACTACTACTACTTTTGCAACAAATTATAACCAATTAATATTTAACAGCAACCTCTCCGTTACCCGTTATTTTCTACAGCACTTAGTACTAGTCGGAAGCCTTTATCGCAAAGTATTTTTAAAAGCCTTAACGGTCCGTTAAATATATAAAAAAGCCTTTATAATAAAATATTTACAGAAGCCTTTTTTTACTAAAAAGCACTTTAAAAGCCTTAAATATAGCTTAACGCTTATTAAAAGTCCTAACCTCGAAGCTTAAGCACTTTTTTAAGCCTTAACGCTATAGCTTAGGCACGAAGCCCTCCCGAAAAGGCACCCTTATCGCTATCGTAATAAACATTTTATAAAGCTTATATATAGCACCTAACGAAAAAAAAAGCCTAAATATAGCTTAAAACATTTATCGAATAGTTTAAGCTTTTATTAAAGCTTTAACGCAATAGTTTAAATATTTAAAAAAATATTAACGCATTTATCGACGTCGATATTACTACTATTATCGAAAGCGTTAATTTTAATCCTTAAAGCCGTTATTATTTAATAAAACGTTAAACCTAGCCTATTTAAACCTTTAACGATTTTATAATAACTAGCAATTATATATATATATAGTAATTAAACTAATTATTAATACTTAGCAATATTTGCCCCGACGAAATCGCTAATACTATATTATTACTTAAAAGCCTACTTAATATAGCCTATATATATATAAATAAAATAATACTTAAAAGCGTAAAATAGCTAAAATATAAAAAAATAGTTAAAAATAAAGCCTTAAATATAGTTCGAACATAAAACCTCCGCTATTTTAGGCCTAAACGGTAAAAAATATAAAAATCGCGTTTTTAGCCCGTAAAAGGTCTTCGCGAAAAATAGTTACGTATTAGTCGTATTAGTTATACTAGGCTACTAGTACGTACTTAACTAATTACCCAATTACCTTAGTCTTTTAAATAACTATACCGATTAAATAAAAGATCTAATATATAAAGTAACCCTCGTAGCCACTAAGGCTACTACCCTGCTTCCCTTTTTCACTTTATTATTAATATACACTAAATGACCATATATTAGAGCTTCGCCTCCATAGTGCAGCCTTAACGTAACAAATAGTATTAAATTAGGTTTAAGTCTAATAAACTCGGAATAATATGTTTTAATATCGTAATTTTACGCTAGACTTAATAAAAACAATTAAGTATTAATTCGGGTATTATTTAGTTTAATACGGTTAAATATTAATGATTTAATAATATTAAATACTTAAATAAAGCTTAATATAGCCGGATAGTTATAAATTTATATAATAAAAGAAAAGTACCACTTAAAATTAAGTTATAATATATAAAATATTTTTTCCGAATTAATATAGCTTAAATTCGAATTTTTATTAATTTTTTTATATAATTTTTTTAAAATCTTATTTCTATTTTTTAAAACTCCCCGGTCCCACTTTATTTCTAGATTCGGCTAGTACATTGTACGATTTTACTTAGTAATTACTAAGTAAAAAAAAAATCCGTACTATACTATACTATACTAAGTAATACTTAGTATAGTACCAAATTACTAAGTAATTCGTCAAAGCCCTGATGAACAGGTACCCGGAGGATCCGAGTGCTTGGATCTGGATCCACCAGTACCAGGGTTAACCAGCATTAATGGAATTTAGTAGTCCATGGTCCATGGCGCCATATGGTCTTGACATGTGCCAACTTGTAGAAATAAAATTTCTTCATGTGATCACTAAGCTGTACCTCCGCCAAGTACAGAACTTGGAGGAGTGCCATGAACAAGTTGAAGAAAGTGAAGCATGTCAGGGAAAGCTTCACCACGATTCAATGGGGAAATAACGTTAGAGCAAGAGTTAATTTCTATGTAAGATGCCTGTCCGGGAAAAACCTGTGTTGTCCAGTCTTGTAAGCTCTTGTGTTCATTTCCTCTACCTGGCGCCTTGTCCCGTCTAGTTCGCTGAGATTGCATAAGCATCTTGATAATGATGAATTCGGTCTCGGCCCTTGCTCAGGAGTACATCCATCTTGTCAGGGTGTACCGCTGTTGCCCCATTCTCATGCCTTGCCTTACATCTTCTCCCGTAAGGTACACGCATGCAATATGAAATGAAGTTCGACGCCGCCATGATGTGAGTACCGAAACCTGTACGCCCATGAAAGAAGATGCTCGGGTATCGCGCACGAAGAAAACTAGATGAAAAAGCCTAACAATGGTTATGCTTGAAGTGATAGAAATCAAAGAACCCGGGAAACGCCAAAGCCATGCCGTCGATGAAAGCTCTGAAGTTTCATGATGATTAAGGTGTTGTAGTGTGTTTAGTACGCTTGCATCGGCGTTTTATGAATGAGTATAGGCATCTGGGTTCTTGCTGATAACCCTGCCAATAAAGACGTGTGCCACAGGCACATGTATGTTCTGAATGAAGAACGAATGGGAATAGTCTAGCTGGGTTGACAATTGGATTCCGCCATTTGGACGTCATTGTCAACCATATCGGTGTCCAGATCGCCGACGTAGACAAGTTTTGACCAGACCCGCCAATGCAGTAGACCGATGTGTCCAAGACGGGTGGCCATGTCATTGAGGCTACCTTCCTCTCGGGGTTCGTGGGCGAGCTCCTCTAGAGCGTCGCGCGAAGCATCACGCCAGCCATCAGTGCGTCCGCCGACTTGGAGACGGCCACCGGTTGCTGCAGAGAAGAGCGAAATGCAGTTCAGGCCTTTGAGATCTCTAACTCGGGGACGTAATTCTGCGAGCAAACGTTGGCGAAAGGTCTGTTCCACTTCCAGGTAAAGCGGTGAGAACACTGCAGCATTATCCTGTGAAAAGATATCACCCAAGTGGTTGTGGATAGCGTCCTCGAATTCCGGGAGCATGCTCATTGGTGAATTGGTGAAGCGGAAAATCTGAATGGCAAGAGAATCCTTCACAGTGGACCACCGTGTCGCGCCACGAGGGGGCGTGCCAGAGCTTTGTAGCAATGCAACGAGCGACCTGTACAAGCTTTTTGACTTGCATCGAGCCTCTTCGGCCGACTTGGTACTGGAAGCGCTTGAGCTGCTCAAACCAGACTGCATTACCAGAGACGAGCGGGGTGAAGATTGTGCAGAGCCTGCAGCGCTGAAAGTCATACTACTAGGCCGCGAGTTGAAGTTGAACTCGCTGTCATCCTCGGCCAGTCTCAGGTAGCCGGCAGCGTCCGAACGGGGGGTAGCCAAGTAAGGCGACGGGACGGTGGTGTCCACAGCCGCGCTGATGTTCAGCCAGGTCTCGTACAGTCGCATACAGATGTCGAGATTGATAGCGTCAAGCATGTCGCTGCGGAGTTTCGTCAATCGTTCTTCGTCGAAAATGAAGGTATTCGGTAGATAATTGTGCGACGCGGGATAAGAAGGCATCACCATGTTGACAAGCTCCTCAAAAAATGTAGCCATATCGCCAAAAGCTTGTAGAGATGCGCTGTCTTCGGCCGGATTGAGATCCGTGTACCACTCATACGATGATCTGGGGTCCAATTTCTGATCTCGGATCTTCTTGGCAAAGAATCGCTGCTCGAAGTGCACGGTGTCCTCGATCAGGATAGGTCGCAGACAACGAATCTGGTGGTTGGCAACGTCCAGCTTCATGGCCTCCAACACGCTCAGAAGATTTCGCAAGCCCTGCACGAGCTCTCCCATGTTGCTTGTGCGGTTGCCGTTGGTCAGTTGAT
The DNA here is from genome assembly GCA_022578705.1 of Xylariaceae sp. FL1019. Classification (NCBI taxonomy): domain Eukaryota; kingdom Fungi; phylum Ascomycota; class Sordariomycetes; order Xylariales; family Xylariaceae; species Xylariaceae sp. FL1019. The sequence continues at coordinate 42,910 of MU391949.1, read as the reverse complement.
TGTACATCTGGTCGACCCACTCGTCTCTCATCGGCGCACAATGCGATTTGAGCACTCCAGACAACCAGGACGCCAGCTTCTCCAGATCAGCCATACCTCTGCTAAATTGCTGCATGATCAGGTCCACACTAAGGCCCTCATCCAAGCATGCACGATCTCTGGTAGGGACGAGGGTGTTGATGATCTCCTTCACTGATTTCAACAGCAATGGTAGGCACCAATCTTCGCCGTTGCCATATTGCTTGACAAAGCCGTCCCTGTCTGTGATGAACTGCTCAAGCTGGTCTCGGAGGGTATCCCAGAACTGGTTCGCCTTATGTTGCTTCCTCTGGCCCTTCTCGCCGTCAAGGTTCGGTCGAAAGTGCAGTTCGGGATCGAAGTTGATGTCATGGCGGAGCTTGGGGTTGTGAATAATTTTCGTGACCTCGAGTTCACTTAAGGTCGTCTTCGTGACCGGTGGCTCCAGTCGTCGTGTGGGCTCCGGGGATCCAGAAGCAGACCGGTGAGAAGCTTGGCGGTTCAGTCCGTTGTTTGGCGGCGTGCTACGCGGTCCAGCTTTTCCGAGACTCGACTCTTGGTTCTCGGCCGAGGAGCTCTCTGTTTGCTTGGTGCCTTCCTGACCCTGCTCGTCATGCGCATTCGTGATGGCTTCTGACATGCGTCTGGTGGCGGTGTTGTTGTTACCGATGCCACGGCTTTCGATGCCACTGCCCTGGTCACTCATCTTGACTACTGCTTAGCAAAGTGGTGAATAGCAACTGTGTTGAGATAGGCAAGGGCAGATCTGGATCTGCGAAGACCAGATTGAGGCGTGGTGGACCTCAGAGAAGGCAACCAGAAAGAATGTGGATGTCAGGGATATGGCTACTAAAATGTGTTAGACTTTGATGTCTCACGAGGATTTGCAAACAACTGTAGTGTTGGACGAAAGGTCTCGTGATGCCGGGTACTTGCAGGCTGTACGCCGCACAAAAGCCCTGCCTCAAGGAGTTGTGCTGTTTGACTTGAACGAAAAGGCCTTGGGAGTTGCCTGGGCAGGCGTGCAGAGGGTTACTTACTTGTTCGGCCCTGATTGAGTAGAATGCGACAGGTAGCTGCAGGTGTGTTGCGCTGGCAAGTTGACAGCTCAGAAATAGAAATGAGTGTTTGTGGTGTAAGTGAGCGACACCGATGGTCAGGTCGCAGGTGCCTCTTTTGCTCCTGACTGTTGGGCCTTCCTTGCTACCGCAAATATCCCTTTTCCTTGTTTTGCTCCTGTTGCTCTTGGTGAGGCAGTGTAAAGACTGTCGATGTGTGCGTAGAAGGCGTGCGTCACAAAGAAGAAGGCGATCGCCGGTGGTGTGTGTAGAAAGGAGGATGGCAGAGATCAAAGAGTGTAAGAGATGGAATTAGTAGGTGTATGTCAGTAGGAGGGAGAGGCGGTGTATAGAACCACAACGACGTATCCTATTTGTAAATTGTAATGGCAGGAGAAGAAGAATAAATCAATGGGATGGGATGGGAAAGATGAGATGAATGATAGAGGCAGTAATGGGCATAAGTACTGGCAGGTCATGCGAGTACAGCGCAAACAATGGTGGCACTCAGATGTGAGGGCCCATTAACTGCATTCAGCAGACGAGGGAGACAATGTGAAGACATGATTAGATTGGCGGTACTTGACGAGCGTCGACCGAGAGCATTGAATGTACACACACAGGTGCACGACTCCGGCCAGTACAGTAAAATGAATGCGCCGCCGGGGAACCCAAGCGGCCCATGACGCTAGATTCAATGTACCTCACCTTGGACTGCAAACATCGTGGACCAGTGCCCACAGCACACGGATCAAGACACGGATCAAGGGGTACGCATGTTCCGGGGAAATTTGACGGCGGTGGTCCCTCAAGCCTCAAGGGCAGAAGACAGACGAGATCAGAGAAAAATACATTGTATCGAAGCATTTTTGGGGCGAGCGGGCCATCAATGCACGAGGCGCTACCAGGGCAGCCAGTCAGTGACACACACACCACCAGGGACGGCCGTCGACAGGGAGGTCTGCGGTACGAGGGTACTTGCGTCTCCAGGTCAGATTGCCACTCAATGCTTCTGTCAGTGTCAATGTTGAAGTGTGGTTGTTGACTCTGCCCGCCGGGTCGCCTGGGTGCCTGACCTCGCTGAACTCAGCGACCTGACTCGCCTGACGGATGCATCCATCCCCTTCATCCCCCCCATTCAGAGCCCATCTTCCACCAGACCGCCCGCATGCACAATGCACATCGCATGCGCCAGAAGAACATTGAATGGCATTCGCGGTCAGGTCGGCACGGTCCACACACCGACTCGCACTTTAGCCACGAGTCTCGTCCGCACACCTTGACCTGGCTCGCCTGGCCCGGCAGCACACGAGCACACAAGGGCGTGGATGATGATGATGATGAGGATGAGGATGTTGTCAAATAGACATGGACATGGGCACAGTTGAGACACGCGACATCCCGATGAGCGTTGGCATTCTCGGGCTCCGAGGGCAGACCACCAGCATTGACTGCTGGACGTTGGGTCTCCCGTTTTGGGTCAGACAAGCCTTTTTAACCGACCTCGCTGGCTGCATCCCATGTTGCATGCTACTTCAAGGTTTTCTGCATATATAATGATCAGGTTGCTGAGCAAGCCGTTTGGAGAAAAGTACTACGAGGATACCTCTGGTCAACTATTTGTGTTGGAGACGATTCGACTGCCAGAAGACGGTGGTCAGAAAGGGTAAGACGCCCAGACCTTTGCCAGCGACGCCAGCGACGCCAGGGGCTTTCCCAGGGAAAACACGCTCGACAACGCATTCGACGAGTCCGGCATTGTAAGCTGTCGATGGGCCAAAAATGGACACACGCCACCCAAAACACACAGTTCTGAACAGGAATGGTCAGCTCAGGGTCAAGTACCCATCTCTACCTAAGGTACCTATAGTGACAGACTCAGCGTGTCCCAACCACACCCCTAAGACCCCTACGAACTACACACTTCGTGAGCCTATCATCAACCTATCTCGCGTATCTTATGCCATCTTGGAAGTACCTCACTTGCATCTCCAGCATCTATCATGGCCCCTCCTAACGTCGGCGACTCGAGCCTCTTCCTGCGGGCTACAACACTTGACATGATCCTTCTAGGCCAGCTAGGCTCTATTGATGCATCTAGATCGCCACCGTGGCTGCACTGCTCACCTTGCAGAGACCTTGCTCTCACCTGAGTCTCATCATTCAATCTTTTTGCCCCTTGTGGGTGATTAGGAATTCCACGTGCATGTGTGATGCTAGGGGGCAAGGGAGTATATTGGCGGTGAGTAGGTGAGCAACGATGACCCCACTCATTCCCTTCGCGGCTTCAAGGAGTAAGAGGCAGTCGAGTACCTTAGGATTGGCATAATGGGCCCTGGCTGAGAACCCCGGCGGCACTATGTAGACTCGAGGTGCAGCCTTGGCAGCCCTTGCAAGCCTCTCTCCTGGTACCTGAACGGCTGGCGATACTATGCTCAGAATGGTTGCGGTTGGGGGCCGAATCATTGCCCAGCACGACAAACACAGTCGTCTTATTACATATTCAAAGACCAACCGCATAGCTATAGTCGACGATATGAATGTCGTCGCCATCCACTATGCGCATGCGTCATGTATCAGCTGCACCAAGTCGTGAACGGTAAACATGTTCTTTCTTGCAGCTTTAGTCGCTCACAGCCAAGGGTGTCCGTGTTAAGATGGTGGGAAATTACAATAGCCACCTCTCAACCTAACCACTGTCATTGCATCATGTACCCAAGGTACTGAGATGCACACAACCACAGTCATACACAAGTTATGGTGGCAAACCAAGCGTGAAGACGAATCGTGAACATTTTGCGCGGGTAATACCAATCAAGCCAACAAGTAAATTGCACAGGTTTTATAAGCCGCCCGGAGGACGTTTGCAGCAGCTCCGTATCAAGTATGATTTCTTGAGAACATCCAAAGCATGATTCGAGACGCGCGAGTTGACTGGTCTTACTAGCATGCTACACATCGCGATGATGGCCTTTAGCTTAATCACGATGTTTGTCGCTGGCGTTGAGGGCGTAATGTCTAGGCAAATTTGACTGTCGGAATGGGTTTCCAATATGCAGAACTGAGACGTTGGTCGCAGCTGATCTTGAGGCTTGCTATATTATTAGCAGCCCGTTTAACTGAGCGTGTCGGATGACCTCCTTGAACCCTATGCTTCGCCCTATCTAGCCGCCGAAGCAACTAACAATGCGATGTGACAGATCTCCAAAAGACGGGCGCACACCGAATCAGGTGGGTTATCTCATACCAGGAAGAAGGATTGTTTTGGCGCGTCAAGCACCGTCTACTATGTATAATTCCATGGCCACCTCACCACCAAGCTTTTCTTTGGGGTGAAGTATTTGCTTTTTCTGCTTTTCCAGATACAGCCACGGCTCACTGACTCGGCTGCTGCGAAGGAGCGTTTCCGTTGCTTCGGGTCACAGCCATGTTCCGTGTGACAGCCTCTAGCGAAGTCTAGGTTATTTAGTCGTCCAGGGACGAGGGGGCTGACAACCACACCGCGACACACTCGACAACTCGACAACTCGACAACTGCTCACCAGAGCCCCTTCGAGTCACGCTTGCAAACGCTAAATGGTCCCTGCATAACGCTATCATCTCAAAGCAGAGTTCAGGGGTCGTCCGTAGTGTATGTACCTCCCTCGCCTCCATACAGGCTCGCCAGGGTGTTTACTAGTCAAGGCAGGTATGAGTCAGGAGTCGCAGTACGGTGATCATTGTTGATGGTGGCAACCTCAAAAGATTTCTTTCCGGGACTCGGCGAATCAATGTTGCGCTGTGATCGTGCGAGATCGGACAAATCTCTGATGCTGCGAGTACACCTGCAGATGGGACTGTGATGAGTCCCTAATGTATATGTTCCATTTTATGCGCGTGCGGCCATCGATGCATGATACCTGTGCACATGGCGACAGCTAGTTGGTGGTTCAGCTCGTCTCTCATAGGTCAACATACCCGTGCGCATACCGAACAACGAGGCCACACTCCGCAACTCCTACTTCGCCCGACGATGTCTCCGCGTGTTCTGCTCGAGCAGACACTGAAATGCGTGACCCGATCCTGTGCCTGCGACCAAGCTGGCACATTGATAGACGGCGACTGTACATACATCCCGATCACATCCCCTATGTGGCCACTAGCCAAGCAGTCACCGGTGATAGCGATCGACCTTCCAGTAGATGAGAAATCTTATCGACAAGCAATAGTCTGCATAGCCACTAACCAGGAACATCACATCCTGGCGGCCATAGTATCGAAAACTACGATCGGGTTTCGTACGTAAGCACAGTAATCATGATATGCATATCTGAGCCAGGGGATTATATCCCGGCCAAGAGCTCATTTACAATTCGAAGGAGTCAAATGGCTGAAACTGACGAGGTGGTGAGCAAAAATAGTGGGATACTTTGCAGCTCTACTAGCCTTCCTATCACCACTAGTTGAATAGTTATTTCGACTTTAATCTGCACCCGATTTTGATTATTCTGGTATCAAAAAGAAGCCCGTTTCTTGCTATAGTACATGCATATATCGCCTAGGACGCTGACATTCTACGTTCACATTAGGTGCAAATTAAGGTCAGAATTGGCTGTTTAAGTGTTGGTGGTAGCAAGGCTGGTAGGGCTGCAAAGTATCCCACTATTTTTGCTCACCACCTCGACTGACAGTGCCGACCGAGTATGCTGATCTGCCCGCTACCGTGGAATGCTCCGCTGGGCCCAGCTCTACCTGGGCTCCCACCGCAAACCTCGGCGCAAAGTCGATGGCCTTTATTCGCTTGTGAGTTTCACGGCAATTCTGCCACGGGGCCGGCAACCTGACAAGGAGGCGACGAATCCGAGATAGCCCCGTCGTGATTCCAATCCCCGCCGAGCCCACCGGCTGTCTACATGAGGCTGTCTAGTCTCTTTGCTAGCCTCCGGAACGAGACTAGTACCGAGATGAGATAAGAATCCTGCAGATACTCCAAATACTGACCTCGACTGCTTGACTGTCGACTGTAGTGTATTTCCTGAGTACAGCGGTGTGGAGTGTGGGTTCAGGGAACGAGGAAGCACATCAGAAGGAGTCAATTTACCATCGCTCTACCTGGGCTGACCTTGAGACGGCACATTATACATAGGTGGGCAACGACGACAGAGATAATTGCTTCATCGTAGGTGGATTACATGTATGATCATGTGCTGGCTTAGCATGTTAAGAAGTTATATATTGACTACGTCGTGTACGTTATAGAGCCCGTATCCGTCTGGCTGGGTCAGCAGGTGCATATTGCACCGATTCGCAACGGTTTCGTTAGGTTCGTGGCCAACTCTAGAGGTTGGATGATATCTCATCTAGTAGTCGTGCCAATCAATACCTTAGGCAGAAATTGTCACAATCTTGGTTAATTACGCAACACTTATCTTTCTGCTTTGTGTGCACGTTCAGCCTAAAATATCGCTTGCAGCGCTGATATTGTTGGAAATTGGTCCGCTACGTGGCAGATGTAGCATCTCGCAAAGGGTTTCTGGAGGTAGGGAAGTTTTCAAAGGGAAGTTGTATTTTGGTAGTTTGCTTCGTATGTAGCAGGTACTGGGTACGTCGACATCTCCAGGCCTGCTTTAAACACGGCTTATACAGCACTTGAGACATAAAGAAAACACAGCTGTTGTTACGGCTGGAATCCGTCAAGAAAACAGGACACAATCAGGGACAGGGCTTTGGAGAGGGCCAAGCTGAGAATATGAAGCCTCTTATTCGTCGCCTAACTCGGGAAGAAGCCGAGCTTCTAGTTTGGGCTGCCTCGTATTTTTGTTTGCAACACTCAGCATGGCGGGATCACAGCACCATCGCAAAAATCCTCACTTGCGGTGGATCACTAACATGAGGCAGGGAAGAAAAACAAGGGGAAGAAAAACAAGAATATGCCACGGGATCTAAATTGAACATGCAAATTGGCAAACCTGGTATTCCCATGCCTCAAACATCTAAACTTTCTGGCTGGCTCACGCTAGAATCTCAGTGACCTGTTGGCTTTATAGTGTTTTCGCTATGGCCTTCGAAGATGGAAAGATGAAGTTGCGGTCGCCACGAGCCGCGAAAAAAACAATGTAGAAACCCACGCAAGCGCGCTGACTGTCACGATACTTGGACGACCCCATCTCAGTTCCGTTCCATCCCACACGGCCGTCTGGAGATGGAGTCGCTATCGTCCAACATTATACACACACGATAGCGAGTTATCTCGGACGAAGGCGCCGCCCGGCATTTCCGAGGCAGGCGCATGGTCTCTGAAGGAGCAACATCGTTCCCGTGGTCATTTGGAACGAAAGGCAAGTAATCACCACGATGTGGTATTCTAATATAGCCAGGCCAAGAAGAACAACACGCACGGGCTTCATGTTGACTGTTGACTTGGCGTCGCTCTCTCCTCCGAGAGCGCCGTCAGTTCCTTGATGGATTGATTATTGTCAGACTTCCATCGAGTACATATGCGCGCGACGAAAAGGGAAAACCATAGAGTCACCACGAGGCGACCATTCTGTCGGCTAGCGACCGCATCACGAAAACGAATGCGCCACTAGAAACCTACATATTCTTCAGAGCACTCGCATCATGTGGGTATCCAAACATCGTCAGTCACCGTCGCGATGCTACCACACACTCTCTCAAATGAATCTTCGTTTAGGTGATTGGGCTAGGCAAATGCAGCTGCGAAGAACTCTTCACGACAGAGCTCACGAGCAGTCTTTGGAGGATGACGCAGATACCATCTGTCAAACTCCCTAGCCTCAAGCTATTTTTGTAATCCGTAGTCTCAGCTCTGGTTCCTAGCCGTGGGGGCGACAGGCGTCGACCGGTTCTTCTAGAAGACTGCGATCGCTTGGCGTACCATCTTGGTCATGAGGAATTGCGTGACCTGTGTGACCGAGCCTTCGCATTGTGTGGTTCATTTCGTTTCAAATGCCCAGCGAGCGCTACGGGGAAACGTAATGACCAGACGTGAATGAAACAAGAGGGCCGCACAGCTGCAGCATTCTACTACTCCCTGCATGAATATGGACGCATCACTTACATGTATGTTAGATTTGGCTCCGGTGTATCTGCAATGGTGAGGCTTAGAACCCCAACGCATGAAAGCACAATTTCTTGTGGTGCGTCTCTAGGCCGAATGAACTCGACGATCAAGCAAAAGCTGTGCGGTAAAAGAGATGGGATGCGACCGTGCCACTTCTTCACATACAATGCACATGGAGATTATGCATGCACGCCGCCATGATCGCGACCAGCCAGAAATGACCTGCTACCTTATTTAATGGAGTTGGCAGCATGCCTGTAATCTTGCCGTTGACCACCTCTCGCCTGCCATGCGCCATTACAGGCCTGCCCGTCGCTGGGATCCAATGCAAGAACAGGGACATCGCAATGCCCTCTGTCTATGCGACTCTCTACCAACGTTAAGAATTACTACAAGAACAGGGAGTTAACAAAGTCGGGAGCGCCGTGCGTATGCGCGATGCCTACCGAATACCTACCTACTCTCACATATACCTACATCTCAAATACATATAGGTATGTACGAATAAGGTGTCTTGCAGCAGCGTGGTATCAACAATAAAACCTCCGAGAGAACATCCGCGGACCCCTACAATCAGTCGGCTTCCGCGACGGCACTCACCTCACCCTGTAGTATGTTTCGCTCGGTTGATACATGCCCTAGAAGCTTAGAACATTGGAAGCAATCCCCAATACGACATTCAACGGGAAGGATCTAGTCATATCATGTTAGTTGAGGGCACAGTCCACCGCCAACATTTTACGCCCGATGGGCAGAGATGCGAGTTCGCTACAAAAGGACAATGAAAATGAGATAAATCTTCCGCATCCGTGATCTGCACGGCGTGTCGGATTTATGTCCATACCGTTCGATATTCAGGCTTCTTCATCCGGAAACTTATCCCCGACACCCTGCATCAAGCCCTACAATCCCATCCTCCGGCCCACGGCGCTGGTTTTGTCTATTTTCCCCCTAGCACTCTTTACTACAGCAGAAGCAATAAGATGCAACATGCCACTGAGCATGTCTGCTCGTGCGACCATCGTATGACGGGTGATAGCAGACGATGACCTCTTCATGCGTAGGCTCACACTCACACTTACACCGTCACGGGCGCCACGGCATGAATTATTTGAATGATTCAAACAAGTGATTCGAGGCACACCTAAGGCCAGCTGCCTGCACCTTTCGTTCGGGCGACTACCTTACCTTACCAGACAAATATACAAGGCTGGCGCCGCTTGACGCTGGCAATTAACCCGTGATAGACAACAACCTAATAATGAGGCTCAAGCTACCAAATAGACTTAAACTACCACGTGTCTGGGTCAACATTAGCCTGATATCGCTATGTTGCGTAGATCTACTAGATCGCCCAAACAGCGTAGCGGCATGGGCACTGGGATTCTTATCGCCCGAAGTCGTAGGTCGTCATTAGGTAATGTGTGTAGCTCAGGCATAAATTTCGTCTGAAGTCGGCTCCCCCTATTCCAGACGCGGAGCGCGGCCCAGACGTGACGCTGTTACGTCAAGCGTGTTACATGTGTTGCCTCTCCCGGATGCTGTGGCGTTGGTGGTCGGGCAGCCGAACAGACAGGATCTGAAGTGAAAAGGGCAAGGTATCGCAGCACTGGGTCGCAGCCCAAGGAAGCACCAGACCGGAGTAGTGGTTGAGGCTTTCGAATTCTAGTGGTTCTTGTAGTCGCCACAATGGCAAACTGCGCTTTCAGATGTGTGCAGCCTGCGTGCAACTAGACAGGCACGTCGCCACCAGCGATATCTAATCGTAGAACCCGAGCGCTGCCCGTCGGTCACGAACCGAAACCATTCAACCATTCATGTCGAGTCTTTTTGTCTCCCAAAGTAGTAGAAAGCAAGCCTAAACGCCTCGCAAGCCTACAAATCCCATCCCGTCTTTTACCCATCTCCCCCCTCCATAGCTCCGTCGTCATGAAAAGCCGAAAATACTGCTGTACCGCATGAATCTGGTCAGACCTAGGCGATGATCAGGGAGGCCTGTAGATCAATGGTAAGCGTTCGGACGATTAGCTGGAAAAGCTCGGGTGAATGCCCGACGTACGGCCATGAAGATGCAGCATAGTGCCATGTAGGGACTCAGGCGCTCGCCTATGCGCGCTGCTTTCCAGAACAGTCCTAGGAAGCTGTGATATCCTCGTCAGCTTATTGTCCATGCCGTCGCGCCCTATGTACAACAAAACATATCTTCCCCAATGGCCTTGTGGGAAGGCTTGAACCAAAGGGAAATCTGCGTCGTACCCTTGCTTGTTCCGATCTAATATCGATGGGTAGGAACTGTGGATATATGTGCTAGTGCAGATGAAGAGCAGAATGACGAGCAAGAGGCTTTGGAAGTTGAATAGGGCGGACTGTTGTGCGTGTTAGTAAATCGTCATCGTCATCATCGAAGCGGTGGTTCTTCAGGCGGGCTGGAGGGTTTGTACCATCGTGGGAGCTTCGGACAGCGGGCCGTGAATGGATACGAAAAGGAAAGTCGCGTGGACAGCGTCGTAGGCAGAGATAGATCGCAGATCGCACCGTCAGGTCCTCCGGCGCAAACTTTCAGGCTCGTTATCGTACACCTCAAAAGCCAGATGTTATGATGGCATCGAAATATGCACTTTACCCGACAGTTAACGGGGAGGCTGCCCCCCGAGCTAGCGGACACGTAGCGGGGCATGCCGCCATTGTGACCCCCGCTAACCAATCGCTAGCTTCGCTGAGGCAAGCTTGCCTGCCAACCTGCCAGCTTCTAACTTTCTAGATGAGCAGGCATCTAACCTCGGAACCTTCGAGCTGAGCCTCGAGCCTTGTCGCCATTCATCTGACCAACACAACGTCTCTCAGCCTCGTTGGTCTTTCAACGTCACTCCTTTCGAGTTATCATAACATTCTATTCGGAACTGCGGTTCATCAATTCGTCCCCCGAGAACTGCATCACTACCACCACACCTAAAGAACATCATCCTCACCAACCCTCACGATGGAGCCTCGTGCTCGCGCCGGTAAGAACGTCGGCAAGGAAACCTTCAACTCCAAAGAGAGTACGCTCATTCCTCCCTCCCTCCTCCCACACCACGCTCCGATCTCTCCACTAACCCTTTACCACCACAGTCGCAACTCTCCTCCATGCCTACGGCGACGTCCGCGACCCCCTACCGGAAACAATCCGCGTCCTCGACGAAATTGTGACCGAATTCCTCGAAGGTGTTTGTTTCGAAGCCTCACGCCACGCCCAAGTCGCCGGTCGGCAGAAGCTCAAGTTCGACGACTTCGAGTTCGCTTTGCGCCGAAACCCGCAATATCTCGGAAAAGTCCGCAGCATGATAGAGAAACGCGCGGCCATCAAAGATATGCGCAAGACCTTCAACCAAGACGACGACGTCCTCATGAAGGAGATGGCCGACAAGGAGAAAGATGGATTCAAGAATGAAGGAGTCAAGGGGGAGCCTAATGATGATGGGGGGTTGGGCGACCTCGATGATGATTTGGAGCTGCAGGGTGTGGGCGGACGAGAAAGAGATGCAGACGGGGCGAGCTCGAGGGGCTCGGGGGCTAAGAGGAGGAAGCTCAAGTGAGGTGTTTATTTGACCATCATCCTGGCGCCGAGACCCATCTCTAGGATCAGGTTTATTCAAGTTCGACGACCTCGTGGTCGAGATGTGGACATGACGTCCGCTCTTTGTTGTTTCACATTTGCATAGCTTCGGAGTTTGGGGTCAGATACCAGGTCGTTCTTTTGTGAGTTGCTCTGACAACTCCAGCATGGGAAAGGCTTGTGATAGCCAAATAAACCTGACTAATTCACAATGCTGTTCTACATATCACATAAATGCTGCACATCTCTCACGTTACTCAACTACCAAGAGGGAACAAAGACATTTTGCCAAATTTCTTTTATTCTTTTTTTCTGCTTTTCTAAGTTTTCTGCTACCGGGAATCCGTTCTTCTCGCCCGTTTTTCTTGGTTCCCCCTTTCACTCTCTTGAACAGTTTTACAACGAGATTGCAAGGATAATCGCAAGAAAATCCAGCAAATACAACTTTGTCATAGCAGGGCGATCCGCGAAAAGCATCTCCCGTCTGATAACTCCCCTTGTCAGATGGAAAATGTATCGTATAGACGAGTCCTCCTGCTCTGCTCATGACTCATTCCTACAATCAAAATACCTCCAAGTCGGTGCTTGTACATGACGAATATGCCGGAGCTATTCAGTGCTTTCTCAAATTGGGAGGTTTCCAAATGGAAAATCTCCCCCATGGTTTCCAAACCACAATCCCAATTCATGTGTTATCATTCGTGCTCACCCACGTTCAGTTGCTTCCGGCGCTGTGGTTACCGGAAGATGTGCTCCTCAATCGGCACCGGAGACAGTGCCACTGGACTCGGTGTTTTCGTCGTTGTCAGCATCCTCACTTGCAGCGGGTGGACCACCAGGCTTAATGAGAACAGGATACTTGGAAGGGCGAAGTGGACGACCAGGGTCAGCGCGATTGGGGATCACTCTGCGTTGAGGGAAACAGCCGTTTCGGTAAGGGCCAAGCGCCTGATAGCCAGTGTGGAAAGACTCCCACGAGTCCTTGTCCTGAGAAGGGGTGAAGGAAATCTTTCTGGCTTTGAAGACTAAGAAACCATGAGGGCCATCGACGACTGCAGGACCCAGGAATGAAAACTGGGTAGTGACTTTGAACTGCATGAAGCGTTTGTCCTCGAACTCGATAATCGGCGCCTTGGGCGAGTTGCCATTCCGGACCCCCTTCCCGAGCAAGGTGCGGCCACCGCGCGAGTTACTCTCGAACTTGATTCTGCCTGGAAAGATTACCGGCTGGGAATGATCAGTCGCCTGCTCAGCGCTATCCTCGAACACATCATTGTCTGCCGCGAGTTCTGCAGCTAGCTTTTTAGCATGCTCATGGACTTCGCGGGTGAAGTCGAATTTGTAAACATAGCTACCGGCACTGGTACCAGCACTGGGATCAGGATTGACCGTCTTGGCGTCGTGGCTGGCGATAGGCGCAGTGGGGCTGCAGGTATTGTAGTCGAGCTCGTCAAAGTAGCACTCCAGGTCTTCTTGGTTCATGCTAAAGATCATGGCACCAACGGCACGGCCAAAGTCGAATCTAACCTCGTAGAGACCATCCACCTCCGTCGCGAATACGTCAAGGTTGAGTTGATCCTTTGTCTCGGGCCAGTGCTCCTCAAGTCGCGGGCAGCTGACGACGTAATGGCCGATGGGAGAGCGCTTCTTGAGGATCAGTTTGGCAGCATTGCCAGGGTTTGGAAGGTTGGTTGGGAGGCGAGGTAAGTCAGGCATGAAGGGTTTGTTTTTGTCGCCATAGAAGGTGTCTTCCAGGTAATCCCAACCCGGGTGGTTAAACTCCTTAAGAGCTGCGCATCGCATGTAGTATCGCTCGGCTGATTTGGCCACTGCTTCGGCGTCCCAGCCCATGAAGTAGTACGCACGAGGTCGTTCGTAGTCGTATGAGTCGTATGACTTGTAGGGCTCAAGGAGGACGATCGCACGGTGAAGACCATCAATGTTGTTAAGAGCGAGGGACAGTAGGGACATATTGTCGTCAAGGTCATCGGCGATGTTGGTAGGACCCGACATGCGAGTTTTGGCGACTCTCTTGGTCTTCTCGCGATCAACCCTTCCGGCAGCATCAAGCCAGTATCTCATCATGACCCAGTCAGGATTGTCATCAAGATGAATTGGTTGGCATGTCTGGATGTAGTCGTAAAGCATGTTGCGCTCGAACTGCTTGAGATGGGCAGGGACGTCCTGGAACTTTCCAGCGGCAATGGCCTTGCGCATCAAGACGGCACCCTTCCTGGTGATCTCGCTCTCGTCGTACTCGACTCCGTAGTGCTTCAGTTGGGCGCGGACGAAGGAGTCGTCCTTGTAACGATAGATCTTCTCCTTGCCCTCTTCGCTCAGGTTGGGGAAGAACATGCGTCGAAGAACGTCAGGTGCCAGACGCTCAATGTAGAAGGAGTCCTCGGTGTCTGGGTTATAGGTCTTGGCGAAGAGCGTGTCATAGGCATACATGAAGCCATCCTTCTCGACCCAGTTGGTGGTGTCGGGAGGCTTGCGGACGTCGTACACAGGACGCATCGTGCCAGGTAAGACGACGGTGGTGTGCTAGAGGGTGTGTGAGATTGTTGCAAGGGAGTGATGAGTCGTTGCGCAACAGAGTGCGCCACGGGTGGGAGAGACGGTGATGTATGTAAGAGTGTCTGTGGCGACCGCAAAAGAAAGTGAGAGCAGTGTCCTCTTCAAGTTTCTGACATGACGTGAGAGAAGATGGAAGGACACAACAAGAGACGGGAACCCCACAATCAGGTAGGGAGGTACCTCAGGTTCTGCGAAAGCAGCGATGGTGGTAGAAGGGCGAGTGCAGTCCAAGAACGCAGGCTGGTGGTGTTGCGTGAGAACGAAGGACAACAACAAGACGCGTCCACTGCGTGGTCATTGTGTACCTGAAGACAGGGCACGCTTTCCATTAGAATGGGATTAGAATGGGAAGTTACCTGCCCGCGCTATATTCAATGGCTCCTTCCACAGTTGACCACCGTACCTGCTTCATGAATGATTATTACCTGCTTAAGCGCCTGCTTCGCTGACTGTGTCTCTGGCTGTGTCTGCAATTCACGCTGCAAGAAACAGGAGTCTTCCACTTGGGGTTCTCTTATTCGACAGGTAAGCAATATCTCTTACATCACGTTCTCCTCTGTAAAGCTATCCTTTGTTTGCTGTCTGTTGTAGTTCCCTTATTGTTTTCCCGCGCAAAAGAGCCTTTCCATCGGCTGCGTGGCTGGATTTCTGTGTTTTCGCCCTTATCAAAGTGCGAGTGTGGTTGTTTACGATGATTTCTCAATTCTGTTATCCGATGTCTTCTGTAGTTAGCCTCAAGAACGCCAAAGTTCTAATTGCATACAGCTGCAGTAGGTCTGTATGATTCCAAATCTCTGCACAAGACAATATCGGCAAATATCAGCTTCGTATTCAAGGAAAATAATTTACAATTCCTCCCTGTAACAACATCTTTTCGAAATTAGCTACCTGACAGGTTATACAGTAGATACACTCGAGTTCGAACTTGAGTGACCTTGATTTTGGCATCTCGAATTATTGTTATTAGGTATGTATTCAACAGCATTGTCATCATCATCCATTTTAACTGACTACATGTGCTGAACCTTACCGCCATTCATCAATAACATGTCCACCCGAAAACTCTTGTCGATTTATCCCAATTGATCATCAGGTTCGGTAACAATTGCAGACTCTAAGCAAGGCCGGGCTGTAGACGTGCTTCACCTCGGTCCTGTGGATGTTGCCCTCCCAACAGGCAAACAGACTTTCAAGGCACTGTCTTCATAACGGCCACTTTGCATGGCCAGACTTGCGTTCAAGGTAGTCTCAACTCTCAGAATCTACCGAGTGTACTAATACTCAAGTCGGCTTACTCTCCCTAACTCAGAAAAATCTTTCGAGTCCACAAGCAATGATTGAACCAGTTACGAACGGACAGTGTTGGCGGCTAAACATATCTGAAGAACATAGAAGACTTATGGATCTTGGCTACTTGTTATCTCCTATTCACAGTCAAAGAATGACGCAAACAGAGATATGAACTAGACCAGGGACCATGTCGACTCGAAGGCAACTGTTGCTGACGAGCGGCACGGCTATCAAAATGAGACTGTAGTGTCGATAAGGGCATTATGAGTGAAGAGATGGAACTCGGGATCATTATTGGGATGCGTCCCTACCTAGTTGCGCAAAGAAGCATTATGCCACTGAAACATTAACGGTAGCTTCCCGACATTTGTACCTAGTGTCTGACTTCGCCAGTTCCCTCTAACAGCATACAATGGCCGAACCTATGATCGCGAAAATGTCGCAGAAGGTAACACTGAAATCGATAGGACGTTACTCTCCTTATTGGGGAGTGTGCACTCTTTGCGTCCGATGTAAGAGTACCGCCGCAGAATGATAAGCATACCTACCGTAGCGTGAGTTTTTGGTGGGGCGCAATCATTGTACAGCCACACAATTATTTTAAAAACTGCATTAATAGCACTAGAGTACAATTATTGTCCGCCACACAATTATTATTTAGCCACACAATTATTTAACCCTTACATAATAAATAAAAGCGCCAGCAACTTTAGGTTCGCTATACCCCCCCCCTAGCTTATTACTAATTACTAATTATATATAGACCAAGTTATATTTATATAAACTATTTATTAATATATTTATAAACTACTATATATATAACCCGAAAGCTAAAACTATACCGATATATTTAAAACATACCCGTAATACTTTTTTAATACCCGATATTTACTATACGGGGTTAACGATAACGAGCTAATACCTTTTAAACCAAGCTATAAAAAAATTAAAGCAAACAGCTTTAAATAAATGCATTATTAATTAAGTATTAGCCTAAAGTATATACGGAAATAATATTAAAAGTCCGGGGTATAAGCACTTACTATAAGTAAAAAAGTCTAATCGTTAAAATCGACAAAATATATTAATTAAAAAGGGTTAAAACAGCTAATATAATTAATATTATATATTTTATAACGATAATATTAAAAACTTACTTTATATTATTAAAAATATTATATAATAAATATATATAAACGGTATAATATTAAAGCATTAGTAAATAATAATTATAAAGTTTTAATATTTTAATTATTAAGGATATAGCCGATATTAAAAACGTTAACGATATAAAGTCGTTTAAGCTCGAATGTTATAATACTTATAATAACCGGCTAACTTTGCTTTTCTATTACTTTAAAATTAAGAACTTAAATATATTAAAACTATATAATTATAAGATTATAAAGATTTATTACTATTGCGATTATTAATACGAATAAAAGGAATAATAACGAAAAAGATATAGCGTGTTTTATATACGTTAAACAAAAAAATATAGTCGATAAAGCTATAGCTTTTACTACGATAAAAAATAGCATTCTTTTTATTAAAAACATAATGCTGCTATTTTTCGCTATTAAATTAAAATATAAATCAATTAATAACCGCAAAATAAAAGCATATAATAAATTTTTAACATTAGAATAAAGTTTTAACCTTATCGTCGTGTTTATTAACTATATTAAAGACGTATTTGCCCGTAAGTTAAAATATATAAACCCGATAATTATAGGGAATTTTAAGTTTGCGAAGTTTTTAGTTTATTTAAACCGTTATCGGGAAAATAATTTTGTTTATATCGAGTATATTAAGGCTTTAAACTTTTAAAAATACGTACTATATATAGCTTTATTTAAGGCTAAACAGCGATAATAAAGCCAAATCTTTAAATTCTAGTACTAAAAACTTATTAATAAAAATTAGGAAAGTTATTTACTTATTAAAAGTAGGAGGCCGGTTAAACGTATATTTGTAAGCGTATTAAATAACTTTATTTATATCGTATATTAAAGGCTAATAGGCACCTTTACCGTAATCTTATTAAAAAGCTAGCCGTAAAGCCGATAAAAACGACTAAAATAGCTATAAGTTCTTAAAAGGTATAGAATAAGTATCGTTTTTAATAATATCGTAAGTTATACTACGTATTTCTTTTATAAAAATCCTATTAATAATAAAAAAATCTTAGTAGTTTGTATTTGTTTTTTCGAAAATGTTAAGTTTATAGTTATTTTAGTTAATTATTATTTACGTTTACTAGATTTCGACCTAATTAAAACGAGCTAAAGCTTTTTTAAACAAAATAAAATAATGCTAGTATAAGGCATAGATATTTTTTATAAAAACAAAATTTACGGTTTTAAAGGCATTACAAAGCATTAAACGTAAAGTAAATTAACTGTTTAGCTTTATAAATAGCACTTTTTCGATATTATTATAGTTCGTTTTATATATTCGTTGTTTAAACTAGCTATATAGCGCCGTTAAGGTTAGTACGCGCTTTAAAAAAGCCAAAAATAGATTTAAAGTAAGCCGGTAGTATAAGTTGGGAAAAAATGGGGTTAAAGTTAAAAATCGACTAAGTTCGAAGAATTTTCTTACTTAATATAATCTATAAACGAGTTACGTATAGCCGTTAATTATTAAATAATTATTTAAATTAGGAAAATACGGATAAAATAGCGATAAAATAATAATATAATAAAGATTAAAACATATTTACCGATAAAGATTTTTACCTATTAAAACGTTATAACTAACCGTTAAAACATACTTATTAGCAAAGTCGTAATAATAAGTCGTAATATAAACGTTAGGACGTATTATATCCTTTATATATAAAAGGGCTTATTAAGTCTCGCTTTTTAAAACTGTTATAGTTATAAAAACGTATAAAGCAATAAAACCGGCGCGAAACGCAGTTAAAGTCGTAATATTATAAAACTAGTTAAAAGTATTACGGCTTTTTCGAATAACTTAATTTATATTTTTATAGTTATTTTACAGCGTTAAATTATTTATTAAAACCGTAGCACTTTTTATTATAGCGGTATAAACGGCGATAATTATATCGATAAAATATTTACCGTATTTTTCGCGCGTTTTAAAAACTTTAGTTTTAAATAATTAAGTTAGAGCTATTTTTTAAAAAAAACAGGGATAATTTTACCTTAAAAAGTATATACTAATATTTCGTAATTTGTTAAATAGTGTTTTAGCGATTAAAAAGGACGAAAGCCGGGCAAAAGCTAGAATATACGAAATTAAAAAACGTACTTTTATACCGCATTTTCGTTTAAAATATTATTTCGTAATAGAAAATAAGCAAAATTAAAAAGACCGGCATATTTTAAATAGTAGGGGTTATACGGGCGAAAAAGGACAATATTTAATATAGGCATAATAGTTTTAAAAGCAGGCGAAAACGTATTAATACCTTATTACGTACTATATTTATTTTTATTTATAGCAGTTTTAAAGCTGTCTAGCTTATATTGCATATAAGTAATTTAGTAATAAAAACGACCGTATTATATTTTATTTAAATCCTTTTATCTTTCGCCGATATAGCAATTACGATAGAAACGAAAGGCTTAAGGTTTTTTAAAACCGCTATTTTTTGCCTATTAAGGCTAGTTTCTATTAAACTTTATCGTTTAAACATAAAGTATAAACTTTTTGCCATTATTATTATTATTATTATTAATTTCGACGCCTATATTAAAATTAGCGAGCGTGCCTAAGCCTTTAAAAACCTTTACGAAGTTTAAACCGTAAGGGCCAAAAAATATAGGAATATTGCTTTTAGAACGGTTACGATTGTTGGATAATAAACTATATAATATTATATAAAAGCCTATTAAATTCCTATATAAATTAGAAAAAATACCGAAACCGTTGATAAAAAACTTTATCGGTATAAAAACGATTTTAATTAAGCTCGATATTTAATTTTACTTTTTATATATTTCTCGACCGTAATAGTCGAGTTCGAATTAATTTCGAATAGGATAAACATAATATAAAAATTTAATAAAAACCTAAATATTGCTTTCGTTGTTTAAATAGAAAACAAGCATCCGGCGAACCATATTTTGCTCAATTTTTTAACGTATAGTAATAATAGTAAAAAACTTATATTTGCTATATATAACGTGCTTTCTTTTATTTTTTACGGCTTTAGCGATAGATTTAGGCAGATTGGGTTGTTTTATATATTCGCCAAACTCGTAATTTTTATAAATCGAAACAAAGCTATAACCGTTATTTTTAAGGATAAAAACAGGCTTATCGATTAGTATAAGTTTATTTTCTTTTATAAAAAAATCTAAATCGATATAGCTAGTAACGGTTTAATTATCGCTATAGGGTTAAAGTTATAAAGTAAGGACTTTTTTACTTTATTTAATATATAAGGATTCGCGCAAATCTTAACTAAAAGCGACAATACGGCCTATATAAAGATCTGTAGTTTAATTAGTATTGTTTGCTATAGTATAATAGTAGTAAGGGAAGTATATATAGCAGTAATAAATGTCGTTGCTAGTAAAAATAACACTGTAATTTTTTAAAGGCATATAAGAATAAACACTACTTGTTATACGTTAGCTTTTATTTATAAATATTAAAATAATATTATAATTGCTTTTATTTACTGTTAGTACGATTTAAGCTTAGTTAAGCTCGAAATTTGAAATATTTTTTAAGGAAATCGATAAAATAGCCGGGGCTTTAATAAATTCTTCTTATAATATTTAATTTTACGAATGCTTTAAATAACGAAAATAAATTAAAATACGATAGCTTAACGATAATTAAAGGTTTTTAATTATTTTCTATTTATTTTCTAAATTTTCGCTTTTTACCGCGGCCTTTAACTTTCTAGCCATAAGCTCGAGCCTTAAAACGCTTTAATATATCTTTATAACGCTATCGAGCAATAATCGGTAATTTCTCCGCTTTTAAAAGTATTTTAGTTTTTTTTATATATATAAAAAGCAGCCGTTTACGGTGGCGGTTAATTAAAGTTAAGAGTTATTTCGGTAAATCCTAAATATCTTTAAAAACGTTGCTGTTTTTATCCTTAAAAAGGTATAAACTTTTACGAATTATTTTGTACTCGTTGCGATTAAAGCTTTATAAATCCGTATAAACTGCTAGAAATTTCTTAAAACGAAACGTTTTAATAAACTTATTTTACTTTTATTTAATAAGTTTTAAAGTATTTAAAGCTAAAAGTTAGTTATAAAGCAGTTAGTATATTAATTGCAAAACGGGTATAACGGGGGCTGCACGCTTTTAAACTAATAGATTAATTAAAAACACTTCGGATTTATCGTTTTCGTTAGTATCGAAAGGCATCGGCTATAGTGCTTTATTTAATCTTTCGTTATAATCGGCGGCACTTAAGATATTTTTTAAAAAAGGTCGTATAGTACGTTTATTATCGCGGATTATTATAGCGTTATTACTAATTTTATCGGTATTAATGCCTTTTATTAATCGGACGTTAAAGCAAAATCCTAATAAAGTTTTATATAAAAAGCAAGGAAATTAAAAAATTAAAACAAAAAGTAAATTAAAAATTAAAAATTAACTAATTTTTATCGTGCTTACTTTCAGTTTTTTAAGCTATATTGTCGAAAGGTTTATTGCCTTCGTCGTTATAGTCTATTTTTAAAATATTATATTCGGCGTTAGCGATTTTAAAAATATCCTATTTAAACAAACCTGGTTTACTGTCGTTATTTTTATGCTTTTAAAGCATTTTGCCCTGTTTTTTATACTTTTTTTTTCCTTTTTTTTCGGGTGCAGCCTTTAAAAAACCTTAAGGGCGTCGGCCGGACTAACGCTCGGTCGGGAAACCTTTATAACGTTTTATTATTATCGCTAAATGTTGTTATAAATAAGTAATTTTTTAAGTTTAATAATAAAATAAAGGTTTTTGTAAATTAAAAGTTATACGCCCGTATAATTTAAAATAGTTATTATATAGGTTGATTTTGTAAAAAAAAGGGGGTAAAAGGTTAGCACTTATTATTATACTAACTATCGCTATAGTTGTTTATAACTTAATAAATAGCGGCGTATTTACTTTTTTTTATTTTATTAAGTAAGAAAGTTTTATACGGAAAGCACGCGTTAAATTTGTAAATAAAGTATAAATTTATTTCGTCGACCGCGTTGTTTTTCCTTTTCCTTTTTTACTTATACGTAACACTTCTTCTTACGTTCGCCACCTTATTTAGCCCTCGTATTTTACGACTATATATAAAGATATACTTTTATTTTTAATTTATATTAAACACGTTTAAATATTTTATATAATACCGAGATATTTGACGTAAATAACGAACCCGAAAAAGGCTTCGCCCGCTTAACCCGTTTTTCGCGTTAACGCATAGCTGCTATCTTTAAATAACGCGCTAAATTTAGCTTTAACCCTATAAGTATTTTTTAGTTTGTATTTTTATTTTAGATATCCTTAATTGTTTTTAATTTTATATTATTTTTTCGATTTAAATTTAATTAAAGGTTTTTTAATTTATAAAAACGTACTCGAAATCGCGGTATTATTAACTTTCCTGCTTTTCCCCCGTTGCCTTTTATTATAATACTATTTAGCCAAATCGCCGTTACTTTTACTTTTATAGCTTTAATTACTACGACTAAATCGTTAAATAAAAATAAATCGTTTAAAAAACTTTATTTTAAAGCCTTACTAAACGCTACGCGTTTTAATATTAAAATTATTATCGACGGCAATAAGCTTACGTATATTGCCGGTTATATTTAAAAAAAATATAGTAATATTAACGCTAACGAGTTTAATATTATAAAAGATATTACGGAGTTTAAGTTTCGCAAACATTTTATCGCTTTAAGTACTAATAAAATAGCTTTTGCTATTATCCGCAAAACTTTATTTAACGTCCGTATTAACTCTTTCGTTTATCGCGATCTTTGTATTTTTTTAATCTACCGCTTTACCGATTAAAAACACGACTTCCTTTTTAACGTTTATATAAATAATATAACCCGACACAATATAACACGATACGATACAATACGATACGACAAAAAACTAATATTTAACAGGCCTATACTTTAAATATAATTAAGCAGTTCGGCTTTAAATTAATTTATATTAATATCGAAATTCCGGAAAAACGCGTAAAGTTTATTAAATTTATTTAACGCCGCATTAACGGTAATTTATTTAAAAACCTTTATAACTAATCGAACTGCAAAGTCTTTCGTATCGATGCCTTTTTCGATAACAAAAATCGTACCAAGCTAAGTCCCTAGTTTATACGCTAATATTTACAAAATATATTCTTTAAGCAGTTTTCCGTAGTTATAAAAAAGCTGTAACTAAACCGCAATATAAATATATATCTCTATCCTTTATTTATCGTTTTTAATATTATATTAACGTGTTTTAATTTGGCCCTAATAAATCGGCAATTTTTTAACTTAGTCGCAATTTAAAAGGCTCGGCCTTTACGCTCGATATAATCGGTCGTAAAAATCTCGTAAACCTTTTCGATATAATGCTTACCCGTTTTGAATATATAATAATAAAGCTGGCCTAATTTCCTTAATTTTATTATAAAAATAATACGAAAAAAAAAGCTGCCTAAAGCGCTAAAAATGCCTAGCCCCGTATTATTTCGTTTAAGGTTATCGCTTATAAAATATATATTTTAACGCTTTCGCCTATTTTTAACACGCTTTTCAGTAACGGTAGTTTATTTTCTAATAGCTTTTAGCGTTATTATAACTTAATTATTTTTCCCCTCCCGATCGACTTTTATTATAGCGTATAAAATAGAAATAAACACGCCAGTCGTTCTATTACTCCGTTTCGTAACCCGGCTACTCTATTAAATAATAGTCGCCCTCTTAAATTATTTCCTAAAAAGCCCTCCGGCTTTTCGTTTCGTCGTTAATTTAGTATTAATTTTAATATAAATAACGTTTATAACTACGACTATAGTTTTAATTTAAATAATATCGAAAAAAATACCGATATTAATAATATAAAAACGCTTTATAAACGTTCGGTTAGCTTTACTACTAAGTTATTTAAGCGTATTTCCCGTTATCGATTTTTTTATAAATAAAGTTTTTAGGATTTACGGTTTATTAATACGCTTTTTTTATAAGTTAAATATTTTACAAAACACTATTATAGCTTTATTATTAAAGACTAATATATAACAGTTTATAATAATATGCGACAATATTTGCGGCAATAATACACGCGATTAATAATAAACACGGTTTATACTACTTAGTTTATATAATAAAACAAATTCACTAAAGCTTTAATTAATTCTTACCGTAATTTTTAACTTAACTTATACGATATACTAACTTTATTAAATTCGCGATAAGTGTAAACAGTTGCAAAACTTAGCCTATATACCCCCTATATAAAAATTAGTAAGCTATACCTCTAGTCTACCTAATTATTGTTTAGTAAATAATTATTAGGGTTAAAACATTGATTATGCAGCAAAACAATAATTAACCGGCCCCATAAGTTCCCGCTACGGTATATACATGTAGTTACACTACCTGGGGTATTAGGTGTCTGATGCTTCACGCTGTATATAGGTGGTAGTGTGGACTTTGATTGGGTGCTTAAACTTGCTGCCTGTTCGGTGTCAATCGCGACGTTGAGAAATACCAAATGCGACCGTAGGATCCAGTTCCGCTGGGTGACTCACGCACGCACTATCTATCACTCACTCCATCTCTCACGTCGCCCTCGAATTCTTTGGTAATGGAACAGTGCATTTTACCCTCTAAAACTATCGTCAACCTATTCAACTCTTCACTTGAAGATTACTAGAGTTCTAGGTGTGCGCGACAATGCCTGAGCTTCGTGGTGCTACCGAAGGGGACCTGGATGCCATCGTATGGATCGCCGTAGCCGCGTTTCGGACTGACCCGACTTACACGTACCGCTTCCCCTATATCGACCAATATCTCGATGAATATACCAGCTTCATCCGCAAGCGTTACAAGCTCTTACTTGCCAGTCCGCATGTGACCGTGATGGTTTACGAGCTTCCGACCAACGAGGATGCTTCGGTTGCCAAACCAGTCGCCTACAGTGTTTGGCCGCCTGTTATGACACCGGCCGCCTCACAGGTCAATCCACAGTCCCTGGTGCAGCAGCCATTTGCAGTGCCAGAGCGCGTTGCAGTTGTGCAAGCCGACATTGATGCCGCCAAAGAACGCTTGTTTCTTGGCCCGTACGGCGATGCACAGGTCTTCCTAGGTTTACTGGCGTGTCATCCCGACTACCAGCGTCGGGGTGCCGCCAAAGCATTACTTTCTTGGGGCATCGAAAAAGCCCGCTCTGAGTCGAAGACAGTGACGCTTTTCGCAACGCCAACAGGATCTACCCTCTACCGGCGGATGGGGTTTCATGATGCCGAGATCTTTTATACCAAGGTTTCAGGAGACAGTGCCGTACTCGAGCAGAAAGCAATGGTGCTTGAATTCTCTACCTCTAAAGATAAGGCATAACGAAAACAACGTTCATTTATTTAATTACTCTGCACAGGAGAAACATGTCATGGAAATGTTGGTCTATCCCACATCTAGACATCGTTGCTAATTAATTTGATCGTGTTCCACTTGAAAGCTCTGGGTCTTTTGCTTCTGATTCCTTGTTGCAGTTTCCAGTTGACCTCAGTCATTCGGCAATTGCGTTCGAATTTCGCTCGTTCCTAGATTATACCTAGGTAGTCACGAAATAGCTTTAGAACTCGAGATTGGAACATCTGAACAGACATCAAGAGTTGAATGAGCAAATAGCGTCGCGAGTAGCAGCCGTTGCGCACATGTGTTTTCTGACTCCCCCATTAGAGGAACTAATTATCTTAGAGTCCTAGGTTGACGGCTTTCACATCCTTAAGTTTATCTGTTGCTTTGGCTCAAGGACTTAATCTTATATTCGAAGAAGCTCTACAGTTTGTGATTTTCTTGACCTTCACTTAGGTTTAAGTGCTTTTATCCTGTGTTGAGACTGCAACTCTAGTGCTGTCGTTGTCATACAGTGCCTGAAACCTTTCTGCATTGGATAAATCAGTAGGAAGTAGAAAAGAGACCTCATGTCATTCATGATGCGAGGTGTATTGCCGATGATATTCAATTGTGAAATGCAGGTGCATCGGCAGGTGAGCAGCACTCACCCCTTGCCCAAAGTCCTCACCAAGGCATCCAGCCAATCAACAATCTGAATTTGATTAGTCAGATTCGTCGAAAAATAATTTCTGTGCAAAAATGGTTGAGCGAGTTACCCGGGAGAGGATATGGCGCTCTGGTAGAGAGCCACCACGAAACAGACGACGAAGATGCAATTGAACTCGTATAACTGAAATCGTATGACGTTCATGTATGATAGGTTGCCCATACGGTCCATTGTTCAGAAAGGCAAAAATATGAGAAAGAGCAGAACATTGCACATGCGAGTCGATGAGACCAGTCGGTGAGCCACGGAAACGAAGACACATGACTGTTCTGTTCTGCTGCCACAAGTAAATCGATGGACGTCTTAGGCATTCCCTACAACGCCATTTTAGAAGATCACACCTACTTCGTAAGAGTTCCCGTTCGCCCGTTTCAACACTCAATCAAACCGGAACGCATAGTGATATACCAGTGTGCGGACGCGTCAAGTGAGTAAGAATATCTGATGAACAGGACGAAGAGGCTGCTAATCGAATTCGTCATTGCCGTAGATAGTAGACTCGACAGCTAAACTGCGCAGGATGAGACATGAGGATGCGATGAGGGGATCCCATCATACAGTGGGCGTCTCAGCGAAACTATCATCGAAGCAGTATTCTTCTATTCTTCCCAAAAGGGTAGGAAATAGTCCAACTAAGCATTAGTTCGACGCATCAACTTCCACAATACAGTTGTACAGAAGAACTCTAGCGGAAGTGCGTCGGCCTCTCACCAGCCGTCCCACCGAACTTTACTCTAGAGTCTGAACTGTACCCCGTTTACCAAGGTGGATATCCTGAGTCCATGGTCCGGAGGTGGTGCGGGGCCCCGGCATCGGACGGTCAGGACACTACTAGTTGGCTGCAGCTGCATGTTCAGACCTAACCCGATCCAACGTGACGAGCCCGCAAACCAATTACAGATCGGTTGAGCCCGAGAGCCGTAAGGCTACTGCAAGCAGCGTGACTACTGAGTAGGTAGGCCGGCTGCCGAGCTGTTGTGTCCGTTGTCTTGCCGCCCTATGATCCCCTCCGTTCCCCACTGGCACTGGCCACTGGACAGAAACAATTCTGTAGTGACGATGAGAAATGCTCGAATGGTTCGCTGCCTGCTGCATTGTTGGCTTGCAGCTGAGAATTCCACGGGTTTGTGTCTAATTTAGGTTGAGGTAGCTCGCGAACCTTGTGCCCATTCCTCTTACAAGGAGTGCCAAAACTCACCTCTCGTCTTTAGTCTTCTTGTTCATAATCCCATCCGGAAGTCGACAGTCTTTGGATCCGCAGCGGATGTAGAAATACTAATTCTCTTGCCATACTGATCGCTCTCGCTCTCGTGACCGAAGTATGTTTTCTTGAGATGGTTCACCATGGATTCGAAGACAGCAGGCTCTAAAGACAGGTATGTCGAAGAGTGGCGACAAAATCAGCGACTCCTAACGCCTGCAACAAATATTGAAACTGGCTTCTTCGACGGGCAGAAGTATCTTGGTACAGAACTTCTCGACCCGACCCAGTTCCGGTCTTACACATCAAGCCCAGTTTCGCACCATGGGCGACAATCTCCTATAAGTTTACAGAACTATCACGCGCCGCCGGAAGAAATCACCACACCGTTCTATCAAGCTTCTCCACATCCGATTGGAATTCGAGGATTCTTTGCAACACAATGGCAAAAACACCGAGCGCCTATACTGGTTTTCATTGCGCAGGCTTTCGGCGCGTTGATGCATTTGACCGCGCGACTTCTTTCTCTTGGTGAAGTCGATGGTGCGAAATTGCACCCAATGCAACTCCTGTTTTACCGCATGATCATCTCGCTGATCCTTGGAACGGGTTACATCATCAAACGCCAGATTCCTCATGGTGTATTCGGAGATCCGAAAGTCCGTTGGATGCTCGTCGGGCGTGGAATCTCGGGTTTCTTGGGTCTGTACGGCATGTGGTACTCTAGCATGTACTTGCCACTCGCCGAAGCCACTGTGATTACTTTCTTGGGTCCAAACCTGGCGGGCTTCTGGTGTCACATATTCCTGAAAGACCCCTTCACTCGAACGGAGCAACTTGCTTCCGTTCTGGCACTTGGAGGTGTCATACTAATAACAAAACCTCTCAGTCTGTTTTCTGGCGGAGCTGAGGTGGCAGATCCGACTTCGACGACCGATCTGGCTGAGGTCATCACAAACGTAACGACAATCATATCTCGAGCCGCGGACTCTGGTGATGCTCAGGCTGTATTTGCACCCACGACAACTGAACGACTCATCGGCATTGGTGTCGGTCTGCTTGGTGTATTAGGGATTGGATCTGGCTTCGCATTCGTGCGCGCTCTGGGCCCCCGCGCCCACCCTATTGTATCCGTGAACTACTTCAGCATCATGGCTCTCGTGGTGGCGACGGGCTCACTCCTCCTCGCCCCAATTCTCAACATCGGCCAACCGGATCTCCATTTCACATTGCCTGCGTCTTTTAGACAATGTGGGCTTGTGCTCCTGGTTACGAACTGTGGATTTGTTGCGCAGATACTCACTACGCAAGGCCTTGCAATTGAACGCAGCAACCGAGCGGTGCTGATGGTCTATTCTCAGATGCTGTTTGCATCCGCTTTTGACTGGATTTTCTGGGGCACGACCCTCAGCGCTCTTAGTCTTATTGGGGCAGGCATGATCATTGGCGGTGCCGTTTGGGTTGCTGTCGGTGATGAGACTAAGACTGAGAAAACAGCCCGTGAGGTTGACGTTGAGAGAGCTGCAGTCGCTGGACAGGGTGAGGTTGCGGAAAGCATCCCGATGTTAAGGGACGGAGAGTTTATGATTGAAGATGAGAGTGAAGAGGAGGGCGGCAATAATGGAAACAGAGGACACGAGGATGAAGATAGACTATGATAGCTTATATCGCACAACAGTCAATACTGCGCAGATGTTGAGTTCATCGCAGATGCAGGATACACGATTTCTCAACTCTACCGGTGTCGCTACATGTCAAGAACATGGCAACAGTGCTCGGAGATTGGACTCCAAACTGATTTTGGATCATGAGTAGCACCATGCATGATATCCCAGCAATGAGTGTAGTTCTGCTGTCAATTATCGGGGTCAGGACACCGATGCAGCGAAAAGGATGAAAACACCTGGACGTTGAACCGGTACTTATACGTAGAACTACAGTGTGTTGATACTGTATACGCACAGTATCTACGTCGCGCCTCGAAAAAGTTCGCGGACGATTGAAGCTCCAAGCTCTAACCCGCGAATCAGTTTGCGACGCCGACCCTTCAGCCTTACCGGTCTGGACTCTCCATCAACAACGCCCAAAACACGAGCTCCTCTCAATTCTTTGCCTCGTCTACAAACCCGCGAATCCACCATCCTTCCCTGCCGACGACTTCCCGCCGCGACACTCAAAGCCTCCCTGCACACCACAGCGCGCATCACCGTGACGCCGCAAACATGGTGCAGATCAGCGAGGTCAAGGGCAATAACCGCGACCACCGCACCGCCGCCCACACGCACATCAGAGGCCTTGGCTTGAAGTCCGATGGCACTGCAGAGAAGCAGGCCGGCGGTTTCGTTGGCCAGCAACATGCACGAGAGGTATAACGTCATCCATGGTGCAACATGCAGCAGGGTCAACTAAACTGACCGCTCCTTGTCACGATTCTAGGCTGCCGGCGTCGTTGTCGACCTAATACGTGCTTCTAAGATGGCGGGCCGAGGTGTACTACTGGCTGGAGGACCAGGCACCGGAAAGACAGCACTTGCGCTTGCACTGAGCCATGAACTCGGAACCAAGATCCCATTCTGCCCCATCGTCGGAAGCGAAATATACTCGACAGAGGTCAAGAAGACAGAAGTGTTGATGGAGAACTTTCGAAGGGCCATCGGTCTCAAGGTCCGCGAAACGAAGGAGGTTTACGAAGGCGAAGTCACAGAGCTCACCCCCGAGGAGGCAGAGAACCCGCTGGGTGGTTACGGCAAGACCATCAGTACCTTGCTGATCGGACTGAAGAGCGCAAAGGGCCAGAAGAAGCTGCGATTGGACCCCAGCATATACGAGGCTATCCAGAAGGAGAGAGTAACGGTCGGCGACGTCATCTACATCGAGGCCAACACGGGCGCATGCAAACGGGTCGGTCGATCGGATGCCTACGCCACAGAGTTCGATCTCGAGGCTGAGGAGTACGTACCCATCCCCAAGGGCGAGGTCCACAAGAAAAAGGAGATTGTACAAGACGTCACACTTCACGACTTGGACGTTGCCAATGCCAGGCCGCAGGGCGGACAGGACATCATGAGCATGATGGGCCAGCTGATGAAGCCCAAGATGACCGAGATCACTGACAAGCTACGCGGTGAAATCAATAAGGTCGTCAGCAAGTACATCGACCAGGGTGTTGCAGAGCTTGTTCCCGGTGTTCTGTTCATCGACGAGGTAAGTAACCTAGGACTATGCAGCATGCCAAGGGGAGGCTGTAGACCAAAGCACTAACGTACATGACAGGCACACATGCTGGACATTGAGTGCTTTACCTATCTCAATCGGGCCTTGGAGACTACTATCTCTCCGATTGTCGTTCTGGCTTCGAACCGCGGCATGTGCACGATCCGAGGCACGGACGGATTGGTTGCTGCCCACGGCATTCCACCGGACTTCCTGGCCCGTCTTCTCATCATCCCAACAACCCCTTACGATGCCGATGAAATCAAACGCATCGTCAAGATTCGTGCAACTACGGAGGGCGTGCAGATTACTGATGCCGCAATCGATAAAATCGCCGAGCACGGCGTGCGCATCAGTCTGCGGTATTGCCTACAACTACTGACACCCTCGAGGTATGTTCCGCTGTTCTTCCCAGCCTCCGACGCTACATTTTCCCCATTCTTGGAACTCTCTAGTCTCTCGCAGCTCTCCCAGTCCTTTGTATTAACCCACCTCTAGCATTCTTGCGCGTGTCAACGGCCGTGCCCAGATCGATATCCAGGACGTAGCGGAATGCGAAGAGCTCTTCCTCGATGCACGACGTAGTGCGAGTCTGCTAAGTGGCGAGTCTGGACAGGACTTCATCGTATGAGTTTTATGTCGTGAGTGTGAGATTAGACAAATTTAGAGGATCTGGCGAAGGATAGTGCGACAACAACCAGAACGGTGACCATGGTGTTACTGATTAGATAATACTCATTTAGCAAGGGGAACTACGGCGCGCCTCACTGTGCTTGTGTTGCCCAGGCGAATAGGCCGGGGTGGGAAATTTCCCGAGACCAAAATACGGAGACGGGGACCGGGGGGGTTCGGAGTTCTTCTGCGCACTGGAAAACGTCGGATGTAATTTTACTACCACTACGCTGTGTGCCACTGCGATTGCGGCTACATTGAGACCATTAATGTCAATCCAAACTGTGAGTTGTCTCAGTGTATTGTCTGTTAGAGGAATGGTAACCAGAGAACTCTCGGGTACCTCGTCGCTCAGTCGCTCATACCACGTGGTGTTACACAGTCTTACATGAAGACAGCAGCAGCCAGAGACATGCCAAACAGATAGCATGGAGATGAATTAATTGAGATGAGAAACACAGGAAATTGGATTCGGTAAACCGACCGGGTTCCATTATGGCCCTACAATTGGCTTTGTTGGTCCCTGCGAGTAATGTAACGGGGTGACATTCCAGTCGTCGCCTACGCGTTGTAAGAGGCATGGAAGGCCAGCATTCCTGGCCCCGGCACTCATGCCAACTCGGGCGGTGATCAGAGGAGCGGCTATATCACATTCGCATGTGTTCTTCATGCCAGTTCAGTGGATAAGAGTGGATTATGCTTGGTATGCGCTCGACATCCGGATAAGAGGCGATCTGATGTGGTGCACACCACCGATACATGCCTCACCTGGGCTCTGGCATTTGGCGTTGCTGAGAACGTCGGTGCTTGCCTCCGAGTGACTACGGATTGCTTGACATCTGCTTGGTTACATAGTAGCAACCATCTTGCAAGCTTGGAACCGAACCTTGTCTGTCTGTCACATACCGACTCTTCTACACACCTCCTTCTGGGCGACTAGTGGTCCGATCACGTTGCGTCTGCAAACTGTATGTACTGCACCAGGTACTCCGTACTAATAGCCTTCATTCTTCCTACCAGAATGCGAGCATACCACATTCGAAAGGTACGTCATGTCTGGAAGAAGGTCTAGACAATCCCCTGCGAGGCAAAACGTATGTACTGAGTGCAAGCTGCAGACAAGGTCTTTCGGGCATGGCTACCTGGGCATACTTACAAACGCTATGAGACATGAAAGAATCACGGGCCATCTCTCTCTCTTTCAATCATCTTATTGGCTTGACATGATTGTGTTGTATATTCAATTGGACGCAACCTTCCCGAGACATATGCATCTCTGTAAGTAGTTCTCAATGCCCAAACACCAACCTACTGGATACGAACATCAAGCATACACGACACGATGCTTCCGGGTAAGAAGAGATGATGGTATCATAGAGGCACCCCAGGCCTGACAATGTCCAAAGGATGTGAATATGGTACAGTGACCATACTTCAGTTCATCGTATGGAATCTGGGAGCGAGAAGACTCTAGCTACACTACAATCTGACGTAGCATATTTCTGATCATTTCTCCTCGTCGGTGGCAACGCCACAGTGACAGGTAATACGAAGCAGGATCCGGGTCAATGACTAGGCGACGAGCGAACAAAGAACGGATGAGTCGCAAGTCTCGTCAATGAAACGGGGGTGTAAGTCTGTGTGCGTAGCGCCGCGGGTATCCCTCCCATATTGCCCCAGTGCTCTCATTGTCCTCCCCAGGGCTTATGGGATAAGAAGCGCCCGGTAATTAACTTCTCTTTGAAGTGAACAAGAAAGAAAGAGTAGGGTCAAGGACACAATTCCCGCTTCCACAAAACAAATACTTGGTTCTCTTTTGTTACAAGCCTGGCCTATCCTTGCCTCTCCAGCCTTTCTTACTTCGCAGGTCGCTCATTCAAAGCATCAATTCATTCATCCCTATTCATCCTCTTGTTCCGACTGTCTCATGTGGCCCTATGTCGGCCATCAGGCTCTCAGCGACGAACAAGAGCAAACAGGAGGAGAACAATCAATACAACTCCCGTGACCTATAATACAACTATCCTGTTGTCTCTCTTGTCTCGTTCTCGTCACTCGCCGACCACAACACCTTCAATCGGATTCAAGAGGAACTAACAAAGTCAATCTACTCTCTATTTCTGTCAAAGTAACTGTGTTGAAGCTCGATCTCTGCAACTTCGTCAGCGCTTGTGTATGCTTGAACCCGCCCCTATTCCAGAGACACGCCACAAACCCTGTCCACACCCGTTTGCAATATTACACTCTCCGCCGCTTCAATCAATACACGAAATCAGTTATCCAAGCTCATTTGCAGTCAAGTCATGACCGACACTGTTAGCAATACGACTGATAACTACGCCTCCTCGTCGTCGTGCCTATCCTCCGCGCTCACGTCGTCATCCGCCGGAAGAAGAGTATCCTCGATACGGCCACCTCCTCTCGATCTCACGGAAACTTCGAATTCGAAAACGTTGTCGCCAAAAGTACGACCAGTTATGGCGACGAATGGACAGATCAGCGGTCCACATGCAGTAGCGGCAGCGCAGCCGGTTTTCCCACCAACACCTATCACGTCGTCAAGTCATCCACCAGAAGTTGATATATATGGCATGCCAATTCAAAATAGAAAACGAGCGAAATCCATTGATGTTGATGAAGCGAATAACTCCAGAAAGGCAAAGTTGAACCTCTATACTCCGTCCACAGAAAGAGGCGACGAACCGCGGGAACTGATATGCCTATGCGTCAAGGCACCGAAAGTTCCTAGGCCACGGAACGGTATGTAATCTGTCTTTTTCTCAAAACCCTTTCTTCCCGTTCTAAATCCATCTCCCGAAACCTGGTCACACTTTATCATCGTTTGCCAAGTGGATTCTGCTCATCCTTATCTCATAATTGCTTGACCCTCTCGTCCGGATGCTTCGTCTGCACAGCCATCGATTCCGAGCTGGAAACTCGGACCATCCACGTCTTTGTTTCAAACATTTCCACTTCATCTCAAATTGTCAGCGTGGCGGGCGAGATCAAAGACCGAGACCCTGGCCTATTGTGCTCCTTTCTTCCTCCTCGTAAGCACGAGCGAGCGATCTCGAATGTTCGACCCATTCATTGACCCTCCACGTCACAAACAAGACAGACAAACCCAAACAAAAGAGTCTACTAGTAACTCAAAAAAGATTCTGACTGACCTTTGTGCTCGATCCTTTGCATCAACAGCATTTATTCTTTATCGACAGGCTTGGCAAGCCCATTTCGCAGCCCAGCACCCTGGACTCGCCAATCCTGAAATTTCCAAGCTTATTGGCGAGAAGTGGCGCGAGCAGCCGGAGGACGTCAAGAATACTTGGAAACAACTCGCAGAGGAGGAGAAGATTCGCCACCAACGACAGTATCCTGGTTACCGATACCAGCCACGTCGAGGAGGCAAAAACGCAACAGGCAGACCATCATCATCGGGCGGCGATAACCCTGGACATTGTCCAAAGTGCGGTGGACGATATATCGCGACACCGAGAACGCCCTCGACATCTTTCGAAGTAGCATCACCTCCACTCCCGAAACGCACATCGAACACGCAACCGTACGTGGCATCGTCTCGTATCGAAGTAGACTATCCGAGGCACGGCTCCATCTCTGCCGGTCCACTGTCAATCGATCCGCATGGCCGTCGGTATACACAACCACACATGAGAGACATCGAGGAAGATTACCCCATAATGTCTCCAATGGCAACGCCTCTCTCAGGAGGAGTCCCACCGACCGCAAAGCGGCCACGGTACAATGGTATGATGGGTTATGGTGGCCCAGCCTCACCACACATGGCTTATGCCCCCGAACCTCGCTTTCCACAACGCCCATCTGTCAGCGGACCACCAATGTCGGCGACTGGCTATGGTCCTGAGCATCTTCCTGGACCTCCTCCTGCCCATATGCGACGGCCACCAGTTCATCCCAATCATCCAGGTTATCCCCACATGCAGCCACCACTACCGCCTCGGTCAATGTCTTACCAGCAGGTACCGACACCTAACAGGCCGAACAGTGGCTTTGACGAGTCGCTTAGACTGCCGCCGCTGCAGACGCCAGTACAGGAGACCTCACCAATGGCAATCGATGCAGGTAACAGGCACCCCTTCCGCCCTGCGCAACCACCGCCCCAACCTACTGGTCTGGGGATAATGAACGGTGGGCCTGTCAGACAGCCGCCACCGCCACCACCAGCACCCTCGTCGCCTATGCCACAGAAATGGTCATTCTTGCTGAAGCTTGAGGTTCTGCGTTCCATCAGTCCACCTCTACGACCACCCGGCGCCGGCGGACCAGCCTTCGAGACGCGAGGCCCGATCATCGCAGTCGAAGGAGCCCCAACCGTGACGCTGAAAGAAGTCGCGGCAGTGATCGAGAGAGCGCTGTCGGTATCAGCAGAGTTCGCAGTGAAGGTCTGGTCCGAGGACACCAGTACGGCCATCGCTCACTCGAGTCCAGAGCCGCACGCAAGTTCTGATGGGAATGGGAATGAGGCTAACCCCAAAGATAGCAACAATGGCAACACTAACGGCGCTATGCAGCGAAAGCAGCCTTCGCTCATTAGCCCCATCGCGAACTACGTCGCGCGAATGCTGAAGTGGCACAAGACGTCTGAGGATCTCATTCGGTATATCACGAGTTATCCCCAGAGTGGCGATGGCGTCTCGTCTGCTGCTAATAATAATACAAATCCACCAGCCAAACTCCCGGTAGCCATCCTTTCGGATGGATACAGCTTGACATTCTCTGACAAGTACGCATCCGCGCTCCACGTCAACGATGCGTATCGGCAGGACGATCACTGGCAATGGGTTGCCACACTCTGGCGTGGTATTGTCGGCGCGGATCTCACTGTGTACGTCAAGAAAGCTGTGTCGTCTGAAGATACGCAGGGAAATAATAGCGTAGAGATGGCTGCGCCTGGTGTTATGGTTCTAAGGGTGCCGGAACATGGCGCGCCGGGACGGGGTATGATCATTGATGAGAAGCTTGAACGGAGACTGGGGTTCGAAATCGCCGAGTGGGTAAGAGGAGGAATCTTCGGAGTTGGCTTTGGAAAGTAGACGCATTGAATTATGATAGAAACGCTGGTCTGGATATCTGAACTTGATTTCTTTAAGAGCTGGGTGTTAGTTTTGCTGGTAGGTAGCTTCATGTATCTAACAAGCTTTCCGGCTGAAGGAATGAAGGGATGAAGGAATGAGATTGGTTCAGTGCTTAGCGGAATGCTTTGTGGTGAGAGGAACACAACTACTCTAATTCTTGTCAAGCGCAAAATTGTCAGCGTGTGGAAAAGTAGTTATAGCTGATCCTCAGACATGATACCAGAAGGTAAAGCGGCACAGCTTTGCAAGTTCTATTTTAATGAAGGGCGGGCTGCCCTCCACTATAAGACTGCTCAAAGAGTCGGCAAGCCCGAGGTAAGTCATGGTAATCATCGTAGGACTACCTAGGTAGAAATCAGCCTCAGACAATCATGGGGGCTTAAACACCTAACCAGTAGTGGAAACCAATTGTTCTCATGCATTTGGATAACTTGCTTCATCGTTAACCATGTTAGTCTCTACAAGTGCGGCTGCTTCCTCGTAGGTCAAGCAATATCATTTCTTCCCTTTCTTATTCTTCTTCCCGCCAGCCTCGCTTGGTCCTGGCGTCCCACCACCACCACCACCTCCTCCTCCCATACCACCCATATTCGCCAGCATATTCATCATATTCGGATCCATACCGCCCATACCCGGCATACCCCCACCACCACCACCCTGCATCTCCTTCATCATGTCCTTGAACGCATTCTCACTCACACCACCCCCAGTCATAGCAGCGCTAAAAGCAGGAAGCAGCTCGCCCATCTTCCAGCCCTTAGGAACCGCAGGCTTCGGCCACGGCTTCCCCTTCGCATACACGTCACTACTCCCTCCCATACTCGTAAGTCCCATTCCTTGTATACCAGTCCGCAGACTCGCCGAGTTCTCGGTAGTGGGATGCTCTTGCAGGAATTTGGCGACGACGATGTAGAGGTGGTGTTTGCTTTTTATCGGATGCCCCCTCGCAGCGCTCTTCTTGAGGGGGATCTTGACACGGCCGGGATTCGACCAGTCCTTAGGGTGGGCACGGTGCGCTTCGTAGACTGGCTGGAGGCTCAACGCTACGCAGGCGTTTGCTATTTCCCGAGCGAGGGGGTTCTTAACGGCAAGCTTGGAGGGGACGCGTCGGCCCTCTGCGCGAGAGCGTCCGGCGTCAAAGTATACAGGATACAGGCATTGATAGTCTTTTATATCGTCTTGGGAGATTTGTGGTTGTTGCTGTGCCTGGGGTTGGTTTGGGAACAGTGGTGGTTGGGCGGAGGGTGCGGCGATTGCTGACGGGTTGGGTTTGGGGCGAGAAGGGATAGCGCGCAGGATATCGGACTCGGTGAAGTCGTCGATGTCGCCTTCGCTGGGGTCGGAGACTTCGTCGTCTGAGTCCGACACCTCTTCTACTCTTGGGTGCGACATTGTGATGGTTGCAACTCCAGTCGCGGTGCTTCAAGCTGGCTTTGATCCTGCCGTTTAGTGTATGATATTTCTACTTATGTCGCCTGTATGGTCGGAGCAGGCTGAGCGAGTGTAGACGTGAGGATGAGGTTGGAAGATTGAAGGGGAGATCATGATGGTGGCAGTGGTTTTGGACGTGGGGTTGCAATGGACGTCAACCTTTTGGTGGGGCAAAACTGCAGGTAATTATATACACAGGCTACCCTGCAATCGAATAACGAAGGCTTCATTATACGCCATTCCGACGACTTTGAATTTCAACGATCACTTTAGACATTTAGAATATCAGCTTAGGTATAACCGATTTGAATGC
This sequence comes from Xylariaceae sp. FL1019, assembly GCA_022578705.1. Taxonomy (NCBI): domain Eukaryota; kingdom Fungi; phylum Ascomycota; class Sordariomycetes; order Xylariales; family Xylariaceae; species Xylariaceae sp. FL1019. The sequence goes on along the minus strand of MU391949.1, from coordinate 5,092 downwards.
TTGAATACACTGTGAATGCTAGGTATCATTATCACAAAAGGTTAAACTTGTGATTGAACAAGACCGAGCCTTCAGCATTAACAACTACTAGGTAGTGTTCGTGATGTCTGAGGTAATGATGTATTTGTAAAGACCATTATCTAACATTTAACTAAAACATTTGTACTATTACAATTGCGATCTAACCAATTAAATAGCTATATTCGCCTTGTTATTTTCGCTTTTTTTTTTTATCGCGCGAAAGCTACCGATCGGATTTAATATATACCGGTAATAAAAGTTTATATAAAACGCGATTTATTAAAATATTTAAATTATTAATAATTTAAAATAATTGTCGTTACGTATAAATAATTTTCGATAAAATTTTTTAGTTATACGTTTTGGTTTTTTATTATAAAAAAAAGTAATTGTTTTAAAGCTAATATTTTAATATTAAAAACGTTTAGTTTTATTAAGTATTAAAAATTAAAATTTTAAACGTTATTTATTTTAAAAATTTTTTTTTAAAAAATAAATTAAAAAATAAATTAAAAAATAAAGTAATTTTATTTATAATATAAACAACCGTACGTAATTTTACGTAATTTTTATAAAAAGTTTATTTTTATAAACGCTTTTTAATATTGTTTATTTAATTTCGTTTTTTTTTTTAATTATTTATTTTTTTTTTTTTCCGTTTTTTACTTTTTTTTTTTTTTATTATAATATATTTATTTTTTTTTTTTTATTATATTAAATAGTTTAAACGTAAACTTTAATAACCGAAAAAAAGTTAAAATAAATATTTAACGCTTTATTATAAAGTATTTTTTTATTTATATTGCTATTTTTTATTAATTATATAAAAAAACATAATTTAACCGTTTTTAAACGTTTATAGTTTTTAAAAAATAAAAAGCTTTAAAATTTAGCTTTAATATATATGCTTTTTTTTTAAACTTAATAAACTTTATTTATAATATAAATAAATTAAATCGTATACGTTTTACTTTTTTAATTCGATTAATATTCCGTTTTATGCCGTATATAAAAAAAAATAACGTAATAATATTATAAAAGCCGAAATTCGGTTTTATTATAATAACTAGCTGTTTTCGATTTTAAAAGCTTTTATAATATTTTTTTAAATATAAATACTTATTTAATTTAAACTAAAACCGGGCTAAATTAAAGCTTATAAATATTATTAGTTTTTATTTAACGTTATTAATATTTTATAAAATTTACTTTATATTAATAATCCGTAATAACAAATTAGCGATATTTAATAACGACTTTTTTAAAATAATAATATAATTTATATATAATTAATTAATAATAATTTATTAACGATAACCTTTATTTAAAACGATTTGTTTATTAAATAACGCCGCCGATTATATAAGCTTTTTTCTTTTTTTATATATATTTATACGCCGCCTGCTTTTTGTAATAATATTAAAATAAGCTTAATTATTACTAATAATAAAGTTATAATTAAAAAAAAAAATAACGGAATTAAAAGTTATAAAGCGGTTAAATTTAAGCCCGGTAATAATTATTTTTATTATAATTATACCGAATAAAAATAATAGCGACCTTTTTAATATTTTTATAAATATTTTTAATAGTTTAATTAATTAAAAGTTTATTATTTTATAGTTTTTTAATACCGTATTATATTAGTTATTTAGTTTAATATAGTTGTTTTTTTATAATATATATTTTTGTTTATTACCGTAATCGTTAATTAAATATTTATACTTTTCGGAAATAATTATTTTCGATTAACGCGTTTTTTTATATATAAAATTTTTTTAATAATATTATTAATAATTAAAAGTAAAAGTTTTAAAATTAATTTTTTATTTTATTACGTTCGGTATATTAAAATATTAATATATTTTTTAATATATATATTTATTTATACGTTTTACGCGTTTTTAATATAATTATTACCGTTTTTTTTTAAATATATCGATTTGATTTAATTTAATATATATAAAATACGAACGTATTCGGTTTATTACGGAAATATTTATAAATTTTTAAAATAATAAGCTTTATCGAATTTATAAGCTTTATTACGTATTAAATTAAAAGCGTTCGTTTAAAAAAATCGACGTTAATATTTAACGGCTTATTAAACGTTTTTAAAAAAATATTAACGCGTTTACGTAAATACGTTTTGTTTTTAATATTATATTATTTACTATATTTATTATTTATTTTATATTAATTATTATAAACGTTACGAAAAAATATATAACGTAATTATTTTTAAACGGTATTTATTTAATACTACTATATAATATCGGCAATATAAAAAATTAATATAGCTATTACGATATTTTTTACTAAAAAAGGGAACGTTTGAATATAAAATTAAAAAAAATCGAAAATTTTAAAAACTATTGTAAAAAAAGTGCTATTTATTTTTTAAAATTAATAAAGCTGCTAATTTTTTTACGCGATTTATTAATTTTAAATAACCCGCGTTCGAAAAAATTTCGATATTATATTTAACGATATAATAATATATTTACGTTTATTTTTTTTATAATTACGCCGGTTAATTACGTATTTAATTAAACGGGTTTAAACTGTTTTTATATTTAAAATATTTTATATTATTAAACTAAGCCGATAAATATTATTTTAAAAAAAATCTTTAAATATATTTAGTTATATATTTATAACCCGTTTAACGTTACGCGTTTTTATTTAAAATCGAATAATAAGCTAAATTTTAAAATTATTACTTAATTATTAAAAAAAATATATTCGAATAATACGTACGTATATACGTACGTAATAACTTATAAAAAATTAACGAATAAAATCGCCGTTTTATAAAGCGCTAGTTTAAACGAAAAAACAATTCGAATAGTTTTAAACCCGTAATTAAATTTAATTATAAAAAAAAAGCTGATTTATATCGGGAAAACCTTTTTATTTTAAATAATATAGTTGCCGTTTTTTTTAATAACTTATTAAATAATCGCAAGCGTTAAAAAAAAATCGTATTAATTAAAAAAAAGCTATTAAATATAAACGGCTATAAATATAAACATATTTTAATAAAATATCCGTTTTTATTGGGTGAATATAATCACCTAATCACCTAATCACTACGTACGTACGATACTGGTGATGTGGTGATGAAGATGATTGTTGTTGATTGATGTTATGGTAGAGCTACGTACGGCTAAGGTACGTGGTTATATACTACTACCTGGCTGGTGCCTGAAGTACCAATCCCGGCGTGGGATTGAATCCGTTAGGCCACCAGGCCATTACCAGGGCTACCACCTTACGTCAGTTGGCTGTAGCCAACTGCCGCAGGTGGCAGCCACATATCCATAAACCAACACTGGCAACTTTTCTCTTTGTGGCTGGCACCTATGGCTCAGCCATATCTATCTAATCTCGTCCATAGGCCATCCAGTGATAGTGGACTGAAATAACTATACATACAAGTACAAAGAACTCAACTATACGACTGCGGTAGCAGAAGTACTAATACATCCTCCAGCCAGTAACTGCTCTCAGTAATCCTTCTCCAGGTCGAGGTCGTCATGGTCATGCCAGGTGGTTGTGGTCAAGGGTCAAGGTGGTGAAGTCAGTAAGATGGTCAGTATGGTATGGTATTGCAGCAGGTGCTGCAGGTAATGTCAGGTGACGGTGAGGTGCTGTGCCACGTCACGCGCCACGTCATGGTGCCACAACGCACACATCTCAACTCTGTCTGAAAACGCGATATTCACGCACTTTTCTCGTAGCCCACAAACAGCGGAGAAATGGTGTTCGATTCCGACTGTAGTCACTTCTAGCAGTTTTTCTCTTCTTCTAACTTGACAGTCGGAATCAGGTCAGGTGTCACCGGGTGACGGTCAAGCGCGTCGAAGCGCCAGAACTCGTCGAATAAAGGCGGTGTCAAGGCCGTCCCGGGTGTCACCAGGTCTCGACGGGTGACGCAAGGCGTCAGGTGCGCTGTCGAGGTGGTCCTGACCATAGGCTGTTGAAAGACCTTCCAAGGTGACGATGTCAGGGTCTTCAGCCTTGAGGTTGCCATCGCAGGTAGTGTCAACCGTCAGCACTTCTCCCGCGTCTAGGCTGTCAGGTGACGGGCGTGCTGGGTATATAGTGGCTACGGTGGTAGGCTTCAGGGTCTGGACGGTGGCTGCGATAACAGGCTTGAGGGAGGTCTTCAGTGACTCGATGGAGGTCATGACGAAAGGGGTCAAGGTCTTGTCAGGTGCTGCCGGCGTGGCAGGCTTGGTGATGGTCATGACGGAGGGGGTCATGGTGGAGGTCAGGAGGGTCGAGGTCTTCAAGGTGGTGCCTTCAGTGGTTGATGCCTTGTCAGGTGACTCGTCAGGGGACGTCATGGGCGTCTCGGTGGTCTCTTCAGTGGGGTCATCGCTGTCGGTGGTGACGCTTTTGGTGGTGCCACTGAAGGTGGTGCTGAAGGGCATGGTGGTGAGGTGACTTTTGCAGGTGCCACCTGAGGTCTCACTGGAGGTGCCACTGGTGGTGGCCTTCTTTTTATTCTTCTTACCACCACGGCAACCACGTTGACGGCGTCTGACAGGTGTCACAGACGCTTCCGAGTCTGCATCTGAGGAGCCAGATGAGGTGCCAGATAAGGTGGCATGGGTCGGTGACGGGCCGTCAGGAAGTCGACGGCGATGTTTCTGAAGGGTCCCATGGTGAGTGCTTCCACCGCTTTTGGTGTTGCCACTGCTGTTGTACGCTGAGTCTGACTGCTGAGGTGACTGGTCACGTGACTGCTGGCGGGTGTGGTCTCGCCAGTTGGTGCGTGACTGCCAGGCCTTCTGGGGTCGCTGGCGCTGCTGGAGTCCCTTCTGGTGCGGTGCCTTCTGGTGTTGACTTGCCTGGTACAGGGTAGGTGACTGGTGACCCTGTTGACGGTGGCGATAGTGAGGCTGACTTGACTGACTTGACTCCAGGTGGTCTGACTGGTCAGACTGGTAGTACTGGTCTTGCTGAATGTGGTGGAAGGACTGGCAGGCAGCTGCAATGGCCTGATCTCTCGCTTCCAGGTCCTTCCGGAGGTAATGGTTCAGCTTGGTGGCAGCTGTCAAGT